>CM067314.1:952500-1312500 GCA_034231615.1 Meghimatium bilineatum
AGGTTCAGAGAGTTCATTGGGAAGACAACGTTCTGGAAGGAATACGTCACATGACACATAAGTCTGTTGTTTCCAATATATATTATATATATATATATATATATATATATATATTGCTGTTCTTCCTATCTTCATTACTTGGTGTTTTCTATATTTATCTTCATGTTAAAGGTTTGACAGATAGTGACGTCACTTTTTTCCGTGATTTCCATTGGTGACTTTGTATATACCTTATGCCGACAGCCAATGAATCTCGGGAAAAGTCACATGGCATCACTTTTAAAGGATGAACCTGATGAGTCCACAAGACTGTAGGGCAGAACAGACATGAGGGAGGGCGAGAGAAACGGCAGACCAAGAAGACAATGGACTGACGACATTAAAGATAACATGAATACTTCACTGGAAAATGTAAGCCTACTTTGTGGCTTACTTGACGTAAGCCTACTTTGTGGCTTACTTGACCAACATGAAGTATATTGTGAACAGTGTTATCACTAACGATTTTGAAATAACCATGATCGCACTGGACACACACAAAAAACCCAGATAACCCTCGACTATATAAATACGGCTAGGACCTCAGTAAAGGTAGAGAGTATACGTAACAAAAATATTGTTAAAAAGGCATCACTAATTTCATCGTTTCCATGCGACGTTTGGTGACTAAAAAAATCGTTATGTGTCGGGAGTATTTACAGGTCTTTCGGCTAAATTTCAAGGATTTCCTAAATTTAAAAAACGAAAAGATTAAGGCACATTTTTGCCAAAATAATCCTAGCTCCCCATACGACTGCCAAAACCCAAAGATATAGAAGGAAAATTCGAGCTGTGGCATCGCGGAGATTGTATGGGTGGGGGGGGGGGGGGGAGAGATACAGACTAACCAACAAAAACAATGTCGATACGTCAGCTTGTAAGCAGGTCTACGCTGACCTGATGTTTGTTTTACGCCTCTATGTAATGACAGTACTATACAAAACAAAACACACACATTGTGCATGTAGGCAATGCTTCACTGTACCGACTGTCAACAGATCACTTAGACCCAGGCTCTCAGCTACTCTGGTGTGCCTAACTATTAGATTACGTGGCCTTTAAGTTTGCATGACTAAATTAGTATCTTGAGGGCAGTAACCACTCGCTGCATACCGGTGAAATTAGGGTTTCCATTTTGAAAAGAAATATAATGATTCTTTTGTAAAAGAAATACGCAGAATAAAGATAGTTTTAAAAGACATTACACCTTGTTGAGGACCTTACTTGAGGGTAGAGAAGAGGGGAGGCGAACAAGAGGTAGCAAGAGATACAAGTGGGTGAGAAACATCACGAGATGGACAGGTTACAGTCGGACAGTGTGCATCACCAGGGCAAGGACAGAGTATGTTGTAAGTCCATTGCAACCAACCTTGGTTGTGCAAACGTCACTTGATGATGATAACAGTAAAATAGCGAAAAATGTCTCTTTCAACCGCAAAAGTGAATCCAATATGGTTATATCAGAGCGCATGAAAAAATGGCATTCGCGGTTCAGTTAGTCCTGCTGCCACTGCCTGTGAGATTGCGTATAGAAAAATAGGACTAGCCCTCTTGCTTTGCAATGAATATGTATGCCCTACTTGTTCAAGCTGAATGTCTATACCAGTGTTTTCCGTGGGTCCCACCCCTAACATACTTTAATTGTTCAGGGAGTGGGGGGGGGGGCCTTTCAGTGGACAAATATTCCATACTATTCCCTAACATATACTATTCCCTAAATGTGCATTAAAAATATGTATCTATACGTGGGGGGGGGGGGGGAATCAGAGTTTTAGAAAGACTTAGGTGGGGCAAGGTAAAAAAAAAAACGGTTGGGAAACGCTGGTCTTTGCTATAGGTCTACTATGTCGAATCCTTTTTGCATTTACTTTAAAAAAATAATCTTCGAGTAGGGACGGGGATTGAAAAGCAGACAGCCTGGATTCTTTCACAACCTTGATAACCCTTGACCTCTTGCCTCTCGTCTCTCCCCATATACTAGATACGCCCCCTAGATGTGCATGTCTGCGCATGCGAACGAACTAGAAGGGGGAAGGTGACCGGTCCTTACTGGTAAACATTTTAGGATTCACGGCCTAATATACGTTTTTATTTTGTTATGCTTTATTTGCAGTGAAGGGTTGAAATTCTAAAGCTGGTATGTCAGTACTAGGGCCTAAGGTGGGGAAATATAGTTAGTAAAGAGATTTAAAGAAATAGGCAACAAGGGAGGTGATAGGGGGGATGCAGTGCTCCGAGATTCGGCCCTGGTCTGTAGCATGATGGCCAGTTTCTACCACGTTTATGGGAATTAGGCAATTTTGAAGTGACCCTTCACCGCAAGTACGCCTGCAAGATATCAGCCCAGAAATCGGGTACGCAGAACACAGTATTGCTGCCGTCAGCAATTTATGTAGGAAGAGGCAACTATGTAGGTTCGGTGTAAGTCCTACTATCCCATGACTTCGGCTGTGATAAAGTCTGCTTAAGTGCCTATCTGTTTGTCTGTATGTATGTATGTATATGTGTGTGTGTATATATATATAGACAGACATGCAGATAGATAGATAAGTAAATAGACAGACAGACAGATAGATAGACAGACAGACAGATAGATTCGATAGATAGATAGATAGATAGATAGATAGATAGATAGATAGATAGATAGATAGATAGATAGATAGATAGATAGATAGATAGATAGATAGATAGGTAGGTAGGTAGGTAGGTAGATAGATAGATAGATAGATAGATTAGATTAGATTAGATTAGATTAGATTACTATCTATCTATAAATATATATTTATTTTTAAATTTCTGAAGAAAAAAATAAAAATACAACATAATTGTTTTGCAATTTTGAGAACCAAATTTCCCATTCACACAATTTAATTGCTGTATGAAAACGGTTATATTGTTGTCAACTGTTGTCACACACCAACATCTCTTATCAACAACAACTGTCAAACTTTTTCAGAACTCCTCTTCCCCCCCCCCCCCAATTGCTACTGTAATTTATGCGCAGCCCCAGAAGCTACGGAAAACCTTCACATCAAAATGAATGTCACAGAAACGCCGTTTTGTACCTGGCATATGGAACTAAAGGGCCCAGCTCATACTTTTTGAGTTCTATCATCACCGCTAGTAAGTGGGTTACAATATGTAGTTTACATCGGATGTATACAATACACTCGGAGCTCCTGTGTGAAAGTAACGCACGCCAAAGAACATTTGACAGTTTATAAATCGAAGGAATTAGACCAAGCTTCGCAGTGCTAAATATCAAAACGACTAAGTAACACGATATCAAGGGCCAGCTCAAGTGCTACCGTATGTATGGTCTGTTTCTGAATCTGTCAGCGTCAGAAAGATTGTAGCACAACAGAATAATGAATGAAATACAATGATGATTTTAACATAACACTATCATCATTGCCAGGGTCGGACTCAGAGACCTAGGGCCTTAAGGCAAGTAACAATAGCATCATTGCCAAGGTCGGACTCATGAGACTCAGATCCCTTAGGCAAGTAACACTATCATCATTGCCAGGGCAGACTTACGAGATTCAGAGCCCTTAGGCAAGTAATACTATCATCATTGCCAGGGTCGGACCTAGAGATCCAGGGTCGGACCTAGAGATCCAGGGTCGGACCTAGAGATCCAGGGCCCTTAGGCAGGTAACACTATCATCATTGTCAGGGTCGGACCTAGAGATCCAGGGGCCTTAGGCAAGTAACGGTGAGTCATTATGTATGCTTATTTACATTATTTATCGAATGTCACCAGAAGAGAGCGGCGGAGCAATGAAGGTATCAGGAAAGAAATAAAGACCATCTCAAGTCAAGACTACATCGAGAGACAGTCACCAGGTGGTTTGGTCACATCATGGACCTTGACAAAGCAACTAGCGGAAAAGATCACAGTGTGTGTAACGAGATGTTTGAGCAAAGCTCTAAATATCACCACAAGAGACGGACGGAGAACTGAAGATATCAGAAAAGAAATAAAGAATATTTCTAGTCACGACTACATCCAGAAACAGCCCAACGGGTCGTTTGGTCACATCATGAGAATGGAAGCACAGCAACAATCCTTTCGCACATACAACAGCAGAAGATTGGGCTGCAAGGCTCGAGAAAAACCAAGAACTCGTAGATGGGTATAAACAATCAAAGAAACCTTAAAGAAACATGGCTGAATATGGTCAATAAAATCCAAATGACCAAAGACAGACAACTTCAACTCCCCCAACCCCCGTACACGACGCTTAATGGCACACAAGTTGAAATGACAATAGAGTTGATTAGATTATACAAGTAAATATAAGTAGGAAGCCAGAGGACAATTTTTAATAATTCTTGAGACTAACGGGAATTGAACCAGTCCGTTCAACGGCACCAAATCGCCTAGCAACTATTGAACACGCGTTCTTCCGTACTTGACTAACCGCATCTCCAAAAAAAGATGCGATTTCGTCAAGCCATTCAAACCGTGCACACAAAATCACCAGAACGGACCGATCGAGACAAGGACTATTACAACAACAACAAACATCCCGTACAGGTATTGAAATATCCTCAGTAACAACAAACATATAACATAATATCCGTATATTATGTTATATGTTTGTTGTTTGATTATATATAACTAATACGGATATTAATACAGAGTTAGTGTATGCAAGTCCTCCATAATAGTCCTGAGACACAGAGTTAGTGTATGCAAGTCCTCTCCTGAGACACAGAGTTAGTGTATGCAAGTCCTCCATAATAGTCCTGAGACACAGAGTATACAAGTCCTGCATAATAGTCCTACGCGTTGTTCTCAAACAACATCATTTCTTATCATGTTCTCAAACATCATTTCTTATCATGTTCTCAAACATCATTTCTTATCATGTTCTCAAACAACATCATTTCTTATCATGTTCTCAAACATCATTTCTTATCATGTTCTCAAACATCATTTCTTATCATGTTCTCAAACATCATTTCTTATCATGTTCTCAAACATCATTTCTTATCATGTTCTCAAACATCATTTCTTATCATGTTCTCAAACATCATTTCTTATCATGTTCTCAAACAACATCATTTCTTATCATGTTCTCAAACAACATCATTTCTTACCATGTTCTCAAGCAACATCATTTCTTTTATCATGTTCTCAAACAACATCATTTCTTATCATGTTCTCAAACAACATCATTTCTTATCATGTTCTCAAACAACATCATTTCTTATCATGTTCTCAAACAACATCATTTCTTATCATATCTGATTGTGAACAAAAGAGGAAGAAAAATCAGGTCTGATACCACTGATCATATCTTCTATGAGCTCTTATCTACTTCTCTGATAACAAGCCATATATCTTCTATGAACCACTTATATATCTACTTCTGATGAGAACTCAGATATCTTCCACTATCTACTTCTGATCAAAACCCAGATATCTTCTACAAGCTCCTATCTACTGATTAAAACCCAGATATCTACTAGGAGCTCCTATATACGGTACTCATTCATAACAATATTTTAAAGCGCATTTTCTGGTCAGGATTGGAACAACAATAATAATGTTTTCTGACAGATGTGTCTAAATTTCCAGATCCCAATTTTCTTAATTAAATGACCACAAATCTCGTTGATGTAACCAAAGTTAACTCTTGTCTATGGATATAAGGACGTGCAACAAAATAAGTAAGATTCATTTCCTATCCACACTGACCAATCATTGCTAGTTTATTTTTTTTATGAACATGAGACTGCATAAAAACTTTGCAACATATGGTACATACACTAATAATATATGCATGTTCCTAAGATTGGTCAAATAGTACATCTGCATTGAATAAATACAATAAATGGCAGTTTCGACCAAAATGTATCCCTGAGATAGTCACAAACAACTTAACAACAACAAAAGAGTGTAGAGGACTGACTTCATTGTAGTCGGTTACCAGATATGTACTCCGTCCCTCTCAACAAAGCACTCATGTATAGAGCGGTTTGTTAAACATAGTCCAATAATTGGTCATGTATAGAGCGGTTTGTTAAACATAGTCCAATAATTGGTCCTGTACAGAGAATTTTTTTTAATGTCATATTGGGCTTCCTACAACTTGTTTTGTATAGAAGATCCTGTTGGCCTGAGAAGATCCTGTTGGCCTGAGAAGATCCTGTTGGACAGAGAAGCTCCTGTTGGGCAAAGAATCTCCTGTTGGACAGAGAAGCTTCTGTTGGACAGAGAAGCTCCTGTTGGACAAAGAAGCTCCTGTTGGCCAGAGAAGCTCCTATTGGACAGAGAAGATCCTGTTGACCACAGAAGCTCCTGTTGGACAGATTGTTTACAACTGATAATCCCCAGGAATGTACAAAAAAGAAAACACTTTACAAACCACACATCGCAAGTGGGATTTGAACCAGTGATTTTTGATCTCCTTAACCCCTACGCTGGAGGGGTGGGGGAAAATCAAATACAGAGTCTACCAGAGATTGCACAACTATAATGTGGTAGAAACTTACAGCTCTCGGAATAAATAAAAGAGAAGAAATCAAAATAAATGTATAAAGTTACAGGACGTGAGAATACACTATATGCCATGTGTACAAGGAAATGTGTGAAGTTACAGGACGTGAGAATACACTATATGCCATGTGTACAAGGAAAATGTGAAATGAAAAACAAAAGTTGAAATAATAAAAACAACGGTAATAATATTAGTAATAATAATAATAACAGTACTAAAATTAATAAATGAAGTAATAATAAAAAGTAGTGCTAATAATAATAATAACAACAATAACAATAATAATAATAATAACAATAATAATAATATTCACAAATGCTCGAGGGGCTCGAAAAGGGAGCTAAAAATAGAACAGAGAAACCGCTACATGACATACATGTAAAGAAACGATTAAGCAGGTCTTGGGGTGAAGGAGGCTGACCAAGAATAGGCCTATACTATAGGGTCAGAGTAGCTCAGAACCAATGCTGAAGTCGGATGTCTCAAGCCGAAAGGGGCAGTTATCGTAGCTAAGCTGTAAACCATGACACAACGCATTAGACATATAGTTCTTGACTATATTCTGCTATTCTGCATGAGTGTGATAACTTATGTAGAATTATAACCTAATATTAGCATACAAGCTTTCAGATGGGTCCGTTTTTTGTTTGTGAAGCTAACGGACGTATAAAGCAAGTTGTAAATAACAGACGTGTAAGTCTAACCTGCTTGTATATCTTTGAGTTATCGTAGTAAAACAATATTCAGATCGTGGTGATAGATGTCAACAAGTTGTTTAGTTTAAGTTTAAATAAAACACGAAATCGGTAAAGTAATGTGTAAGTGTGACTACTATAACGGTTTAGTGGCTTGAAAATGTTTCACGAACTATAGAAAGAGGTATTAATGTTGGATTCTTACCTTGACTTGAACGTAAACAAACTGAAGGTATTGCTGGATTAGTGATTGTAAACTAAGTAGGCCCCTATCTTGAACAAGTGTGTTGGTTTAATTTCAACCACTGAACCCCTTGTTCGATAGTTGGAAGCATGTAGGAGTAGTAGTGCCGTTAGCACGTCCACTGTGTTTGCTGTGCTACACGCAAGCAGGGCCCTAGACGGGTGGATGAAACATTTGCTGGGGTTAGAGAGAATGTTTAACAATCCTCTCTCTCTCTCTCTCTCTCTCTCCCTACGGTATGTGAGGGGGGGGGGAACGAAGTTGTACTGTAGTGGGGATAAGGTCAGGTCAGGTCGAGTTTAAGTTGGAGAGGAGAAGAGAGGAGAGGGAAACAAAGGAGGATGAGAGGGGAGGGGTCATATAGGAATTCCCCGGATTACAGTTTTATATTTTTCTAGAAAGGGGAGCCTTACTTTTGTCATAATTTCCCCACTCCAGATATTTTTCACTTCCATACCGCGCACCTCTACCCCACGTAAACCAATATCTGATGCATAGCAGGGGAAACCAGCCAGCGGGATTCGATCGCAGCCAGTTTCAGGGAGGGGTAAAGCAATGAAGGGCGGATAATGGATGTATTGTGTGTGTGAAATGTGGCCGCAAGCTCTGCTTGGTGTATGTACGTGGGTGCAAGTGGATGGCTGCAGATTGAGAGAAAGTACAGAATAGATTATACATAAGTGCATAGAAAGGATCCACAGAAAGGAAATAATAGAAGACATGCAATATTTTTTTTTGATGGTTGAAAGCTTTGATATAACTAAATTGGACTGACATCCGCGGTTGAAAGCAGCGTACCTTACTATTAGAGGTAAATTTAACTGAACCAAAAAAAATAACTAAATAATAAAGTTGGGATTTCTATCTTCTTCTGTAGTCATTCTCAAACTCCTGCGGTTTAGCAGGATGTAGTCAGGTGGACGCATTGTGTTGCGCTAGTGTTTACAGCTTGGCTACTAGGCCCTATATCTACGTTTTCCGGATTGACACAGCCAACTTCAGCATAGTCTCTGGATCACTTGATCCCCTACGGATTGAGAAAGCTAAACGGGCAAGCAGCCCTGCATTGACCAGAGACATATTTATACATTCTTTGATATCGCTGGTCCTTAGTCTTCTTGGTTTTGCTCTTCTCCCCTACCTGACATTATATTCTCATTCTGCCTATCCTTTCGATACCATCTTGCCCCTTGCCTTGTTTAGATACCATCTTGCCCCTTGCCTTGTTTAGATACCATCTTGCCCCTTGCCTTGTTTAGATACCATCTTGCCCCTTGCCTTGTTTAGATACCATCTTGCCCCTTGCCTTGTTTAGATACCATCTTGCCCCCTGCCTTGTTTAGATACCATCTTGCCCCTTGCCTTGTTTAGATACCATCTTGCCCCCTGCCTTGTTTAGATGCCCAAATTGTTTCAGTCTATATTCATTTACTTTAACTAAATGACCGATAAAATGCTCTTGTTTTTACAAAAAATATAGAAACATTTTGTGTTTACAGTGCTGAAACTAAACAATATGAAACTGAACATTATGAAACTAAACATTGTGAAACTAAACATTGTAAAATTAAACATTATGAAATTAAACATTATGAAAATAAACATTATGATTGAATGGGAAAGGGAAAATTAGGCCATAGGAAAGAGATTGATTTCTGTTGAATCTCTCCAGGACATTGTTTTCGCTGTCCTCCTTGGTTGTCTATACCTAACTTCGCTCTTGTTGTTACATGCCTTCTTTTATTCTCTTGTATAACCTAAAAATTCACTTTGATACAAGACGTCGAGACTGCTGTTCGAACTCTCGACATAATCACAAAGCAAACGGCTCAACCATCAGGCCAGTTGAATCGCATACATTGTGCTGTCTGCGAATGCTGTTCTATCCCCGTTAGAGTAAATTACATGTGATAGGTCTATCTCTCAAATAACAAGTGATATCTCTCAAATAACAAGCGATATCTCTCAAATAACAAGCGATATTTCTCAAATAACAAGTAATATCTCTCAAATAACAAGTAATATCTCTCAAATAAGTGATATCTCTCAAATAACAAGTAATATCTATCAAATAGCAAGCAATATCTCTCAAATAACAAGTGATATCTCTCAAATAACAAGTAATATCTCTCAAATAAGTGATATCTCTCAAATAACAAGTAATATCTCTCAAATAAGTGATATCTCTCAAATAACAAGTAATATCTCTCAAATAAGTGATCTCTCAAATAACAAGTAATATCTCTCAAATAACAAGTAATATCTCTCAAATAACAAGTAATATCTCTCAAATAAGTGATATCTCTCAAATAACAAGTAATATCTCTCAAATAACAAGTAATATCTCTCAAATAAGTGATCTCTCAAATAACAAGTAATATCTCTCAAATAACAAGTAATATCTCTCAAATAACAAGTAATATCTCTCAAATAACAAGTAATATCTCTCAAATAAGTGATATCTCTCAAATAACAAGTAATATCTCTCAAATAAGTGATATCTCTCAAATAACAAGTAATATCTCTCAAATAACAAGTAATATCTCTCAAATAACAAGTAATATCTCTCAAATAAGTGATATCTCTCAAATAACAAGTAATATCTCTCAAATAACAAGTAATATCTCTCAAATAACAAGTAATATCTCTCAAATAAGTGATATCTCTCAAATAACAAGTAATATCTCTCAAATAAGTGATATCTCTCAAATAACAAGTAATATCTCTCAAATAACAAGTAATATCTCTCAAATAAGTGATATCTCTCAAATAACAAGTAATATCTATCAAATAACAAGCAATATCTCTCAAATAACAAGTAATATCTATCAAATAACAAGCAATATCTCTCAAATAACAAGTGATATCTCTCAAATAACAAGTAATATCTATCAAATAACAAGTAATATCTCTCAAATAACAAGTGATATCTCTCAAATAACAAGTGATATCTCTCAAACAACAAGCGATATCTCTCAAACAACAAGCGATATCTCTCAAACAACAAGCGATATCTCTCAAACAACAAGCGATATCTCTCAAACAACAAGTGATATCTCTCAAACAACAAGCGATATCTCTCAAACAACAAGTGATATCTCTCAAACAACAAGCGATATCTCAAATAACAAATAATATCTCAAAAGACTATGTTTTTTTATATCTGCATCAGCATCCAGAAATTAATTGTTTTTGCCAATTTTTGACTTCCATCTTTTCAACAATTATTTTACACCGCATATTGTCAACAATTTTCTAGAAATCAGGGACCTCCCCACACATTCCCTCTCATTTTCCTGTTCAATTATAACTATATGATCTGTTTTACATTTGTAAAAAAAAATTTCATTTGCAAATAGTGTAATTGTTGTATAGAAGCAGTATTGTTGATATTGTTGATATTGTTGTATAGAAGCAGTATTGTTGATATTGTTGGATATTGTTGGATATTGTTGACATTGATCTTCCATCCCGCTTGTTAAAAGAACTATCAACCCCCCCCCCTATTGTTCACGTAATTTATAGACAATCCCTTCCAAACTGACACATTCCATACTGCAAATCCTTTGTGATCCTCTGAGACTCGATATACAGTCAACTCCATTCTCAAAAACCGACTTAGTCGCTTCTTCGTCTGACCGTAATCACTACGATAACATCTGATCTTAGCGAGATAATGTATTTATTTCCTCCTGTTTCTGTGAGAAAAACCTTTCCTATTTCTTCCCAGGATCAAAAAGTTATGAGTGGTCGAGATCTGGTCCAATTCAAAACAGGAACTTCATTGCTTTCCGTAGGGACTTTGCACGATGCCGTCCGCAGTAAAGACCTCAGTGCAGAAAGTAGACAAGCTTTCATTCGTTACATTTTTTTATTGCCGTGGTTTTCGTTAGTCAATATTTATATACTTGAAGTGAAATACCAAAAAATTCACGGCCGACCATCGAAATGCACGTAAATAAAATAATAAAATTATCGTTTTAGGTCATGTTTAATTTCTGTACACAGGTCTTTATGGAAACCCGGTCACGCTTTGAAACATGGGACACGCACGTTATTTTGGAATAGGAAGACAGAAATAGTGAATGGAAAGCAGAAATTACATCACATCAGCTAAAGCCAGAATGAGGATAGAAATAGACATAGCATCAAACTATATCCAGTATGAGGATAGAAGTAGACATAGAATCAGCTACATCCAGTATGAGGTCTACATTATGATGGAGAAGTTGACGACCTTCTCTACACAACATCGCTAAAGGAGAGGTGTAGGGCTTTTCGCCATCTTTTTTCATGTTCGTAATACTGAAGTTCGTAATACTGAAGGTTATGTTCCTATTTGCTAAGTGGTGAGGGGAAGATTGGATACCCCAACCTATCTGCGGTGCTGTCTCAACTGGATCTCTGCAACCTCAATCACCAAAAACGTTCAGTTTATGTCAGACGCCCACACCATGCTGTGAAAAATCCAAAAATGGTCGACATCAATATGTGTGAACAGTATGTATAGCTACATTCAACCTCATGGACATCACATGAAGTTACTGCCCAGGACACGCCCGTGTACCTATATGACATCACATGAAGTTACTGCCCAGGACACGCCCGTGTACCTACATGACATCACATGAAGTTACTGC
Source organism: Meghimatium bilineatum (assembly GCA_034231615.1). Classification (NCBI taxonomy): domain Eukaryota; kingdom Metazoa; phylum Mollusca; class Gastropoda; order Stylommatophora; family Philomycidae; genus Meghimatium; species Meghimatium bilineatum. The sequence continues at coordinate 964,631 of CM067314.1, forward strand.
CCAGGACACGCCCGTGTACCGACATGACATCACATGAAGTTACTGCCCAGGACACGCCCGTGTACCTATATGACATCACATGAAGTTACTGCCCAGGACACGCCCGTCTACCTACATGACATCACATGAAGTTACTGCCTAGGACAAGCCCGTGTACCTACATGACATCACATGAAGTTACTGCCTAGGACACGCCCGTGTACCTACATGACATCACATGGATTTACTACCCCGGACACGCCCGTGTACCTACATGACAATACATCGATTTACTACCCGGGACATGCCGGTGTACATCCAGGGTATTACATGGATTTACTACCTGGGACATGCCGGTGTACCTCCAGGGTATTACATGGATTTACTGTGAATATTTTGGAGTATTTTTAGCTTTCTTTCTTTCTGACATTTTCTCTAATATTTCATCTGATATTTTCTCTAATATTTCATCTGATATTTTCTCTAATATTTCATCTGATATTTTCTCTAATATTTCATCTGATATTTTCTCTAATATTTCATCTGATATTTTCTCTAATATTTCATCTGATATTTTCTCTAATATTTCATCTGATATTTTCTCTAATATTTCATCTGATATTTTCTCTAATATTTCATCTGATATTTTCTCTAATATTTCATCTTTTGTAACCAGCATTTTCCATCTTGTGTCCGCTACTTCGAGAATATTTAATGTTTCTGCCTCTAATATTAAGCTTTCTAGTTTCCCTGACTGGTTTAGTGTTCTAACATTCCATGTGTATATTTTAACATGTTACTTCCTAATCTTCAGATGTTGTTGGTCCGTTGTTTGGCTTTGGGTTGTACGTGAGGTAAGGTCCCAGACTTTTCCATTGTGGCTAGCCAACATTCATGTTATACTCTGAGCGTACTTCTTCTGCGCCACACACTTTGCTGTTTCGCCATTTGCTCCCTTTTGATTCTTCTGCCTCGTGCGCCATCACAGATATTTTGTATAGGGATGAACATTTCCTGTTGTTGCATATGGTTGTCGCTTTGCGATGAAATTCTACGGTTTTAAATTAGCTGTTAGCTGGAGTTGTCGAGACGCCATATTTTGTCTGCAGTGAAAATAAATAGTTCGCTAGTCGGAACAAATTGGAATGATTTACATCCCGCCTATAATGGACAGCTAAAGACAGATCTCAGTTTCGCCTATTAATCCCGTTAAAAGTGAATGTTATCGTTTTTCAATCTGTTATTATTCTGTTTTGTTTGGTTAATTTCCCCTGTTATCATATTTATGTTATCCTTTCACTCGTTTATTTGTTGACATTAAAATACCAACCTGCCTTACCTGCACATTCCTGCCTTACCTGCACATACCGGATTATGTCAAGTTATATAGGTGGATGACGGTCAAGGGATTTTTTTTGGTTGGGTATGATTTATTCCACATAAGTGTAGACATAAAAAACGATGACTACGACGTCATATTACCAGTCAACAAGCGGTGCCGGGACAGGGCCGTGTCGTACTTTGATGCAGAAAGGTGACTGCATCAGGCGGCACCAATTAAAATACATTATCGGGGGGGGGGGCGACATTTTGGGAAAAAACCATTTAGGGAGGCGGCATTTCGAAGATGTGCATTATATAGTGTATTGAGAAAATCTACGGCACGGTGCTGTGTCGCGATTTCCCGTTTTTCAACCAACTTTCACTATTACACCTAGAAGAGGTGTGAATTTTGAGTATACGACCTACAAAGTTATTCTTCTGAATATAATCTTGCGCGCCGTTCTCACGATGTGTTATTTATCCTGCAATATCCAATCATTGTCGTGCTTTTAATTTTGATGGTGACACATAATATGCGCAAAGTGACTGTTATAGTCAGTCGCATCAGCCTAGATGCGTGTCGTTACGTGAGATCAGCGTAAAGGACTTCTGGAAAAGGACATGGTATTTACTATAAAGAAAATCCTGGTAATATATATTGACCGCCTGTTTTTGTGACGACGCATCATGTGCGTTTCCATCTTCCGCGTTCATTCTCATACTCCCACTGGACATCTCTTGTAGCAGGACAAAAGTTACACTAGATTTCCAGCAGGATATAGTCCAGAGAATGGAATCTTCTCTACGTAGAAACCCGCGATTATTCGCGAGTACATACAAATCATTCTCAATGTGTAGGTTCTTTTGACTAGTTAAACACTCCGCCATTCATCTTGAATGTGCGATTTTTTTGTATTGGCTGACGACATAACATATTCTTAAAGTGGCCAATGAAAAGCACTGATCAGTAGCATCAGGTAAGATTAGTGAGGCTCTTTCTGATTACTTGGCAGGACTTATATTTGTAGAAAGACTTTGCGAGATGGAAACCCCAGTAGCGTAGTGTCGGATCGTGAACGGGGAGCACAGAGTAGAAACACTATTACATGTAATATATACCGTAAGAAACGACACCGGTTGGATGTTGAGTTGTGGCTACTCCCTCCGGTAAAAACTGTAATGTCGAGAACATAACAACCCATGAATACTATACAATAAAGAACTCACAATCCATGTTATCTTAAGACGAGATTTCTTGTGAGAAAAAAATCGATCACCGATGGTTGATCAATTTTGAACACCACATCATCTAGGTAAAAATACCTAAAAAATTAATCTTCTTCAGCATGTTCTATTTCAATAAATATTCTTCTTCTTCTGCGTTCAGCATTTGCGGTCATGTTAAATTGTCAGGCCTGTCGTCAGGGCGAAGTCCACCGTCTTCTCCAGGTCAGAGCGGCTGCCCCATAGCTTTTGTCTCAAGTCTGTATCCTCTGGCCAGGTCTGCTGTCTCTGCTCTTTGTATGTTGGACAGTCCTGAAGTATGTGTTCCGGAGTCTGGGTTCCGGATCCACATGGACATTCATCTGTGTATGAGATCCTCGATCGGCAAAGGTGACCCAACAGTTTGCAGTGGCCTGTTCTAAGGCGAAATATTGTTGTCTGTTGATATCTTTGGAGGAGATGTATTGTATCATGTCTGTCTTCCAATTCCATTTATTTCTTCCACTTTGCTGTATATGTGGACAGTGAGTGTCTGTGTTATTCCATCTAGCTTCCTATTTTTGACAGGGCATCCGCTTTCTTATTTCCCATGATTCCACAGTGTGATGGTATCCGCTGAAGGGCGACAGCTGATGATATTGGATCTGTCTTAGCTCACGTCTGATGTTCTGTAGAATTTAAATCAGTTATATTTTGTATTGTATGAAATTTTACACACAATTTATACCTATAGATACGTCTTATGAGCCAAATCCAAAGTCTATGCGCCAAGGGATAAAAATGCTCGCTAGCGCACGGTAGCGCAGCTTAGCGGGAACAGTTCTTACAACCCGAAATAGGATGCAGATACAAAAAAATTATGGGTAGGACATGGAAAGAGCTGGAGGTAGTAGTTAAACAATGGAAAGAGGTGGAGGTAGTAGTTAAACAATGGAAAGAGCTGGGGGTAGTAGTTAAACAATGGAAAGAGCTGGAGGTAGTAGTTAAACAATGGAAAGAGCTGGAGGTAGTAGTTAAACAATGGAAAGAGCTGGAGGTAGTAGTTAAACAATGGAAAGAGCTGGAGGTAGTAGTTAAACAATGGAAAGAGCTGGAGGTAGTAGTTAAACAATGGAAAGAGCTGGAGGTAGTAGTTAAACAATGGAAAGAGCTGGAGGCAGTAGTTAAACAATGGAAAGAGCTGGAGGTAGTAGTTAAACAATGGAAAGAGCTGGAGGTAGTAGTTAAACAATGGAAAGAATGGCAGATAACTGTTGAGAAGATTTGCTGTGCAGAGAGTGAAATATGAATAGATATAGATACAGAACTCGTGCGTTGTTGGGTTAGAAAAGAGGAACAGCGGTCATTCAGACGATATAGTCCACGGTGCCAATATAAACTGCTGCTCTATTCTGCCATTACAACTGCTCACATAGTTTTGGTTTATGTGAGCTACTCAATGAACTCTCTGAACCTCTCTCTGTCTTTGGCGATGTGGCTTGCATTTTCTAGCGATGTATTCATGTTATCTTTAATGTCGTCGGTCCATCGTCTTCTTGGTCTGCCCTTTCTCCTCTACCCAGATACTCTTCCCTCCATTATTTGTCTTTCTAAACAGTTGTGTCTCTTTATATGACCAAACAGAGGTAGTTTTCTTTTTGTTATTGTGTTTAGTAACCAACACTCTGGAATCTTCAATATGTTTATAATATCTGAGTTTCTGATTTTTTCCTTCCATAATATTCTAAGTATCTTTCTGTAGAATTTCAGCTCGAAGGCGTTGATCTTCTTTGCCGCTGTTTTACTTAGGGTCCATGTTTCAATGCCGTATGTTGCAACCGGGGCTTCCGCCAAAATGGCCGACTAGACGAATGTGTTCCTGTTACGGTGCTCGATTAACGGTTCCTCTATCCCGAAAGTAATGGCAACCTACGGGAATATTGTGCCTAGAAATTTCCAATGGTTTATGTACAGTAAATATAACTCTGGTGGTTGGAAACCAAGTTATATACCGTTAATATTAGAGAGTTTCAGTATAAAGATCTGTCAAATGTTCTATTTAAGTTTGAGGAAGTCAAAGATAACATTACAGGGGTTTGAGCAAGGAAGGAAAACATAGGACGACAAGGAAGTTTGAGTGAATGAGAGAAGGATGGAACGATACACAGTTACAAAATCAGAAGTGATAGTGACTACAGAAATATTGCGAAGAATAGGCCTATTATATTTTCGCCAAGTTTGGAGAGCAACAAAGGGGGATTGACTTGTAGGATTAGTATTTTTACTGCGGTTCAGTGTTGTAGTTACCCAAGGTTCGACACAATATTTAAGTCTATGCTACGAAAGGAAATGAGAAGAGGGAGTGTGTGTGTGGGGGGGGGGGGGGTTTATCTCTAAAAAAACCTTTTCATTACGTTTTGGAAATCTTTTGAGAGAGCTACACAATCTTGCCTGTAGCTTTAACATGTTTTGTTTAACTTGATTTGAAGTGTTCAATATTATATTCTACTTTTCTAAATAGCGGAAGATGTTTTCAAACATATAACATCCATATTATGTCTACAGACTTACTCAGATTGCGCAAATGCTATAAGGAGAGGTGAAATCGCAATAGTTTGAAGGGCAAGGACCATAAATGTGCATTACAGACCTTAAAAAATAACGTAATTGACTGCAATAACTAGTATTGGTATGTTACTGTTGAGATTTGGAGATTTCAACACCGTAACCGTTTTCTGACTCCGTAACCGTTGTATGATTCCGTAACCGTTTTATAACTCCGTACCCGTTTTATGACTGTAAAACAGTGCTCTGTGAAAAGGGGAAGGGGGTAAATTACCCAACAATGGGTTGTCCAGAAATTATGTTAACATCTTCTTGCACTATTTTGGACACCTCCCACCTTGTCAACAACTTATCCAGAATCCTGAGATACCCCCCCCCCCTAATGTTTAATTATATCAATCTTTTACTCTCCCCCCTATCCCTTAGAAATATTGTTTAGCAGAAAAAAGTGTCGAACAAACCACACATTTTTTTCACAATTTTTGATTTGTTTTTCAAATTCACACAATTTTTTTATTGGATTATTAAAAACCGTTTTGTTGAAGTCAAATTTTGTCACCATCAACAATTGTGAAATATATTGTATATCCCCAGGTGAATGATGGTTCATAGTATCCACACTTGTCGTTGAGCTTAGTGGTGGGAGCTTCAACTGTCGTTCCTAGACCATATGTGTCGCCTTGGTTACATTAAGGACATGTATGTTCAACGTTATAGTGATGTTTTCTATCCATTGTTTTCTTGGTCTATGTTTGACTTTACACCTGGATATTCTTTTGTTATATGCTCTTATTGGTATTTGGTTTGGCGTCATTCTCATAAGGTGTTCGAACCATTTTACTTGCTGCAGTTCAATATGTTCACTACATGATATTATACCAATTATTTGCCTAATTTCTTCATTTCTTATTTTATCTAGTTCAGTAACCATTGCAGATTTTCTCAGACACTTTATTTCACATGTAACGATTTTTCTCTGCTGCAAGGCTGTTAAAGACCATGTTTGACATTGGTAGAGGAGTGTTTGTATAAAAATTGTAGATATTATCTACCTTTTGAATTCCATCTTGATCTCTGTGGAAAAGGAATGGTGAAAGTTGGTAATTCACTGTGTTTTCTTTCTGGCACCTTGTTTATATTTCTCTTTCTAGTCTTCCATATTTGGAACAATGCAGCCTAGATACTAACATTCTTTGGCTTGTATCACTTTGGTGTTTATATATATATATGTTATATTTCGTTAGTTTTAAAGAGTTTGTTACCTCAATCTATTTATAGATCGATGGATCCCTTTTGTGGCAGCATAATCAATATTAGGTTCTACTAAATTTTCAACAGAATGTAGTCTAGAAAACGAAGATACATTGTGTCGACGTTTTATTTGCGCCAATAGTCAAATACCTCCGATTTAGGCGGTATATCCTTTAATTATATAAATACGCTTAGGTCAAACCGTTGAGGAAACTAGTTATTGTTAATATAGAAATACTATGAAGATAGTATGCCAAAACGTCAATTTGTATTGTCCTTATTTGTCTTTATTATCATTACTTTTATTACCTGTATGAGACAAACGTTGTAAAAGATGGATTACAAGAATAAATGAAATCAAAGTAATAAATATATATGAAGCACAAAACAAAGCTATCCCCATAGCACCCTTCTACCCCAAGCAATTAATCAAAAACTATCTGTCTGTCTATGTTCGTTCAGCGCTGAGTACGATGCATAAGGTAGAAACGAGAACTCTTCAATTCGAGCGATGTAATGCTACTGTGTGTAATTCTTGCATGTTGTTGAGATCATAGTCACACCCTCTTTGATGGTTGTTCTGTGAAGGGTCTCTCTTTTTCTTCCTCTTTCTCTTTTGCCATCTGGTAGCAATTTCATTCTGAGTATAGGGCCTATGTTCCATAGAAGTCCATCGATTTCTTCTTATTGTTGTAGAAACATATTGCTGTTTGGTGTCTTCTCTTACTTGCTTGTTTAATGTCTTCTTTTATTTGCATGTTTGGTGTCTTCTCTTACTTGCTTGTCTGATGTCTTCTATTTGTTTGTTTGACATGCTAAGTAAGAGAAAATATTAAATTGTTAATTATTATCAGAGTAATAATTTATAAGACGTCTGTTCTGATTTTTCTAATGTATATTTTGTAGTATTTGTGTTACTACAGCATATCTTATTTTTAGATTTTCTCTGACTTTTAGTTATTTATATACAGTGGAATCCCGTTATAACATCTTAGTGCAGACCGATTAAATATGTACGTAATAACAGAAATTCGCTATATGCGGTAAAAAAAAATATAATATAAATAGTCCATCGATTATTAACCTCCATCGATAATATAAATGGGGGTTTTGAAAAGTGTTGTTATATAGGGTAATATGTTATAAAGGAATGCGCTATAGAGGGATTCCACTATAGTTAGATGGTTGATTCTTAGATGATTAACTGACTGATATGTTGAGTTGATTCTTTATTGGTAAATGATGGCGAATAGGGCAGTAGTCGTTTTTGTCAAAGTGTATTGCCTTTTTGCAAGTCGCTCTATTTTTTGTGTATGTTATTTCTCTAGTTCTCTAGTTCATATTTCTTTGGTTCTATGCCTAATATTGAATTTTTTTCTGTTAATTCTTGTACGTAAAGTTTCTTCTATGTAAAGTTTCTTCTATGTAAAGTGTCTTCTACTTAAGTTTATTATGCATAAAGTTTCTTCTTCGTAAAGTTTCTTTTGGACAGTCTACTTTTCTTTGTATCTCTGCCTTCTACATTGTTTATGTAGGAAGTCGGTTTTGTTTTCATTCATTCACTTCTGCGTTCGCTCTCAAACTCCTGCATATTAGCAGGATTTAGTCCGGAAAACGTATTGCGCTGTTACGGTTTACATCGTAGCTGCGATATCTGTGCATTTTGGTCGGACACATCCGAATTCAGCATAAACTTTTGGGTCACTTGACACAGATAGTTGGAACAACCAATTCTACCCCAAACCCTAATTGTTCACCTCTTATGACGTGCATGATAACAGTGTCACTATTCCTTGCTCCCAGTTCTGGCTTCGGCAACACATGAACAACCCATCCTAAGTACATGGACGATGTAATTCTAACGCGCCTTCTTATACAGCTTGATGCACATTTCGTGGTTTATGTATTGCCACAGTGAATCGCTTATTTTAAAATATGTCCATTTTGTTTTCAATGTTCATCTAAGAAGCTTGTTTTCAAAGCTGATTCATTTCGTTTCTATTTCCTATGTGTATTTCCAGCTATCTCATCCATGTTCCATTACATAGATTATAGATTATGCATGTATTAAACAGACTAAGTTTTGTTAGATTGGTAAATTTTTACGCCACAATATGTGGAGTAATTTTAGTGAATCAGTAAATATGTATGTCACAAATACGTATCACTATTAATAAAAGGATGATCTTAAAAATTATAATAAAATGAATAGAAACAAAAACGGTTGACGTTTCGAACTGAAACCTTCGTCTGAACAAAGGGAAAAAACATATAAACTATAAACACCTTATATATTTTAAGATTGCTTTTATCATAAATTATTAGTATTGGTATGTATTTGTAAGAAATATTATAATTAAAATTGCTGTGGTATTTGTGTTACTACGGACCATATACCTGATCCTTGGATATTCTATGACTTACTGTTCATTATACAGTTAGTTGATATATTTAGATGGTAAATTGGCTGTTAGGCCTATATTGAGTGGTTGGCTGGTAGGCCTATATTGAGTGGTTGGCTGGAATCGTGAGTGGTTGACTACTTATTTAGTCCAACTTTTAGTTGATTCTCGAAAGCCGCTGTAACAGAATTCCTTGCAGTCAACTTTTGTTCAGTGTCTTTCAACAGATAGCGAAAGGTAACGCGCATGCTAACATTTCTCGTAGCCGTTTCTTTTAAATACTCTTGCCATCCTTTATTAAACGCCCCTTCCTGCTGATTCCGATACCAAGTTCCTCCAGAAGTGTTACACAATGGATAGAGTATTTCAGTATTACGATGGTGATGACAATAACAATAATAACAATAATAATGATTCTACTAAATAATAATAATAATAATTGATAAACAGTATTTTTATACCAACTTTATGTCAAAAGTGTCAAACATGGACCTTGACATAGACACTAGAGAAAAAGTGTCAAACATGGACACCTTGACATAGACACTAGAGAAAAAGTGTCAAACATGGACCTTGACATAGACACTAGAGGAAAAGTGTCAAACATGGACACCTTGACATAGACACTAGCGAAAAAGATCACAGTCCGTGAAAAGAGATGTTTACGGAAAGTTATAAATGTCACCAGAAAAGACCGATAGAGAAATCAAGACAACAGGAAAGACATAGAAACTATATTAAAACTACATAAAAGACAGAAAACCAGGTGGTTTGGTCACGTCATGAGAATGGAACCAGCGCACGGCTGATGTATATTCGTACAGACAACAGCAGAAGATCGGGTTTCAAGGTACGAGGAGGACCAAGAACTAGATAGGTGGATATACTCAAAGAAACCTTAAAGTGACACGAATTGACCATGGTAAATTTGACCCAAATAGCCAAAGATATACAGATGCACCCCCCCCCCCCGACACTTAACGACACAAGTTAAAATGACAATAAACTGATAGATCATCATCATCAGGTAGCATATCGTAACAGACATTCCCTCATTCCCTCATTCCCATGTATTCTCTCATAATTCTCTCACACATGCAACCCCATCACTCACTTTTACTCTCATTCACTCATTCTTTGACTCACTGATCCCCTTTTACACCTATTCCCTCACTCACTCCTTTCGCGCACTCATTCCCTCACTTACTCCTTTCGCGTACTCATTCCCTCACTCGTTCATTATTTCTTATTCCATTTCTTACCTATTCCCTCATTCATTTTATCATTTACTCCCTAACTTTACTCCCTAAAACGCATGCGTTTTCTGTCTCACTCATTCCTTGACTCACAACCCAACTTTCCCACTCACCTCCTACCCCGCTCACCCCCTAACACCTCTCACTAACTTACCTACATGTTCATTTCATCAAAACACAGGTAGGCAAACCTCAGGTGAAATATTCCTGCACTTTCACTTCCAGAGTTCTCTTCCGGGTTATGAAATTGGAAAGAGTGCATCGCTAAAAACTAGACTATGGTTCTCTTTCAGAAGTAGATGCACCTTATCATGTTCCCTCCATATCAAGGAGCAAGGAAAAGAACGCAGTAGAGAAGACGTGGGTAATATTGTACTCTGTGGGCTCTCCGGGCCAAGCTATTTCTCCTGAGTGGATCTGATGTACTGAAGATATTTCTCCAGAGTGGATCTGATGTACAAAAATGGATGTAACAAATGGTCGTCACCGCTTGTGATGAACGAACAGCAACCATATTGTTGTATACATTTGTACATGTCTTAAACATAACGTCGTTAAGCACGTTCAATATGCCATATAAAATACTGTTGAATAGTCGCTAGATATTTTCCGTCCTTAAAGCTTAATGTCGCTAAACATGTTTAATGCACATCTGTACACATGTTATAGTCGCTAAGCGTCAACAATGTGCTGATAACACTTAGGTGTTTGTCTTGTTATATGTGTCGTATGCTGACACATATGTCAGCATACGTATGTTGACAGCTGTCGTATGCTGACACGTATGCTGAGCTAGTGTTATCTGCGACGGAGGAGTATCTCCTGCATTCCCTGTCACAAATGGTGTAAAGCAGGGATGTGTGCTGGCCCCTACTCTTTTCAGCCTGTTATTTACAGCCATGTTAACGGAAACACGCCATAGTAATGAAACAGCAGGCATAATGATCAATTACAGAACGGATGGTGGTCTTTTCAATTTACGTCGTCTAAAAGCAAACACGAAAACTAAATCTAGTACTGTTAGAGAATTACTTTATGCTGACGACTGTGCATTGTATGCTGACTCTGTCGTAAACATGCAGAGCACCATAGACCGCTTCTCAAAGGCCTGCAACAACTTTGGTCTCACTATTAACACCAAAAAAACAGAAGTCATGCACCAAGCAACATCAAATAGCCAACATACTGCTACTTCCATCATCGTCAATAAGGAAAAACTGCAGGTAGTCGACAATTTTACTTACCTTGGAAGCACTCTCTCTCGCGATGTCAACATTGATGTGGAAGTTAACAAGAGACTGGCAAAAGCTAGGGCTGTATTTGGCGGATTACGCAAAAATGTATGGGACAGAAGAGGTATAAGAACAACCACCAAACTACAAGTATATCATGCTGCTGTTATACCAACCTTACTATACGCCTGCGAAACGTGGACAGTGTATGCTAGACATGCAAGAAAGTTAAATCATTTCCATCTTACCTGCCTACGTAAATTACTAAACATCCATTGGTGGGACAAAGTACCAGACTACGAGGTCTTGGAAAATTCAACCTCAATCAGCATCTTATCACACAATACTTATGAAGGCGCAGGCACGCTGGGCAGGCCATCTTGTGCGCATGGAGAACTCGCGATTGCCAAAACAAATATATTATGGAGAACTCAAGGCAGGATTTCGAAAAGCTGGTGGACAGAAAAAGCGTTTCAAAGACACGCTCAAGTCATCCTTGAAACATCTTAACATTGACGTAGGTGCTTGGGAGAGCCTCGCTCAGGATAGAACGGCTTGGCGTTACAGCATTAGAACGGGAGCACTAGCGGCAGAAGAATTCAGACAAGAAACTGCAAGACAGAAGCGGACACGTAGAAAAGAAAAAACATCTCAACCTCACACAGATACATTCTATTGTTGTCAATTCTGTAAAAGAACATTTTGTGCGCGCATTGGACTTGCTAGTCATTTAAAAACGCACTATTAACTTTATTATTTTATTATTTATTGTTATTATTATTATGGTTGAGTTTTTGGTCATCGTCGATCACGACGGACGAACATCATGTGTCGTATGCTGACAATCGATTAGCGCGTGCGTACATAATTATGCCAATTTGCATACCAGAATCAATATTGTTGTAAGGGCGTATCTGTATGTGCCACATTGTTGATAAGTATGGTTCTGCAGTTACTCGCATCCATCCATCCACGATTCAACTTTCCATCAGTCTATCCATCCATCCATAATCCATCCATCCATCCATCCACCAACCCATCCATCCATCAATCCATCCATCCATGCATCCATGCATCCATCCATCCATCCATCCATCCATCTATCTATCTATCTATTTATCTGTCTAGTCTTCGCATGCGGATAGCCTGCAGCTCTTACCAGGGACCTACAGACAAATCAGCAAGTTACATGAAATTTCTAGTATATGTTATGGCTATGAGACTGATCTTCAAACGATCATTCCTCCAACATCCATCTTGACAAGTATGTGTTTCATGTGCTATGCTCTGTTGTCCCCCGGGTTAATTACATGTATTGTCTTGTCTTCTACCAAACAATAATATGAAACAAACAATAATATGAAACAAACAATAATACTTACGTAGAACACAGGTTTTTGATGTTTCAATTGAACACAACAGACGGACTATCATTAAGACTAAGCGATTATGAGGTGTAAACACGAAAACATAGAAATGACAATACACAAGCCGTTTTCAAAGTTTCGAACCGTTAGGTCTTTCTCAAGAATATATAAAATGAGCAGTGAAACACAATGAAACCAGTAAAAACAATGTTATCACCACGGAGACACTAGATACTCTATTGACATGTAAACAATAAACAGTTCAAGGTGACAATCATGTAAGTGGAACATGACAACATGTTCAAGTGAAACATCAAAAGTCTGTGTTCTACGTAAGTACTAGTGTTGTTCCGTTTCACTGCAGTATTACCGTATATTGATTCCGCATTTTAACGAATTTTCATAAAACGGCCATCACATTTCTCATCACAAAGAGGGAATTACACACACACACACGCACACACACATACACACACACATAAAACGGCCATCACATTTCTCATCACAAAGAGGGAATTACATACAAACACACACACACACACAAACACAAAGGAAAAATGACTTGCGGTTCTTTTAACTTTTTTAGGGTAACACCCACTCTCCTTCGTGAAAAAATATCTACGGCCCTGATCCTAGTTTACTGCTTCAGGAACTAACCCTGCATCTATGGTCCTGATCCTATTACGCTGCTTCAGGAACCAGCCTGACATTCATAAACCCTCGAGCACAACTATGCCTCATTTATTGTCTAATGAACCTTAAAAACTTGGGATCTTACATCAGTTGTTACAATTGATGTCATTTTATGAGTCGGACACCCTCTGGCCATTTGGTCATTTTATGAGAAAGCTTATGGGCTGTCAAGTGTTACCTGCTCACAGTTATAGGGTCTACCTCAACATCGTCATAATTGTTATGTGTGTACTTGCCTGTATTTATTCTACCTTCAACCACATCATCGGATAAGCAACCCATCAGACAAACCGACAGACACTATGAAATCCTAGTAGCTACCATCCCTGTGTGAGGCTTTCAGTCTGTTGAAGTACATAATAAAAGACAGACAGGCAGAGAAGACATATAGACAGACAGAGAAGACAGACAGACAAGACAGACAGACAAAGAAGACATATAGACAGACAGAGAAGACAGATAGACAGACAGATAGATAGATAGACGGACGCCATTGTGATGTCTCGGCCCGAAAGGGGAGCAAAGAATAGCAAAACTGTTTACCTTCCATGCATTTCGTACGAGGCGACTAAGGAGGTTATGGGATGGAGTTGGCTATCCCATCCCATATAGGGTCAGTGACCCAAAGCCATGCTGAAGTCGGATGTGTCATGCTGAAAGGCGCAGATATCGCGGCAATGCTGTAAACCATGACACAACGCATTCCGTTCTCCGAGTTTGAGAACGAACGCAGAAGATAGATAGATAGATAGATAGATAGATAGATAGATAGATAGATAGATAGATAGATAGATAGGACACACCCACATTCCTGATCTGTTGTGGCTTTGGATGTGATGAAAAATAACTAAGAAATGCACGTGGGTGGTGGTGGGGAAAGTGGCGATGGTTTGGGGAGGGGGAGATAGAATAACGCAAGCACACATACATCTAGTCCCTACATCCACACCATCCGACAATTCCCGTGGCAAGATTCCTAAATTACCTTAATGGCTGTAGAGGTTGTAAGCAGAAACGCCCCTTCTGTCACACAAACACCCACACACTTCCACATACATTAATATATGCCCCGCCCCGTCTCTCTCTCTCTCACACACTCTCTCTCTATTTCTGTATCTCATCGGTTTGTACTTTCACCTACCAATCTTTTTTTTTAAATCGCGTCCCTGGTCATTATATATCCCTGTGACCTCATCTGATTCATCCTTCAAAAGTGACTAGATTAACTTTTCCGTTATTTTAATTGGCTGTCGACAAAAAAGTATGAACATAATTACTGATGAACGTTATAGGAAAAATCAAATAGCGTCGATTTTTAAGGATGAATTTAGATGTGTTTGCAGGACTGTTTATGACGATGGAATGCTTTTTATGTACATTCATTTTCTGGGTTACCATCCTTCCATCTCGTCAGTCAATCCACAACCCGCCCCCGCTCAGGTTGGCTATACAACGTGAAAATTAAAGGGCAACTCCCTCGTGACATTGTGTGTGTGTTCTTCCACTCCCCTTCCAACTTCTGAGCTCACAGTGTCAGGGATTCTCACAAACTGGTAGAACAGTCTCGGCAAGTAAATCGTCCATGGTCATTTAATGTGCACTCGTCTATTGTCTACTGTTTATCCCCTGGTGTTATCGCAGCTTCCACTCTTGCTACTGAGAGTACGAGTTTGTGAAGGAGATGTAGTCTGCGTTCCAGGGTATGTTGCTCTGGTTGAGGTGTAGTCATGTGTGTTCAGGATGATCTTGATGTTGTCTACATTTCCTAGGTCTGCCCTTGGCTCTGTAACTTGATTCCATCTTGTTATAAGCTCTTATGGAAAGTTGACAGTTCATCCTCATGAGATGTCCAAACCATTGTATCTGTTGTTTCTCTATATATTTGATGCTTGATGTGATAACTATTATTTTTCTGGTGTTTTTACTGCGCATTTGGTCAAGTTAGGTATTTAATTTAACATGTTTCGATCTTTCTCTTTTGTGTAGATGTAATTGGCCAAGTCTGACATTGGTAACATTGTGTTGGTATTAAGATTCTATTAATCATTTGTTTCTTTACTCCATTGTTGTTGTTTTTGGGGTGCAATAGCAAAGGTGACAGCTAGTATCTCATAGCCCTTGTCTTTTGACACCTTGTTTCTATCTCTTGCTGAGTCGTCCGTCTTCTTTGAAGATACTTCACAGAGACTAGAACTCTTTGACTTGTTTTATTTTTATGTTCTCTATTTGGATGTTTAAGTGCTCTGTTGATCTCGTTATTTGCATATTTTCTGTCTCTTGTGTGATCCATAATTCACAAACTGTATTTATTGCATGTATACTTGATAGTGAGTCGATGTGAGTTTGTAGTTTTTCTTCGCCATCATATATGATGTTTTGATTGTCAGCGAAAAGCAGTTGATTGAGTTCCTTGTTAAGTTGTTCATTCTCTGTTGTGTCGTTATATATCTCATTTTGTGTTTCTTTTATAATTATGTCTATGTTGACTTTGAATAGAATAGGCGACAGCGCATATCCTTGTCTGACTCCTGCTTTTGTTGTGATTGGGTCTGATGCTCCGTCTGTTGTTCTCACCTTGCTTTGGTTTTTTTTTTATATAATGCTTTAATGTTGTGCAGTAATTGTCCGTTGATTCCGTATATTTCTAGCTTTTCCCATAGTAGGCCCATGTCTCTCTTTATTCTGTCGAACGCTGTTCTTGATCGACAACGATGATGTTTAATCTTTTGTCGTATTCAATAGTTTTTCGTTTACTTATCTAATGGCAAATAGTGCATCTCTGGACCCTGCTCCTCTTCTGAAACTAAACTGGACTAGACTTAGGTGTTCAATGACGTGTCTTTGTTCTAGTATTTAGCGTTTATTTCCCTAGTGTTGCTGAGTAGCGAGATGCGGCGATAGGTTTCACATTCTCTTTTGCTATCTTTGTTTTTCCATATTGGAATTATTATTTGAATTTTACCAGTAACCTGAGACTCTTCCCATGATATTGATACTATTATGTTCAGCCATTTCACACCTATCTCTCTTCATTCTTTAATTGCTGCATTTTGGTATTCCGTCCTCTACTGGTGATTTATTTTTGGGGCTATTTTTAATTGCTTTTTCTATTTCTTGGTATAGTATTGCTGGCTCAGGGGTTTCTTGGTCTTTTATTGTAGATGTGTATTCTACTGTTGTATTTGTGTTGTATATGTGTATTCTACTGTTGTATTTGTGTTTTCTACTGTTGTATTTGTGTTGTATAGTTCTTGGAAGTATTTCTTCCATCTATTTTTTCTTTCATTTTTATATAAGATTAGGTGTCCCTCTTTAGTGTTGATTATTATTGTGGAGTCATATTTCATCTCTCGTTTCATTTCTATTTGCTTTAGGTCTTCAGTGTTTCTGATACCGATAGTGAAACTTTCTCTTGTAATAGTTCTACGTAAATTTTCTTTTGGTCTTCCTCGTTTTCTTTTGCCCTTTGGTGACCACATCAAAGCTTGACAGGGGAGTCTTTCGGTATCCATTCGTAGTGCGTGTCCGATGTAAATCCAGCGACACTTTCTAATATATGTGGATACATATTCTTGTTTTGATTCTTGTCTGACAACTGTGTTTGATTTGAAGTCTGATCAATGTATGTTCAGTAGCCTTCTAAGACATTTATTTTCAAAGGTTTTTAGTCTTTGTTCTAAATGTAACGTTGCTTTCCAACTTTCGCATCCATATGTTAATGTTGGAATTATGCAGGTGTTGAAGATTTTGAGTTTTGTTTTATTTCTTAGTTTTATTGAGCCTATCATTAAGGTACTTATATTCACGGCCCTGCCTGAGTATGAGATCAAGATTTGAATACCGCTCGCCATAAGGAAGAAGCGTCGACCATATTTTGGGGAGCACATATTCTTGACATTCAACCAAGCAGTGTTGAGACTCGCATCTCTGAGCGATGTGAGCAACATAAACAGGGAGCTAGTCCTCTCCTACGACAGCGGAATAACCTAAATATAAGTCGACTGTCGCCGTTATCCAATACAGATCTTCATTTAAACAACAAAAATGCAGGACATACAGAAAACAAACAATATAAATTATGATATTGCACATGAACTAAACTACACACATTAAATGACAGAATAACAAAACAACACGGAGTTGACACTCAACAGGCACCTCGCGCAATTTAGTAGACGCGCTTTAAAAAACAAACTGTAGAAGGAATAAGAACGAAATAAAACACGAGGAATAACAATACAACAGAGCAGCCAAACTAAACAACAATACAACAGAGCAGCCAAACTAAACAACAATACAACAGAGCAGCCAAACTAAACAACAATACAACAGAGCAGCCAAACTAAACAACAATACAACAGAGCAGCCAAACTAAACAACAATACAACAGAGCAGCCAAACTAAACAACAATACAACAGAGCAGCCAAACTAAACAACAATACAACAGAGCAGCCAAACTAAACAACAATACAACAGAGCAGCCAAACTAAACAACAATACAACAGAGCAGCCAAACTAAACAACAATACAACAGAGCAGCCAAACTAAACAACAATACAACAGAGCAGCCAAACTAAACAACAATACAACAGAGCAGCCAAACTAAACAACATTACAATAGAGGAGCCAAACTAAACAATAATACAACAGAGCAGCCAAACTAAACAACAATACAACAGAGCAGCCAAACTAAACAACAATACATCAGAGCAGCCAAACTAAATAACAATACAGCAAAGCAGCCAAACTAAACAACAATACAACAGAGCAGCCAAACTAAACAACAATACAACAGAGCAGCCAAACTAAACAACAATACAACAGAGCAGCCAAACTAAACAACAATACAACAGAGCAGCCAAACTAAACAACAATACAACAGAGCAGCCAAACTAAACAACAATACAACAGAGCAGCCAAACTAAACAACAATACAATAGAGGAGCCAAACTAAACAACAATACAACAGAGCAGCCAAACTAAACAACAATACAGCAGAGCAGCCAAACTAAATAACAATACAGCAAAGCAGCCAAACTAAACAACAATACAACAGAGCAGCCAAACTAAACAACAATACAACAGAGCAGCCAAACTAAACAATACAACAGAGCAGCCAAACTAAACAACAATACAACAGAGCAGCCAAACTAAACAACAATACAACAGAGCAGCCAAACTAAACAACAATACAACAGAGCAGCCAAACTAAATAACAATATAACAGAGCAGCCAAACTAAATAAACGAATGCATTTTTTTATTAAGATAAATTGGCGGAATGATACTATACTGAAATATGTAATGTTTCTTCATGACGTGCCTAGTCCTATCATTAGTGGATCACGTTCAGTATTCAAGGCCGCAGATAACACATGGAAGGCGATTTAAGTCCCCACCCCTTTCCTGTAGGAAATCAGAACACGACCAATAGTAAGTTTGCTATATATTTAGTCAAACATTGAGCACATGGAAGCATGCAGTGAAACTGTGCACAATAAGTAAGTAAATATATAAAAAGTATAAAAATGGCTGATAGCAGTTTCACGTGGAACAATATAAAGAATAACGTTTCGATCAAAAAGGTCTTCATCAAGATAGAGACACACAAACAAAACAGAAACCACAAAACAGGGTGGTTATTACAATTCCTCACCACCTCCCCATTTTTAAAAATAACTATTTTCCAAATAAAGTCTAGAAAAAAATAATATTGAACCATCACCCCTCCCCAAATTACCGAATACGTGCCTACATCTATGTTTGTATTTTCTCTAATGTAAGGGCCCGTACCCTACCACAAGTTTAGAATTTCCGCACTACAGTGGGCCTCTATTTAACAAACCCGGATTTCTGCCCGCGTTTTTCTCGGTATACGTCTATAAGGTACGGGACAGTGGCACACAAACTTTGAATCCCTGATAAGCAGTCTGACTCCATTAGCGAGCCCGGATTCCTGCCTACAAGAGAATGGGGCCCTCCGGAGCTGTAACAGGGGAGAGGGAAATGTCGAATTTCTGAAGAGAACAGAATTAGGTGGTTGAGCGCGTTGGGGTGGCGAGAGCTGGGGCTCCCTGTCCCAGACCGGAATGAGGTTGAAGATCGCGCGTGTTCAGTATTACTTGGATGGTGGATTAGGGAGTGGACTGGTGTAGGGAAGTTCGTGGGGAGTCTGAGCTAAAGGTTGAAAGGTAGATCAGGTATTGAACGTACGCAAGGTAGTAATTAATGAGGAAAATATTAACATCTAAACAAATTACAAGCAAGCTAAAAATGAAAATTAGGCCTATACAATGCTGCATTTATTCTATATTAATGTATGGCTCAGAAACATGGACAATGAACAAATAATTAAAGACAGAATTGGAGCATTTGAGATGTGGATATATAGAAGAATAGGGAGACCATCATGGAAGGAGAAGAAGTTAAACAAAGAGGTTCTAACAGCAACTTAACATGAAGAAAGAATTAGTAAAGGAAATAAAGATCAAGCAAATGAATCTCACAGAACATATTTGGGACACGATTGGTCGACGTTTTAAGAAACATCAGCCGTCACCACAACCTGTACAAAGATGAGTGAATTAACGTCTCTTTTTGGTAACCCCCCTCCCTTAAGCTGAAGACACACCGTTTACAAGGGAATCCCGTTATAACAACTTTGTCAGGACTGTCAAAATATGTAAGTAATATCCGACATTCGCTTTATACAATGGAAATCCGTTATAACAACTTGGTCCAGACCGACAAAATATGTAATAACAGATAATCGCTATAAACATTACAAATAGTATAGAATAAATATAATTGGGGATTGTGAAGTGTTGTT
Source organism: Meghimatium bilineatum (assembly GCA_034231615.1). Classification (NCBI taxonomy): domain Eukaryota; kingdom Metazoa; phylum Mollusca; class Gastropoda; order Stylommatophora; family Philomycidae; genus Meghimatium; species Meghimatium bilineatum. The sequence continues at coordinate 984,731 of CM067314.1, forward strand.
ATAAAAAGGTGCGCAATTGTTAGATAAGTGCCGTACCGTTTGAGTCAGGTACCAGAGAGTAGCGCACTAACGTTTGACTCATGTATTTGAGCATAGTGCTCTGATAGTCATCATGTATTTGAGCATAGTGCTCTGATAGTCATCATGTATTTGAGCGTAGTGCTCTGATAGTTGAGTCATGTATTTGAGCGTAGTGCTCTGATAGTTGAGTCATGTACTTGAGCGTAGTGCTCTGATAGTTGAGTCATGTACTTGAGCGTAGTGCTCTGATAGTTGAGTCATGTACTTGAGCGTAGTGCTCTGATAGTTGAGTCATGTACTTGAGCATAGTGCTCTGATAGTTGAGTCATGTACTTGAAGAGATGAGACAGTAGAAGAGAACAAAGACAGGCTAGTAGATAAAAGAATTTGTGGTGTTCTTGAAACTTCTCTCCCTCCCTCCAATGATTATACAAGAAAAATCATTAAGCAAACGGAATTTAAACCAGATTCGCACAGATGTCACACACTCACCTCAAAACAGATTTCCCATCTTCGACCACATCTCATCCTTCTAGTTGAAGATTAGCCTGTTGACTAGAGTTGCAAGGCAAATGGCTGCTATCTTGAGAGGACTTCCTTGAAATGCAGTTTATTGTATGATTATATACAGTTTATTGTATGATTTTCTTGATGAATAAATCCTTGATACTTCTACATCATATTCACAACTGTTCAAAACAACAACAAAAACAGTCCACATTAAATATCTCGAAAGAAGCAATTGCATAGCCCACATAATGAGTTTTTCTAAAGTAAAACCTCCACTTACAGAAGACAATCTAATTTGTGGAATCTCATGGCCTCCAATATTAAGAGGATGAAACTGTTTAACCACCTCCCATTAGGAGGACATATCTATGGCCCCGAATAACACTCAGCCGAAGATGAGTGTGTCGGGCCATTGCTGCAAATAAAAAGATAACAACTAATTTCCATTATTTGGACTACATCCACTAATCTAGTAGGATCATTGTCCTGTAAAAAGAGAGATCTAGTGGGAGTATGAGAATGAATGCTGAAGATGAAGAATAAATCACAAATCATAACAGAATCACACGTAGAAATAAGATCAACAATAAAAGATGCAAAAAACATTCTCTGAATTTTAATTGCACAGGTTAAATTTTTGATACACATCAAGCATATAGAATATACAACATACTAGAGATACCGATGATGTGCTGAAAGTTCTATTCACACACTCTCTGCTAATATATTTGCTGATGCAAAATCAGTGCTAGAAGCACAATTCAATAAACTACCAGAGTTAAAAGAGGCATTGTCCATAGTGTAGACCATGACTAATATAATAACACACAGAAAACTATTGAATTGACTACATCTTCTTGAATAGAATCTGCTATCAACATGATTTCTTCATCTTTTTAACTCAACAAATCAGACATCAATTTGACATCTAGATTTGGTGTGTAATCTACGACCCTGAGACTACAATAAACTCTCGTAATTTACCTTCTACTTCCTGTGGTATATAGAAATGAACAGAAATCTACCAACATCAACAACTAAACAGAAATCTACCAACATCAACAAATAAACAGAAATCTACAACAAACAAAATAATTTAAAAAACTGTAATTTTTGGATAAACAATGACTTTATTAAACTATGACACACAAGGCTACAAAACATTATCCAACTATGACACACAAGGCTACAAAACATTATCCAACTATGACACACAAGGCTACAAAACATTATCCAACTATGACACACAAGGCTACAAAACATTATCCAACTATGACACACAAGGCTACAAAACATTATCCAACTATGACACACAAGGCTACAAAACATTCTCAAACTATGCCACACAAGGCTACAGAACAATAAGGAAATAGGATGACAGTTGAAATAGGGTTGCCATATTGGTCATGTCATGGCCAAATTTAACAAACTTTGGCACTTTAAAATGTCACTGGTAATGAAATGTTTGCTTTGGTCAGTTTTCTGCTTTTAGTCAGTTTGAAAATGTACCCATGCCATCATGAAATATGTTCAGTAGTTCATGTTTGAACATTCACATTTCATTAAAAGCCTGTTTTATTCTAATTTAATTTGTTTATACAGTTTAGAAGTTTCACCATTTTTTAGGGGGTGATATTTCACCTGTAATTTAGCCATAAACAGTAACAGCAATCTGGCAACCCTCAGTGGAAATTGTATTGATATTGTAAAACACACAATAGGAATGTCTGTCAAGAAATGATTCATGATGAGGTGAAAGACCAGCTGACTAGAACAATTAAACAGGGAATCAATGTTTCCACCAATATTTGCAAAATGAAACCATTTTTAACTATTTATCTGCTGTAAGCAGTGCCACCATTCCTCCTTTTAGTAAGATTACCAAGTGCCAAGTAAGATTTCACAACCAAGTAGAGACCAGGTTACAATCTTTTGATTTAGAATTCGTTACTGTAAACTCAAATACCACATGTCAAACATCTGTCTATGTGGTACTGTAAACTCAAATACCACATGTCAAACATCTGTCTATGTGGTACTGTAAACTCAAATACCACATGTCAAATATACTGAAACTTGGTCAGACAGACATGTGTCCATGTGGAGAAGACAAGCAGGAAGTAGATGTGCTCTAAAATTATTGTATTCATGAAATAAGTCCATATATAATTAGCAAAAAAAGCAGAGAAAATCTGATGATCAGGCATGGGATGTGGTAACACAAATCTGATGATCAGGCATGGGATGTGGTAACACAAATACATAAGTGAATAAATAACAGTGTGACACAAGAAGTAGATCTGAGATGTAATCCTCACAAATCCAACTACCTGAAATGTAATCATCTCCAACCAACTACCTGAAATGTAATCCTCACAAATCCAACTACCTGAAATGTAATCATCTCCAACCAACTACCTGAAATGTAATCCTCACAAATCCAACTACCTGAAATGTAATCATCTATAGCCAACTACCTGAAAGAAAAAACAACTGTATGTTGATGTGAAATGCATGACACAGACTGTCAAACTTTATAAGGGAATCTCCTACAAACATGGAGCACAGAATAGTGACACTGTTAAATGTCATGGATGTAAGAGTCCACTAAGGAAGTTATGCAGGTGGAGTTGGCCGGTTAATCCCATAGAGAGTCAGACGACCAAGAAATCAGTTAGCAATGCTGAAGTCAGATGTGTCAGGTCAAAAGCGGAGATATTGCAGACGAGGTGTAATCCATGGCAATGCATTTCATTTTCTGGACTGCATCCTGTTAATGTGCAGGGTTTTGAGAACAGACACAGAAAACCTTAGTAGATGACATGCCTTTATACTGAGGTCATCTTCTTATAGAAGCTTCATGGCATGTCATCTATACAATGCCGTAGTCATAACCTTCGATAACAGTTACCATGTTGTTCAGAAGGCCGACGTTGTGTTTGAGCTAGTTACGGGCACGGTGTGGGTGGGTGGAACAACAAAGAAACCTGTCGCAAGGGCCGGAGTTGTGAACTGATGTCGACATCTGTTTAAGTGACATTAGACTTGAAACACAATCAAGTCGGATGGCTGCTGGAACAGAGGGTGGAGCACTTATAGGAATGCCCCACGTGCTGTAAGGCCAGTTTCTAATAAAGAACAAAGAATCACAGAAGAAAAATAGTATAAGAAAGAACTGTGGCTGTATGAGCAAAAACAACAAACAGAAAAAGTTATGAGCAGTCAATGAAATATTTACAATTCCACTGGAAAAAATGAAAACAATCCATAACATTTTTATAGTACTATATTTCAATGATTAAAAATCTGCATTGAGGACAACTACTTGACGTGGAGATGGGGCTTAGTCTAGCCATCCCTGACAGAGTGCAAATTGCTGGTGCTGAAGTCGGAGATATCAGGCAGAGACACATCAGCAACCATGGTATCACGCAACACAATTAGATAACATGTCTTCACAACAACAACAAAAAATGATTAAAAATTACGAGAAACCATGTAAAAAAGCAATGCAAAATGTGGTCCATGAATTCATTCACTAAATGTTAACTTTAGTAAATATTACTTTGATAAACAAATTAAAGAACGTGTTAAAATTAATAAACGGTAACACAAATAAGGATGGCAAGCAGGAAGGCAAAATTATGTAAAAATGTGGTGCTATTAATTTACAGCAACAAGCTCAAGTGTTTTCATTCATGGCTGATTGCTGGTAAGTATGTCCATTTTCTACCCACTCAGGGCCAGGAAATAACTGTCACACCACCCAGAAACTAGGTTTTCTACCCAGGACCAGAAAATAACTGTCACACCACCCAGAAACTGGTTTTCTACTCACCCAGGACCAGAAAATAACTGTCACCACCTGGAACTAGGTTTTCTACCCAGGACCAGAAAATAACTGTCACACCACCCAGAAACTAGATTTTCTACCCAGGACCAGAAAATAACTGTCACACCACCCAGAAACTAGATTTTCTACTCACCCAGGACCAGAAAATAACTGTCACACCACCCAGAAACTAGATTTTCTACTCACCCAGGACCAGAAAATAACTGTCACCACCTGGAACTAGGTTTTCTACCCAGGACCAGAAAATAACTGTCACACCACCCAGAAACTAGGTTTTCTACTTACCAATGCCAGAAAATAATACTAACCCCCACCTTGAAGCTAGGTTTGTTACTATGCACTATTCGGAGCACTTGCAGCCATGATAGGTTCATGTTACTATGCACTATTCGGAGCACTTGCAGCCAAGATAGGTTCATGTGCTCATTTCCCACAACTAATTACTGACTAGTCATGCCATACTTCTCTATGCTTTGAGACACAACCAAATGTTCACGGCAGAAGCCTTGTGACATCCTTAGCCCCTGTATCTCTATAATGGGCGCCAGCTATAGAAAAATAGTGTAGCTAGTCTCTCCCTACCCAGGTTTCATTCATAAGTCAGCTGTCCCGAGCGTCTATTTAATATCAAAGTGTATTATAATTGTATTGGTGTAAGCGGAAGATCAAGGGCTTGATTTCATTACGGATTATAATTGCAACATAGCCATGCAAACTTATGACAGATATGAAAAATATTGGAGAAATCAAAATGAATGTATGAAGTGACATGTCACAAATTAGGTGATATTTAAAATGTCAGATAAAACCATGGAATATTGTTAGAAATATGATAAATAAATATCTCCTTTTTTTTCTCTCAATAGATAACAGCAAGGAACATCAAAAATAATTGACACATAGTTTCAGAATTCATCAAAAATAATTGACACATAGTTTTAGAATTCATCAAAAATAAGTGACACATAGTTTCAGAATTCATCAAAAATAAGTGACACATAGTTTCAGAATTCATCAAAAATAAGTGACACATAGTTTCAGAATTCATCAAAAATAATTTACACAGTTTCAGAATTCATCAAAAATAATTGACACATAGTTTCAGAATTCATCAAAAATAATTGACACATAGTTTTAGAATTTCCTAATAGCTTTGATAAGTAGGTGGTTTTAGTAGGTGGTTTTTATCTGGTAGGTGATTTGGACTGTTTGTTCCTGTTACACATATTTTTCTGGTATATATACCGTTTCATTTTCTGGTATACCACACTACCCTTCTGTGGATGCTTATATGGTTTGGCAGTTTATCGATGTCGAGGGATTGTAGGACAGACATTGCATCAGTAAAAAACACCATCTGTTGATTGACTTGCGTTTTTTAAATTATTTATGCAGCAATGTTTAGGGTCTAACTTCTACAGACCACTGAGAAGTTGGACCAGAAAATTCCAGTTGGTGAACATGTAGATTCTTTATATTTTTCTGAATATATTTATATACAGGCAACCAACTGAATGTAAATACTGCCTAGAAAACCACTAGTCAAAAAATATATAACTAAATGAATCTGTGAAACTCTTCTCTGCTCTTGAATTTACATCAAACACGGACACATAGTGTATGAGTTATATCAAACACGGACACATATTGTATGAGTTACATCAAACACGGACACATAGTGTATGAGTTACATCAAACACGGACACATAGTGTATGAGTTACATCAAACACGGACACATAGTGTATGAGTTACATCAAACACTGACACATAGTGAATGAGTTACATCAAACACGGACACATAGTGTATGAGTATGAACTATAATGACACAATATGTATACACATACATTATCACAGCGACGATTAAACAGTTTCGTTTTCTAGATAAGATGGATCAAAAATTGTGTATATCACAAGATGAATTGGCAGAAATGATGTCAATCATGTACATGGACTCGAAGCATCTGTGCCGGAGTATTTAAACATAAACTCCGATGATGATGATGTCATGAAAAATAAAATTGTACTGGGAACTGAACCCCTGTCTAATGGTGCTGGAGTTCAGTTTACTACTAATAAATTGAATCAACTCTGAACATCTAAGGAATGTGAAATATTGTTCCAATTACATAACAAAATCAACAAAAACAAGCCCTAACAATCTGGACCATCTGCTTCTAATTTTTTGCTATCATTTATCTTTTTAATTCAACAGTTAAGAAGTTAACAAAAGAATATGACAATAGCCATAGTTGCCATGACAAAATTAACCACCATTTTGAAAAGCAGGATCAGCACCATTGTTCTATAAATCTTTGCTTCTGTCAATATTTCTATATGGCTGTGAGGGTGATTCTGTCAATATTTCTATATGGCTGTGAGGGTGATTCTGTCAATATTTCTATATGGCTGTGAGGGTGATTTGTCAATATTTCTATATGGCTGTGAGGGTGATTCTGTCAATATTTCTATATGGCTGTGAGGGTGATTCTGTCAATATTTCTATATGGCTGTGAGGGTGATTCTCCTTTCATGGAGGATCAACAGATATGCATGTCAAAATGTGTTATTGATCTGTGTATTGTTTGTCTTAAAACAAATATAACAAATAAATGTTCATCTAAATGCAAGCGATATTGCAAACATCAGTTTCAAGAACAGAAATTCTCATAAAATCTAGTAAAATTTTAATGCACATTACACAATCAGAATAAAGTCTCAAAGAAATACAAAAAAGTTGTTCTTTAGAGCATTACACTGATTGAAAAAAACCCCCCAGAAAAATCCATATTTCAAAGGACTCAGTAAAGATTTTTGTATTCAGAACTAGTCTATAAGAGTCTAATATGCAAGAAATTAACTAAGTTAGATACTTAGAACCGCAGAAGATGATGTGTTGGGCCATTGGCGTAAATAAAACGGTGACAGAACGCATTTCCATTTTCTGGACTACATCCTTCTGGAAATCTAGTTGGACCATTGTCCTGCTACAAGAGGGATCCAGTGGGAATTTGAGAATGAACGCTGAAGAAGAAGATACTTAGAAAGAATAACCTAAAAAAACAATTTTATTGTTTTTGTCCCAAATAGGTTTCCTTAGATGCAGTCTTGAGGATTCCTGAGATGACGTTACTGGGTGAGAAATATGTCTGTTATTCTGAGAATGCATTATCAAGATATGCGATGTGATAAGATAAGGTTTACAGCCAGAGGCAGACCATGTAAAAGATGGATCACAGAAATCAAAGAAGCCACAGGAACAAGCTTACAAACAGCACACAAAAAGGGTCATCTTCAGAGAACTCTTCCACCCCAGACGCCACAAGAGAAACAAGACAAGCAAGGGTCACAGCGTAGAAAGAGATAGATAAAATATATTCACTTGACATTTAAATGGTATGGATGCATGATAATGCATGGTTCCCTTTCCAAGACTGTCCTTTCAGGAAAAATATTAAAAGTGGAACAATACTCACAATAAACACATGGCACAAGTTGGTACATTTGTATTATATGAGCAAAAAAATCTGCAAGAAGAAACTCTAAATGGAATGATCATTCTAAATTTGGGTGTACGTAAAATTAGATATTAACATGAGCAATCTAGATTAACAGCAACCAGAATTAAGATCTACCACAGATCTTTACCAACAATGAAATTTTGAATCAAATATTCTTTTGAATTTATATGCAATATTTTAGAATATATGGGGGAATGTCAAAAACGCATAAACATTCTCATAAGGAACAATCTGTACAGCAGAAATCCGATTATCTGAATTAATTGAGGATTGGGCTGATTCGGATAATCGAATATAGCTGAGGAATGAAGCAAAACAGTGTACATACATACAATCATACTTTGAAATGAACGGAATTTTATTGATAAAAGTACAGTAATATGTAAGTAACTATGTATTGCAAATAAATTACATAGTAACGGCACCTGCGCACTGCCCCGGGACCTCTCTACCGCGTCCGCTAATACTCTCTAATTATTTCACCCAAATTCATGCAGTAATATGGATAATGTGGTCAAGATTAAGTCAACTTTATATGTCTCTAAATGCTTGCTGACTTTCATTAGATTCATTGGATCACAAAATTATGGTGAAATCTGTATTAACATGTGGCTGTGAAAGTTGAAAAATAACACAAGCACTGGAGAAGAAATTAAATTCACACAAAAATAATGTCTCAGAAAACTCTTAAATATTGGTTGAGATAAATTCAAGTTAAACAAGCAAGTAAGAGAAGACAGTAAACAGCAATATGTTTCTACAACAATAAGAAGAATATTCTGGAGAAATCACATCTCAATTTCTTTACACACCTGAACTTTTATGGTCTTTCAGTTTTAAACTGCGTGTCAATAAACCTGAAATGGAAGTGAAAGAATGTGTGACCACTTTCACACATTATATATTTTATGACCATTCATGGGCCAGGAGATCAATGAAAGGGAAATAAGAAATTCCATGGGAGACAAAAACTGCCCAATATCACATTCTAAGGGGAGGCATTTGCCATGAGGTGGGACAACAAATGTCATGTTCTGACTATAGAAGACTAAGAACATAACATTTTAACTGCAGATTTCAAGTGTGTATAACAAACAAGAGCATTATAGTTGTATAATTCCTGAACAAACAAAACATAATTTTAAAAAACACAACTGTTTAATCAGGAAAGTTATTAGCTCTATATCTGCAAGGGTTGTCCTACCCTGCTGTAATGTATTTATAAAGTAATAAAGTAACATAATGCCATAATGTAATGAAGTAACATAATGCCATAATCTAATGAAGTAATGTAATGTTATCCCTGCCAAAGGTACAACTGTGCATCCGAACTGTTCAGAAAGCAGTGGTAACCTACTAGACATTTATATTGTCTAGTAAATGATGCCAAAAAAACTGGGTTGATCTCTATGTCAGAAATAGAATATGCTATCAACAACAACTTTACAGTTTGACAGTTGATGTGAATTTTATATTGGCCATAATATTTTCTTATCACAAGAAATATGAATGTGCTTTCGCTGTTGCTGGTCTATATTTACGTGAGATGGGTATAAAATGAAACCAGTTCTTTACAAATAGTTTCTATACACAGATACATCTAGACAAACGGGGAGATAACTATATAAAAGGAACTGCTTTGAGAAGTACTTAGATTTGTAAGCGGATGAAAAGTGAACAAGGGCCCTGAAGCTGACATTTACATAGTTAAATGGGACCAAGAATCTGTGCTCCCCGTAGGAGTCAGCTACAGTGTGTAGACTTTATCCTATTTTCAATTGTTATTTAGAGTCTTCCAATAGTTCCACCACTTTATGAGTGTATGAACCCAAACTGGAGAGCAGTAAGAACACATGAAATTGTAGCGCTAACCAGGCAACACCATCATAGAAAAATACCCCCGGACCCCATATATGGTCGATATAACCAAGTAGAAACCAAACCTAAGTGGAAAGAGGTGTGCCTCAGCCAAATCTATGACTAAACAACCAAACAAGAGCATTTAATATGAGAGGGGAAACACACAGAAACAGGAAAACACCCAAAAGGAGTCACCGGTATCAAAATATTACTACATAGTAAGCAACGAAACTGATCGTCATTAATCCAGTGATACCTAACAGAAAAATTGATGAAAAAAACCGAAGATTTGGGTATTTTTCTGTAAAGACACACAATTTGTGTTTTTGATGTTACTACCGGTACTTATGGTTTAGTAAAATGTACCTCTTATGGCAAGGAACTCTCCTTTCAACCACGGAAGTTAAATCTATATCAAAGCTTTTTACCATAAAAAATAATGGAGGTCGCGTAAACCAGTTACTATGACCTCCGGGACAACTTATAATTTCCGTATTATTACTACAAGATAATACTTTTTAGATAAACCTTTCACACAGCAATAGTAACTTGAAATGTCATCAACTTTCTGTGCACATAAAAAGATGTTTAAAACTTGAGAAATACTTCTGTCCATGTTTTACAGCCTTGGTCATTCTATGAAAATCTACTCCAAATGTGACAGAGAGTCTGGTGTGTGCTATGTACATACACATTAACATCATCTTTCAGTGTTAATAAAAGGCTACTTGTCCGCAGAATTGATTTCTGCCTGTTTTACATTCTCAGTTGGTCTTCCTTGTTGCATTATACTTGGTTTATATTACACTTTATAACATTCAATATTTATGTTCACAAAAACAACAAAGTACCGTTATTTCTATTACACATTTGTGTGGGGCATAAACACAATTTGTGTGGGACATAAACATACAATTAACAGATATTTTTCTCAAAGCTGATGATTTGATTTATCTCCGTGTCCATTAATATTTCAACGAGAAATAAACTGTCAGCTTTGAGAACACATTTCCAATTATAACCAATTGAAAGTTCACAAATTATTCACTGCCACAATAAAATTATCCTTTTTTTTAAACAACTGATTATAAAACTGTGTTTAGAAAATGTTTGACACACACAAACTGGTGCTGTTTATTCTAAGTAGCTAAATTGTGACCTCAGTTATACATAAATTTAAAAAACAACAACAACTAGAAAGAGCACATTTACAGACACAACATGCATATAGAATGTTGCAGAACAATACATACAGTATATTCTGAAACAGCATGCTATGCATTAGTACATTTGAAAATTTAGTTCAAGAGCTCCAGCCCCTGAAATGGGTACCAGAAGACATATGGGAAAGGAAACTTGTCCTACATGATACATAACACTTAGTGTAGTGTTTGATGCAACTTTTCATACTCTTCAGGTGTAGTGGTCAATACTGTGATAGGATATGCAGAAAACGGATGTGCTGGGCCAGAAGGCACAAAATGAAGCAGCTCCATAGTGAAACCAGCAGCACTGTATTTTCACGCTCCCGGCAAAAACCACACAAATTTTCATGGTGGTTATCACAGAACAAACGCAGAATATAGTGATAGGATATTTTTCATTGACCGACGACATACCTAGGAGTGATGTGGTCAGTATTATCATGCCCCAACCTTTACTTCTCCAGAAGATCTGTTACACATTTCTTTAGAATGTTAATATAGAAACTGCAGTGTTTGAATACTGTCTCAGCTAAACTGCAACTTGAACCACACCACTAGATAGCAAGTGCAAAACTTACTCCCTCATCAATTATACAGTCCTGTGGGTCCATTCTTCAACAGTGTGACTTTTTCTGTGATTTTCATAGGTCACTTTGTATATATTATGTGTAACAGCCAATTAAAATTGCAGAGAAAGTCAGATGGTGTCATTTTTGAATGATGATTCTGTTGAGTTCACAGGATCAACATGGGACTGACCAGAACTGCAATAACCAGCTACATTCCACTAGACACAATTTCTGCATGCAAAGATCAGACAGTCATTTGGGCAGATGCAAAACAGTATGAGCAAATCGCTCTTGAGAACCGGTTTAAAGGTCCCAGTTCTGGAGTCTTAGATTATGTGTGCGACACATTGTGATGTCAACCATGACCAGGTAATTTATGGCAATGTTTCCAAACAGTTTTGTAAACCAAGCATTTCCCATAACTATAGCAGGAGCAAAGAATAGCAACCAGCTTGAAATGGAAGTAAAATTTAGTTACTTGTCCGACTAACCATTGGATCAAATAAAACACTCAACAAATTTCTGTTCTCTGGACTACAGCCTTTTAGGAATCTAGCAGGACCACGGTCTTGCAACAAGAGAAATCTAGCAGGACCAAGGTCTTGCAACAAGAGAAATCTAACAGGACCACGGTCTTGCAACAAGAAAGATCTAGTAGGACCAAGGTATTGTTACAAGAAAGATCTAGTAGGACCAAGGTCTTGTTACAAGAAAGATCTAGTAGGACCAAGGTCTTGCTACAAGAAAGATCTAGTAAGAATAACTTTGTCTGAAGCTCTTCTTTAGCTCCATATATCTTTGATTGCAGGGTTGAGCCATTGGGTCAGTACGTCTCTCTAAATTGTTCATACTGGGGACAGTTCTGCAGAATGTGTTAAGAGTACAGGTGTGACACACATTCTCACCATGTACTTGTGTTTATTCAGTCTGTTGTGTCCTGTCCTCAGAAGAAGAACCCGGTATGGTTACCTGCCCCTGTGGATTTAGACAGTGGTAGGCATCTTTTGTGGGCATCTGCTGTGTTCGTGCAACTTCCAGAAGCCCTGGAAAACTTCACCATTTAGAAATAAAGAATACCAGGTGGAACACCAGTCTTGAGATAAAAGTCTTTGTGTTCAAGAGGTCATTGGTTCGAATCCTGAACTCGACACCTTATTTATAAAGTAGATTGTTTACAGATCTCTGGGAATTATAGCTTGAAGTTGCAGAGTTATGTGCTATGAGTGGTGCTCTCGATATGCAGCATGCCGCATATGTGACGGACCTAACACACATGATAATCCAAGCAATATGTGGCTTCTTTGATGGACCAAATGTACATGGGGCAACGCAAGTTTAATAAAGTCAGTTCTCAACACATTAAGATCTGCATACAGAATGATGATTAAATGCCTGTTTACGCATGCACAGAGAAATCCCCCACCCCCCTCTGTGAGGTTTCTTCTCAACACAAGATGTACATGTAGTATTTTGTACTTGAAAATGTATCAAATGTGACAAATGGTCCTGTTGTGCAGATATCACAACCAAGCTGTAAACCATGACAATGAATTCTGTTCTCCAGACTACATCCTGTTAATCTGCAGAAGTTTGAGGACAAACAAAAAAAGAATATATCTAACACTTGGATTGAATTATATATGATTTTGGTAATAAGATGTAAGTATAAATAAAGTATTCTAGGAGACAAATCAATAAATGCAATCCTTATGATATCAACAATTGAACAATTTCAATATCTGAATTTATAAATAACAGAACCCGTGTCAAATACGAGATGAGTATGAATGAATAATGTATGAGAATGGAACAATATACTGAGTAGAGATGGATGTATGTGAATGATGTATGGGAAATAGAACAATGTACCGAGTAGGCAGGTGTAGAAAAGTGCAATATTGTGGTCTGGACTAGCTCTAATGAATGTGCATGAATTGTTTTTGCATACCATTCAACCTGTACAGAATCAATCAATCAATCAATCAAGTGCCATGCCGAGTGGCGTAGGCGATCATGTTTCTCCACGACTCTGTGTACATATTGCCTACAATATACTCTAGTTTCATATTTTAATACACCTCATATTCACTGTTCAGCATTTACTTTCAATACACAAAATTCCAGGTCATATACAGCATACTGAAGTTGGATGTGTCAGGCCAAATGGCCCATATATTAAAGCCAAACTATAAACCATGACACAACTCATTCCGTTCTCTGGACTGCATCCTGCTAATCTGCAGGAGTTTGAGACATTACGTTCTCTGGACTGCATCCTGCTAATCTGCAAGAGTTTGAGAATGAACGTAGAAGGTATTCTCAACCTGGCACAAGAACCGTGGTGCTCTCATAAGGACATGTGGATGCACTATGCAAGTTAAAATGTTCTCGCGAGCAAAACTTGTGGCCTGTACATGCTATCTTAAGTTTGAGAACCTCAAATATACAGAATAAAAGGTTTATTTAAGAATGAAATACAGAATGGTACATCTAGAAATTGACAAGTATGTCAACATGATGTCAATTATCATATCAGTGGAATACCTTTATAGTGCATCCTTTTATAACATATTTTCCTGTATAACAACACTTTTCAAAATCTCAATAATATTTATTCTATATTGTTTGTACTGTATAGAGCAAATTTCTGTTATTACATACATATTTTGTTAATCTGGGCCAAGTTGTTATAACGGGATTTCACTGTATATAACAGACAATTCAGATAACACTAATGTATCTATATCTAGATAGAAATGAGAGAAAACAGAGATGGATGCGGAACAGGAATAAAATGTATTAATATATAACAAAACATGCACTTGACTAGAACTCACATTGAAAATACAAATCTGAGAGGCTAAAGATACAAGAGAAAGCAGTGCAGCTGGAGTCTTCACAACAAAAGGCATAAGAAATGGTAAACTACTGGACATTACAATGTGGACCTACAGTTGCATAAGAAATGGTAAACTACTGGACAGTACAATGTGGACCTACAGTCGCATAAGAAATGGTAAACTACTGGACAGTACAATGTGGACCTACAGTTGCACAAGAAATGGTAAACTATTTGGTGCTTATAGTAAACATAGCTGCGGAGGTATCCTTAAGGATACGATGAGGGGGTTGAGGCCATTTTGCAGAGATCTTCAACTTCTTAGTTTCCATGGGAAACAATTCATCTGAATGCTTTATTATAAGCATCCAGACAGATTTTTTCCCTGGGAAGCTAAGAAGAGGAGGATCTCAGCAAAATAGCGGTGGTTTTTCATCATATCCTTAAGAATGCCTCCGCAGCTGAGGGGTTAATAATGTGCCACATATGGGATTGAAAAACATTGTGTTAACATATTAAGGTGGTACACCTCAGAGATTGAGAAATATTGTGTTAACATATTAAGGTGGTACACCTCAGAGATTGAGAAATATTCTGTCAACATTTTAAGGTGGTACACCTCAGAGATTGAGAAATATTGTGTTAACATTTTAAGGTGGTACACCTCAGAAATAATTAAGATTGTTTTAACATATTAAAGAGATAAACTTGGGATTGAGAAACATTGTGTTAACATATTAAGGAACTGCACCAGAAAGGTAAGACATCAAGTGAGAAATGCCATATTAACAATTTAAGATACTACACAATATAACCATGGCAACAAGAATATTCTTGAAAATATCTCCCCACCTTGACAACTATCATCTCCCCACACCTTGACAACTATCATCTCCCCACACCTTGACAACTATCATCTCCCCACACCTTGACAACTATCATCTCCCCACATTGACAACTATCATCTCCCCACATTGATAACTATTTAATGACAAACTGCAAAATATCCTCATTAAAGCAGACTTGCTAATTTTGGATACTTTTCACCTTTCTTCACCTTTATCGTTAATAATATCCCTGTCATCTACAATCTCCGTCTCGTTGTTATCCACAAATGTGTTTTCAACTTGAGCTGTATTAAGCAAGGCTGAATCAAAATGAGCGGACTGCTGGGAGGTCAAACTGTCCTGGTTAAAATGAGAACTATTTTTCAAATCCCCAGCAGATTTAGTGCCTTGAACTAAGTCTGAATGGCGGGAATTCTCACTTACTTCCTCCACGCTTGAATTGGTAGGATCTTCTGAATCATTTATGAGTTGGTGATCCGTTCCAATAACTTCTTTAGCGTATACAGATTCTATTGGTTCTGATATCTGATCAACAGATCCAGTGGGTTGAAGGCTTGTCATTTCTACGTGACTAAAACCTTGATTATCTGTGTCACTTGATTTTTGTTGGCTGCCTGCAGTCTGTTCAAACTCTGTGTCATGTGTCTGTAATATCACTTCATTTTCTCCCATGATGGATGTCACAGACACTTTGCTTTTCTGTGATAAAGGAGAAATGGCGGACGATGACATAGGAATCAAAGTCGGATCAATTGGCTGGATAACGGACATGTCTTTGAAAATATCTGACTTTGATGCTGCTGGAAGTTTGTCATTCTCTAGATCATCATCGCTGCCGTCACCACTTCCATCACTGCTCGTATCTACACAAAAAGAAAATACAACAATTTCATTTTATTTTTCTTTCCAAAAAGATTTAAACAAATTTTGAAATGGTATACGGTCATCATAAAACCGTACTTGAGGGTACAGCCGAGAGGAATTGAGCAGGAGGTGGGCAAATGTACAAATTGGAGGAAAATATCATGATATGAACAGATAACAGTCTAGCGGATTGCATCACCACAACAAGAGCATGTTGGAGGTCCGCTGCAGTTACCTTTGTTGAAGAGATGGCACGTGATGATGATGATCATCAATGAGGTGGTTGTTGTTTTCACTGTATGTCTGTTTCATTTCTACTATCCTTGTACACTTCCTTAATGTATTCTTCCCATCTGTACATTATTTTATTTTCTCCTATTAACATATGCCCTTGCTTTGACTTATGGCACCCAGTCGTGTGAGCTTGCCTTCTACCTGTTAACTCATTTATTTGTTTGTGTATTCTTATATTTCCATTATATTTTTATGTATTTCACAGCATTTTACATTTAACCATTCCTCTTCAGCTGTATTGCATTCATGTTTAATTTCTCTGTTTCTCTTGTTATATTCTGAAATATTAGCCTTCAACTTTCTTCCATCAACTTTACGATATCTTCTGTCATTCAATCTTTCTTTGTTAGATATTTCCTAGGAGGTAGAATCTCTGCAGATATCTTCTGTCATTCAATCTTTCTTTGTTAGATATTTCCTAGGAGGTAGAATCTCTGCAGATATCTTGTCATTCAATCTTTCTTTGTTAGATATTTCCTAGGAGGTAGAATCTCTGCAGATATCTTCTTATATAGATTCTTTTACCACCATCCACCGATAGTTTGTATTTTCTCTATGACGTTGTAGCTATTTCATATTGCTATATTGTACTGTACTAGTAAATCTGTGTTCATTGTTAATAGATTTACATCTGAGGTATTATCTTTCCTGGTAGTTCTTAATATTTTAAATCATATACTTAACTTTCTCACAACAGGAACATAGTCGCTATTGCAGTCTGCACTTGGGCTTGTTTTGACATAACTCAATGAGTTTTTAAATCTTCTATATGTAGTCTATCTGATTGTGAGTCTTGTTATCTGGGTTTCTCCATGTCCATAATTGTCTAGGATGTTGATTGAATCATGTATTTCCTATTATTATGTTATTTCTTCTGGCCCAGTCCATTAAAATCTCACCTCTTTCATTTCATTTCAAGTCAAATCTACCAGTGACATGAATATAATATTGCTCTTGCCCTACCTTTGCGTTCAAATTTCCCATCGCAATGTTTACCTCGTGATGCTTGCACTGTCTCATAACTGTGTTTAAATCTGTGTAGAATTGTTGCATGTTTTCATCTAAACTTTCTGATGTTGATGTCTATACTTGAATAATATTTATGTTAATGTGTTGCCCCTCTAATTTAACTAGTGGAACTCTGTCTGGTATACTCCAGAAGCCCTTACAGATCTTGCTCTCTTCTTGCCTAAAATTATGCCTACACCATTTCTATGTTGGCCTCCTACCACGTATATCAGTATATTCTTTATTTACATGTACACAAATTATTTTAAAATCTCTAAAAACAAAAAATGTTATAGCATTTTCCACCCACCAAAAATAATACAAATTGTCAAAAAAGAATTTGGTGGAGGGGGGGGGGGGGGAAAGAAGAAAGATTGTTTAATTTTAATTTGGCATGCTAAAGGTTCGCCATGGCTAAAATAACACAGAAGAAGCAGACAATTAACATCGCAGTAGATATGTGTTGTAATATACTCACCAATATAATCACCAGTCCTTTAGTCATCTTACATGATATGAGCAAAATTTAAAATAATAATTTTAAATTATTCGATAATACTTTAAAACTCTATTTTTCGGAAGTCAAGCAATATATCTATGTATTTATAATCCAGTAACCCTTCAGGTTTATAGGGGTAGCACATTGGCATCAACTAGCAGAGATCTCTAACGATTTATATCTTCAATAATGCGAACAAGTGAGGGGAAAATATTATCCTGTTCAGTTTTTGATGTTGTCTGCCCATTCTTTATCCTTATATGCTTGTTCAACCTTTGACCTTCCTTACAGTATTATTTTTGACCAAGAGTCATGTCTGCATACATGTCCAAACCACACAAAATATAACAGGTTGTGAATGTGAGCCATAAATACATTTTGTATATAGATCTTAGCAATATATGGACTAGTGTAAATGGACTAGTTTTAATAAAAACAAACCTTGGTGTGCTTTTCTTTTCAGATTAACATTTTTTTGTTGTGATTGTGTCATTTATATAATTTGACCAAAACATTGTATTACAAATTTTAAATATTTTGTGAATGTATAAAATCAATACTTCATGTAAGAACTCAATTTTGGCCAGAATATGAAAAGTCTTGTACCCCGATACACATGATGTCTATCTATTCGCTAAACCGTTAATTGCCTTCAGGGGTAGAAGAGTTCTCTGTAGATGACCTTCGTGTGTGCTGAGTATATTATGGAATTTGTCACCTCTTTTATTTCAGAGGTCCGCCGTCGGCCTCTAGGTCTGCGTTAACTGTATCTGTTGTAGTATAGCTTGCTGTGATATACTGTCTGGTGGTAGTCTGCTGATGTGTGCAAACCATTTGATCTTTTGGCTCTTAATATATTCCAAGATTGGGGTGGTGCGGTTTCTTAGCCTAATGTCCACATTTCTCACTCTGTCTCTTAGCGATATTTCTAGGATTATGCGTGTATGCATGTCATTTAATTTATTAATTTGTTTACATCCTCAAAAATTCCTCTCTTTTGTTTTCATTGTTTAGCATATTATATGGAGCATAGGCCTGAATAAATGTTGTGTTTACACACGATGTATGACACACTCAATTATCATTTCATTGAAACCATTTTACACTAAATGGTTTATAGGGATAATGCTTTTTTTTAATCAATAAAACAAGTTATTTCTGTACAGAGTGATGAACAGTACAAACTGGATACTTTACAATAACAAGAGTTACAAACTGGATACTTTACATTAACAAGAGTTACAAACTGGATACTTTACAATAACAAGAGTTACAAACTGGGCACTTTACATTAACAAGAGTTACAAACTGGGCACTTTACATTAACAAGAGTTACAAACTGGGCACTTTACAATAACAAGAGTTACAGACTGGACACTTTACAATAACAAGAGTTACAGACTGGACACTTTACAATAACAAAAGTTACAAACTGGACACTTTACAATAACAAGAGTTACAGACTGGACACTTTACAATAACAAGAGTTACAAACTGGACACTTTACAATAACAAGAGTTACAGACTGGACACTTTACAATAACAAGAGTTACAAACTGGACACTTTACAATAACAAGAGTTACAGACTGGACACTTTACAATAACAAGAGTTACAAATTGGATACTTTACAATAACAAGAGTTACAAACTGGACACTTTACAATAACAAGAGTTACAGACTGGACACTTTACAATAACAAGAGTTACAAACTGGACACTTTACAATAACAAGAGTTACAGACTGGACACTTTACAATAACAAGAGTTACAGACTGGACACTTTACAATAACAAGAGTTACAGACTGGACACTTTACAATAACAAAAGTTACAAACTGGACACTTTACAATAACAAGAGTTACAGACTGGACACTTTACAATAACAAGAGTTACAAATTGGATACTTTACAATAACAAGAGTTACAAACTGGACACTTTACAATAACAAGATTTACAAACTGGATACTTTACAATAATAAGACAAATTCTGTTCAGTCTACTCTGCCGTTAGATTCTATTCATATGTTGTCAAGTGATAACTGGTAGGTGGGGGGTAATAATGGAAGGCATGAATGCTGGGGTAAGTCAGCTCATGATGATGATAGATTGGAAATATCTGAGATTGTTTAAGCATGACCTTGGCTGCAGCAGGTCAACTTGACCGGCATCATGAGCATTTCAGGGCATCCATAAAGAAGACTACATTCTGGAAACTACAGCAGTGACACCACACAACGTTCATCGAGTTGATGACAACATGCGTGTGCATGTCACCTCAATGATATCTGTGTGTGTGCATGCATGAGGGTTGATAATATTAACATTGGAACAGCATATAACTTGGAAACAAAGAAAAGTATACAAGAAAGAAGTGTTGAAGACTTATGGGAACATTGACAACATCGGTATGAGGTTAGAAAGAATACTAACATGTGGACAAGAAAAAAAAGTCTATCACGTGGTACCAACATGTGGACAAGAAAAAGTCTGTCATGTGGTACCGCAACAACAAGATATTTTAAGAAATGTTACCAATCCGTCACAGCCAGCGTTTGATGAGATGATGGTATATGATCTTAATGTCAGCACACTACCTGCTTCCTGTTGTCTCTCGAATCCTGGAGGAGCAAAGAACTCTAGTCTTGGTGCTGTTGGCCGTTGTTTTCGAGCTGGGTTCAATGCGTAGCAGTAGCAACAATGAAAGCCTGCAAGAAGTCATAGAGACAGGTCATCAACAGTCCGTTGAATACAAATAACATTTAACACAAGTTGATTGCAATACTTGTTACTTGATAGTATTAACAGGTACACTTGTTATTTCATAGTCTTAACATGCATACTTCTGACATCATAGTGTTAACATATATACTTTTTACTTCCTAGTGTTAATATGCATACCTTGAGTATGTTATTTGAAATAAATAAAGATACATGGGAAGAACTTGCACAGAACAGATCTACATGGCGCTCTATCTAACAAGTAGATATGTTAACATATTAAAAGTATACATGTGAACACTATGAAGTAATATGTATGTATGTTGCCATGTCCTCTTCTGACCACCATGACTTCTTCCACCCTCTACTGTACCATGAGATGTGTAAATATAAAAACGTGGACTATACCTTCTACATTCACACATTGAACCTCTATTCACACATAGAACTCATATAAAAACGTGGACTATACCTTCTACATTCATACACACAGAACCCCTATTACTAGGCTTACTCTTAAAGAACTGCATACCAATGAGAGATCAGTGTATTCTGGGTATACAAAAAAACATACTGAAAGAAACATCCAATTGTATACAGGAAACAAGAGCTTGATTGGTCATAATTGTTGCGGAATGAAGTAAACAAACATCTAAACTCACTTAAATATTCGAATTCCTCCTTGAGAGCCATGCCATTGTGAGAGAAACACTGCCAACATATAAGGGCGTACCTATTCTCAGGTCCATCCCCTACAAGATAATCCATCAGCCTATCCATGACGCCTCTCTCTTGAGGCAAAACTGACCGTGGCATTGGTGGTCGTATAGGTCGAGCTGAGATAGCACATAATAACATTGATTATAAAGAAAAAGATAATTATAAAAAAGGTAATTTCAGAGAAAAAGACAGCACATTTTTAATCATTATATTAAGTAATTATGAATCTGTCTTTCTTTTAGCAAACTTACAGTGTTGCCATACAGGATTTTCCAGTGCTGTTTGTTTCAAATTGTAATTTTAATCTCGCAAACCTGCTAATCACCATTATCAGGTGCCATACCAGCTGGCGTAGGTGATAATGACTTTCCACAGCTCTCTATCTCCAGTATTATGTATCAAGATCATTGTTGTTTCCCTGCCGTACCAGGTTGTCAAACTGTATAATATTTTCTCACGTTGTCACCCTCTGTCTCTGTTGCCTTCAATCTTGCCTGTTGTGACTATGTTCCCAAACCTCTGTGTTTCTTGAAGTGACCAAAAAATTAAGATTGTCTTTTTCTTATATTATTGATTACGGTCTCTTTTGCATTTGAATTTTTAAACACCTCCATATTAGTTTTTCTAACAGTCCATGGTATTCTAAGCATTCTTCTGTAGAACCAGATCTCTATTGCTTCTAATTTCCCACTTTCCTTTTTTTTCATTGTCCAAGACTCACATCCATATGTTAGTATAGGAGTTATATAGCACTTCAGAACTCTCTCATATTACACAATATATTTTTCATTTTTCTGAATGTTGTTTTTGCCTGTCCTATTCTGCTTCTTATTTCTGTTGAACTTCTTCCATCTGTTGTAATCGTTGTACCTAAATATTTGAATTGGTGGATCGCCATGTCTTTCTTGCTACGGGGACTAAAATACACACTGCAAATTCGGAGAGCTGGGATTTAAGCATTTTGTAAAACTGATATTTATCAATGCCCACAAAAAATATATAAGGAAAAAAATGTACAACCATAAGATGTAAATTAGATTATGTCTCAGATAAATAATTACCTTTCAAATCTCAAGAAATCCACTCAACTATACCCATAATTCTCAGGAAAATCCATCAAACAATTAACTATATAAATTAGGCAAATATAATCACCTGGTACAAGCTTCACTAACCAACTATACCTATGACATCTTAGGTAAATAATTCATGAACAAACTATACCTATGACATCTTAGGTAAATAATTCATCAACCATGTATTAATCAAGTGCCATGCCAAGTGGCATAGGTGATCATGTTTCTTCACAACTCTCTGTCTCGTGTGTTGTTAATAAGTTCAGCTAATGACTTCTTTTTGTGCTAAAGTGACAATCCCTCCAGAAATTTTTCTCTTTATCTTCCTCTGTCTCTTCTCCCCTTGATCTTTCCAGTGGTTATTAAATGTTCAAGTTTTACTTTTCTCATCACATGCCCTAAAAATCTGGATGGTCTATTTCAGCGTCTCTGATAACTTCTACATTAGTTTTCTTGGTTGCCCGCGCAATTTTCATCATTCTTCTTAAAAACCACATCTCAGTTGTCTCCAGCTTATCTTGGGCACATTTGTTTATGGTCCATGCTTCGCTTCCATAAAGAAGGATTGGCTCAATATAATATCCAAGCACTCGAACTTGTGTATGCATTGACATTACTCCATTGCATAGAATGTATCTCATTTTTTGACATGTTGATTTGACCTGTGCTATCCTGTTCTTGATCTCATTGGAGCACCTGCCATCTGATGTTAAAATGGTGACAAGATACTTGACTTTATCTGCTTGATTTAGTTTTGCATCATTGATAGTAATACTGCATTTTGGTGGTGTGTATTTCTTTGAAACAACTATTACTTCTGTTTTCTTCTTGTTTAGACTGAGGCCTTTGTTTTCATTTGCTTGTACTACTGTATCTAACAGGGCTTGAAGTTCTTGTTTCAATCAGAACTGTATCGTCAGCATATCTTAGATTATTCAGAATGTAATCTCCAAATGCTATTCCTGGCATGCTTTTTATGTTTCACATAATATCCTCTGTATGCAGGGAGAAAAGATCTGGTGACATTACACATTCTTGTCTGATGCCCATCTCTATCTTTTGGAATTCTCCTATGCTATTTTCAACCTTCATCTTAGCTGTTTGTTTCGAATACATATTTCTTACTCTCTTTAGATGTTTCCAATCAACATTCAGTTTTTCTAACAATTTCATCATTTCTGACTGCTTCATCTTGCAACCAACTATACCTATGACATCTTAGGTAAATAATTCATCAACCAACTATACCTATGACATCTTAGGTAAATAATTCATCAAACCAAGTTTTACTTTTGAGATTTCAAGTAACTTGATCACCATTAACATAATAATTCCCTAACATTTTCCCAAAAAAACCCAGATTACTTACCAAATTCTCCTCCTGGCATAGCTTGTGGTGGAGTCACCATTCTGGTTTGTGGCATTGGCATACCTTGACGAAAGACAGGAGTTGAGTGAAATGGGGCCCCATTTTGCCCTTGTAAAGCAACTGATGGCCCAGGTCTAGGAGATGATGGTCCAGGCCTAGGGGATAAAGGATTTGGCATTCTCACAGGAACTTGTGAAGGTGCACGAAAAGGTCTTTGATGAATCACTGTTAATAGAAACAGAACTCTTTGGAGAAGAAAAGTCTTAGTAAGTAAAATCACTTTTCTCTAACCAAAAAATGGGGTTAACTCTATCCTAATTGTATTCACGTAAAAACAGGTCTTGTAGAGTGTTCCACTTAGACATGATGGACTATCACTAAAACTCCCTAGTTTTAGTGATAGCACGTTATGTCTAAGTGGAATGCTAAAAAAAACAACTTGTATTTTACGTAAGTACAAATGTTGTAACGTTTCACGCAGTATTACCTTATATTGATTGCCTGACTTTATTCATAAATTAAATGCAGTCTTCGCAACGAATGATGCAACGTACTTCCAACACTCATCTCTCACTTTCGTGGGGTACTCTGTTAGACTGTAATGTGTCCATCCCATGATGTTTCTCTCCCACTTTTATCTCTCCTATACCTCTTGCTTGACTTTCCCCAACTTTATTCTCAAGTAAAGTCTTCAACAAGGTGTCTTATCTTTTAATGTGTCCAAAATATTTGATTCTGATTGACCATTTCTTTTAATAATTCTTGTTAATATGCAGAGCCTCTTTGTTCATTTTCTTCTATTTCCCACAAAGTCATCCATATTCTTCTATATATCCACAACTCAATTCTGTCTTCTAGTTGTTTGTTCATTGTCCATGTTTCTGAGCCATACATTAATATAGAATAGATGTAGCATTTTATCATTCTAATTTTCAGCTTGTTTGTAATTTGTTTAGATGTTAATATTTTCCTCATGTCATTAAAAGTACTTTTAGCCATTCCTATTCTTCTTTTAAGTTCTGTTTCACATCTGTCATCATTTGTGATTGTGTCCAAGATATTGATAATGTTCTACTTGCTGTAGTTTCTCTCCATGTATTTTTATGTTTAAATCTTGTTCTACCACAATTTTGTTGATTATCATGGTTTTAAAAAAAATGTTTATATCTAGTCCAGATTATTTACTGGATTTGATCTATTAGGCTTTGCAGTTCCTGTTCATTTATTGCTAAGAGGACAGTATCATCCTAACAGTAACCCATACACTAACTGAATTAAGACAGGGCTTCACAAGCGCCGCAGGCACAAACACATAAATTGTCATAAACTGAGTTATTCTGTGTACGAGATGTACAGTACATGATTTTCTTACAGTGACATAATATATGGCTTTGCTTCTTAACCTTTGTGCAACACATACAGTACAAATTAGGCTATATGGAAAATATACAGTACAAATTATACTGAATGGAATATATACAGAACAAATTATACTGAATGGAATATATACAGAACAAATTAGACTGAACTGAATATATAGAGTACAAATTAGGCTAAATAGAATATATACAGTACAAATTAGACTAAACAGGTTTGCAGAAAGTAATTTACCTGTGCCTGGTGTACCTGTATCTGGAGGCACTGGTTCAGGAATTCCCTAAGAGAACAAAAAAAAAACACACACACAAATGACCAGTTCAGAAGTGATGAACAAACATACAGGATGGATACATTGTAGTTACCAGGTCATATCGCACCAAAGTTTACAAGCATGTTAGTCAGCTCTAACAAACTAACCAAGTATCCCACAAAATCCATCACAATCAAGTGTTGTCTCCGCATTGAAGATTGACTGCAGTAGAGCTCCAGCATACTCTATCTTCTGTCATGATGATGCACTCTGATAGTCTATCTTGCAACAAATCTCTACCACTTGTATAGGTATAATCATGTCTTTTAATATATTTAAAACATTTGATTTCTTCTTCAGCGTTCATTCTCAAACACCCACTGGATCTTCCAGCAGGATGTAGTCCTGAGATTGGAAATGCATATTGTCGCCGTTTTATTTACACAAATGGTCAAGCACACCCGTCTTCATTTGATTTGACTAATATCAAGGAGCTCCACAGATTTAGAACAAATCATTTGTCAGTCAAACATAAAATCCTTTCGTTACTGCATCCTTTCCTGCGAAGGAGTGGAGGTCGCAACCATCCTTACTTATCAGATAAGTAAGCTATGGTCATGTGAATGTCAATAGTGCCATTCTTGCTCTGCACTTTTTGTTGTGTATGTAGTCTTGATAAAGGACTTTTGGTAGAAACGTCAATGTGTGTGCTATTATTTGTGTTTCCAGTAATTAGCAAAACTTCATTATCCTGAACTAACTATAAAGTGCAGTATATAAACATTGATACAGTGTTATCTACACATTGATATAGTGTTGGCTAAACATTGATAAACTGTCAACTAAAACTCATTTATGAACATGGAAAAAGTCTAGCAGTTAAAAATATTTCTTAGATACACCTGACAAACCTCTAATTTCCTGAGTTTAGCTGGGTCAAATTTCTCCAGAATTTCTCTAGCCTTCTTATATGTCTCTGTTTCCATGACATCCTCAAGCTGGTACAAACATACAAAATCACATAAATTAAAATACGTTGATTATCAATTAAATGGTAATATCAAAGAATAAATATCTTCCAGAATGCAACATCACAGTAGATGGGACACATCTGAAACAAGTCAAAATATTTCGGAACATTAATAACATCAGATGGAGGATGTATTAAAGAAGTCAAATGTAGAATTGCTCCAGGTAAAAGGAATATATCACAACATGAAGGCCATCCTATGTAATATATCTTTGTTAATTGAGGTGAGAGAGTTCTTAGAAGTTATATAGAACCAATTTTGATGTATGGAAGTGAATCTTGGACAATCAGCAGAATAGTGAAAAATTATTGAGGCAGCAGAGATGTGGTTTTATAGAAGAATATTGAGAACACCATGGACAGATAAAAAACATAATGAAGATATATTGAAAGAAGTTAATTCAAAAAGAAAGCTGTTTACCTGCATCAGAAAGAGAGTCCACATTTAAAAAAATTATAATAGTAGTTGCGAAATATAAAATTCCCTGCTGAAGACAGATGTGTCGGGCCATTGGCGCAAATAAAACGGCAACACAATGGATTTCCATTCTCTGGACTACATCCTGCTAGAAATCTAGTAGGACAATGGTCTTGCTACAAGGGAGATCCAGCAGGAGTTTGAGAATGAACGATGAAGAAGAAATATGAAATTCAAATAATGATGGTAACTGTATTATTCAAACGATTATGTAAATTTCAAATAATAATGATTCAGAAATGTATAATCTATAAAGTATAGTCTCATTATCATCATCATCATGTAGCATATCCTGAACAGGATGTAGCAGTCACCAAAGCCTTTTGAAACTTCCATCGATCTTGAGCCAGTCTTCCTGCTTCTGTTACGGTCATGTTCAGGTGGTCTTTGATGTTGTGCGTCCATTTTCTTCTTGTTCTGCATCATGTTTGTCTCCCTGGCACCCTCCCCTCCATTATATCTCCTCTAGGTTGTGATGACATTTGATATGGCCAAAATATTGTAGTTTTCTGGAAAGAACCATGCTGTTTAGCCAGTTTTCCTTTACGTTTGTTTCTCTCAGGATGGCTATATTGGTGATTCTTTTTGGTCCATGGTATTCAGAAGATTTTTCTTAACATTTTGTTTCAAGAATCGTGCAGAGCAGT
Organism: Meghimatium bilineatum; assembly: GCA_034231615.1. Classification (NCBI taxonomy): domain Eukaryota; kingdom Metazoa; phylum Mollusca; class Gastropoda; order Stylommatophora; family Philomycidae; genus Meghimatium; species Meghimatium bilineatum. The sequence goes on from CM067314.1 coordinate 1,012,290, forward strand.
GGTTAGCACACTGGCTTCGCATATGAGTGGCCCTAGGTTCATTCCCCAGTTGAGGTGGAATGTTTTTCAGATCGCAACGGACGGCTCCCGGGTCGAACCAGCCGTAAATGGGTACCGGATTAATCTGGGAAATAAAGACTGCAAGGGAGAGGAGATGGCTACCGCCCTCATTTGCAAATCCTCTGAAATGTGAATTCTCTAACATCTCACACCCCTGCTGCATTAATAAATGCTATCTATAGGTTACTTTACTATTTTATGTTTCACTTTGTTGGTGACTGTCCAGGATTCACACCTATATATTGCCAATGGGAATATGTAAGCTCTTAGTTTTGCAGCAGCTCAGCCATATGTTTTTCATTTGTATCACCTTCTTTGACGGATAGCCAACCTCCATCTGAGTTCTTCATAGCAATCCCCTTTACTGTTTACAAGAGAACAAAGGTAATCAATACTGGTGACTCTTTCTAATTCGCTGTTGATGAAACATCTGTCTTTGGCGGGAAGTTTCAATTCAGAAATAGGTTTTATTTTTCACTATTTTCTTTAATGGAGTTTATGAGGTGTTTGAGACCTTGACTGTGTGCCAATAATGTTGTATCATCAGCATATCTTAGTTCTAGTATCTCATGGCCTCCGAGGTTGAGTGGGTCAAAGTTATTTCTCTGTTGGTCATTTCTTACATTCCTCATTATGCTCTCTGCTTAAATGTTGAAGAGATATAGTGATAAGACACATCCTTGTCTGACTCCTTTTTCCACGCTGAACCAATCAGATTAACTTAGTCTACAGATTGTGAAATTTAAACAAAATTATGATATTTGTTAAATGTCTGAAAGCTTACTACATGTGAAATGAGATATCTAAGAACAGCAGCAAACAGAGCAAGAAGAGATCACGTGAAGAATGAAAAAATACCAAAAACTGTTAGCACCACATCTGTGCTCAAATATATTGAAAAAGAGACAAATGGTTCGGCCACTTAATGAGAATGTACCCTTATTGGCCAGCGGCAAGAGCACACAACATGAAAATGGTAATTCATAACAAGATAAAGAGGAAGACAAAGAAGAACGTGGATTGAAGGAGTTACCAACATTCTGAGACGTCACAATATTACTGCATATTTAAACGACCAAACCTATCATAGTCCGAACCGATCGTCATTCAATCATGCAACGCCTTACAGCAAAAGCAGAGAAAAAAACAAATCTGTCAAATCTAACTGTTCTTCTTTTTTTGTGTGCGTTCTTAAACTCCTGCAAGTTAGCAGTATGTAGTCTGAAGAACAGAAGGTGATGTGTCATGGTTTACAGCTGTGCTGCGACATCTGGACTGACACATTTGACTTCAGCAAGGTTTCTGGGTCACTTTGACCCTATACGGGATGGGACAGCCAACTCCATCCCATAACTGCCTTAGTTGTCTCTCATACATGCATGGAAGGTAAATAGAAATATCATTCTTTGCTCCTCTTTTGAGCAAGCGGTATACTGGTGAAAATATGACTCTAATATAATGTCTTCTTCAAGGTTCATTCTCAAACTCCCACTGGATCTCTCTTGCAGCAGGACAATTGCACAACTAGGTTTTCATCATGATGTAGTAGATAATGGAAATGTGTTGTAATGCCATTTTATTAGTACTAATAGCCCAACACATCCATCGTTGGCTGTTAATATAAAGTCAAAGAAGTATTGGTAGGACACTAAAACAGAGAGAGAAAATATCATGGAACAAAGAATGAAAAAGTCAGACGAGTTAATTTATCAGGTAATATGCATGGAATAAATAAATATATGGCAACCCTGAGTGAGAGAGAAATAGAGAAGTTTGTCCCCTACTTACAATTTGATTCTTTCTCTCCCTGAGATCCTGTAACTCTGTATCTGTACAAGAGAAAACAAACAATGGACACTTTTAAAGTTTATAAAGAAAAGTGTGAGACTTATAATGTTCTCTTCTGTTTGAATCAATTGAATGAGCTCAATAGAATTCATCAGATCACCATTTGATTATAGTAACCATAGCAACAACTAAGCTAGAACTATCAGTAACAGCAGCAGACTAGACATAAATAATAGGCAAGCTAACACATTTACCATAGACAGACAATAGGCTGTTGATTGTTGTTGTTTGTTCATCACATGATGATGATCATTTGTTACATCTACTTTTTGAAATTCAGTTAAGAGTTATGCCCTTGACTATGAGTTCGTTGATGGCTAATGCATGGGATGACCACATAGATGGTGTTTGATCTACTGTAACATTCTAGCTACTCTCCGCTGTTGAACTGCTGCATTTCTTCTCTTTTCACAAGATGCTGCACTTTTTTACTGTAGAGCGTCATGTAAATCTATTTTGTGCAAGTTCTCCCCATGAATCTTGGTTTATTTCAAAGGATTTAGATCTTTACTAAAACCGTGTAGCCCTTCTTCTGACCATCCTGAGAATATATTCCATCTGCTCGTCATCATAGATAATTACCTTTGGTAGGCCATGATCTAGCATACCTGAATTACACTTTGAATTTTTGTACAATAAGCTAACAAAGTAACAACAGAAAATAAGCTAACAAAGTAACAACAGAAAATAAGCTAACAAAGTAACAACAGAAAATAAGCTAACAAAGTAACAACAGACAATAAGCTAACAAAGTAACAACAGACAATAAATTAACACAGTAACAATATACAATGAGCTAGCACAAAAATTACAAGCTAGCATAAAAACTACAATGAACCTAGAATACTAACAATAGAAAACAAACCAGAACAGTAAACATAGACAAAAGCTAGTAAAATAACCATATATAGCAAGTTAGCACTATGACCTCAGAAGACATGCCAGAAATTTGACACCAGAAACAACCAACTTACTACCAACATCCCAAAAAAAGCACCACCAACATCCCTATAAACAAACTACTACCAACAACCATCAATATCCAAGGAAACAAAGAACCACCAACATCCCAACAAAAAATTCATCAATATCCCTAGAAACACAATCACCAACATCTCTAACAAACTACTACCAACATCACAAGAAACAAAATACCACCAACTTCCCATGTAACAACCACCAACTTCCCATGTAACAACCACCAACATAACAGGCTTATAAATCAAATCAGTCCTGTATCAAAAATAAACACTCACCATTGGATGATATTCTCTGTACAAAGTACCAGTGCAACAACTTTTTCAAGCCCCATATTCTGCCAACAGAAAAATATCATTTTACTTGTAATAATGTACAAAACAAAACTCAAGTAACATGAACTATTCAAAGTATTCTGCAGTTTTTGTTCAGAAAAACAAAGGTGGGAAACTTGTAGCTGTGAATTGCCACTATACTCAGAAAGCTTTTCTTTTGCACTCAGCATCTGCGATAATGATAGATTGTCAGACCTGTCATTAGGGCCATATCCACTGTCTTCTCCTGGTCAAAGTGGCTGCCCCATAGCTTTTTATCTCAAATCTGTATCCTCGGGCCAGACCCACTGTCTTTGCATGTTGGGCAGTCAGAAGTATGTGTTTTGGGGTGTGGGATCTGGATTCACATGGACATTGATGTGTGTATGAGATCAGGGAACTTCATATGCTTGTCATAAGAAATGACTAAGGAAGTTATGGGATGGAGTTGGATGTTCCATCCCATATAGGGTCAAAGTGGCCCAAAGCCATGCCGAAGTCGGATGTGTCAGACTGAAAAGCACAGATATCGCAGCAATACTGTAAACTATGACACAACGAATTCCGTTCTCTAAACTACATCCTGCTAATATGCAGGATTTTAAATGTTTGACTCGTCATAAATTAGGCAGTCCTGGGCGGAACTTTGCAGTGACTTCAGTGTAATCAGCTGCAGATTAAAAGGTTGCTGAGCTTGTTCTCAAATTCCTATTGGTTGAAAGAATATGGTTTGGAGAAAGGAATGCATTGTCTATTAGTTTACAGCTTAGATGTGATACCTGTGTCTTTTTGTCCTGTCCTGACAAATATGACATCAGCATGATTTCTGGACCACTTTGACTCGCGGAATAGGACATCCAATACCACCTCTTAACCTTCATACTTATCTCTTATTACATGCATGACAGATCAAAATATTGATATTCTTTACACCATATTGGGCTTCAGCAACACATAGTCATAGTATGATGTCACCTTGGTGCTGAATGCAAAGGTGCTTAATACTTGTCTTTTTGTCAGGTGTTTGTTTTCAAAATTCCACTTGATCTCTTACAGCCGGGTGGTTCCATTAGATTTCCAGCACAATGTAATAAATATGTTTTCAGTACAAAATGTATGCCCAAGATCTTAACAAGCTTTAATCAGTTGCCTCTGTAAGATCTTTACAAGCTTTGATCAGGGTCATCAGTTGCCTCTGTAAGATCTTTACAAGCTTTGATCAGTTGCCTCTGTAAGATCTTTACCAGCTTTGATCAGTTGCCTCTGTAAGATCTTTACAAGCTTTGATCAAGGTCATCAGTTGCCTTTATATCTACAAATTCTTAAAAGTGGACAAACCAACATACACAGACATACATTAAAATAACAAAATAAATATTTTAAAACTTACAAAAACGGAAAGATCAAAAGTGGGATGGAGTAAAGCAGACGTAACTGCCACGTGTCTGGAAACCATATGCAGAAAAATACAACAGCCGCAACAATATATACAACAATGGAGTATATAAGCAGGCTTGTCACAAACTGCTTTTGTCGGTCCTGATTAACTTTGCGGTTTCTTTTCAGGTGGTTGATTTCCTGCGACAGGGAATATAAATTAAGAATCACAAATTAATTATTTACTGCACTCCCAAGAAAGAAATATATTATAAATTATTATAAAATTAAAATATTCATCTTATACAATAAATTAACAATTATATATTTCTATATACAATTATTTATTATATCATTCAGACACTTACCTTGTCAATGTTTTCTAAAACTTCAATGGTCGTTAGCTTTCTCTGAAAAATAAAATGTATATAAATTGATTTTTAATAAGAAACATTACAGACTAGAAACATTGTATGGTTAGAAAAGGGGTGGGGGGGGGGGGGAAGGGAGGAATTAAATAATCACTATAATCATTAGTTACTGAACTGGACACATCACAGACGGCAGCAGTCACACTTCACAATTAAACTATGAAATAACATCAAGTAAGACCCATTACACCTCAGTGCACAGCTCATGATGAGTCATTCAGTGAGTCTTATATCAAATTTACTTCACAAAACATGCAACGGGCACATCTGTCATTTCAGAGGCTACTGTAAACTTTGTGCGTGTTTCGTGGTATTTCCTAACCCTTCTGGGCTACCATTCCCCACTCATGGTCAGAATGCTGGAGAATGAGCGATGTTAATGGTGCATGCAATTTTTTTTTTATAAAAAGGGGGGGGGGGGGGTCTCCTCCCAGAATGTCTTTGATTTTTAAAAAGTTATTATTTCAAATTAAAAGTTATTGAAAAAAAAAGGAAATCTCAGATCCACATCAAGAATTTATCATGGAAACCAGTGAAAACCAGTTTTAGACCCGCAAATTTCACATTAGTGGACAGAACATTTTAACAAAGTATTCACAGTAGTGGGCAGTGCATTTAAACAAAGTAGAGAAAATGATAAGAGCGCATGATTTGAGTTATTTCATAGATCTTTGCACTAGAGAAATTATTATATATTTGTGGCAAATACAGACAATTAAGGAATCAGATGCACAGGACAATTTCCCGCCTATCTGCGCGATGTGGATAAATTGGTAGTATATCGCCATAATGTTAGTAGAAGTGTTAGACATAATTCATAGTTTGCTGTGACATTCTACTTTATCCGCCACACAACGATGAATAAGGTGTTTCATTCAATATAACACTGTTTACATTTTTAACTAACTGACTATGGATTTCCGTATAAAATAAATCAAATTGATCCACCAAACAAAACTCGTTTATGTGGGGGATGTGACATCACAGCATCCTTCAATTTGATTGGTTTTGTGCGGAAATCCATAACGTCAGCTGGTTAAAAATGTAAACAGTGTGCTATTTATAGTGCAGTGGCCTCTGAAACAGCAATTTTACCCATGCAAAGATTGATATAATCTCCACTAACTCAACTGTGATGAGGCCTGCTAATATAATAATTTATGAATGAACTGCTACAAGAAATGAAATACTTTTAAATTTTTTAAACTGAGGTCTAAATCAAATCGTGCTGAACTTGGCAGCTTCCTAACTAAAATCAAAATCCATCTCTCACTTTTATTTTAATAAAACATAACAAACAACTAACGGACGTATGATGAGCAAGTCAATTAAAAAAGTAAAAGTGCTTTTTAAAAAAGTACTTAGTGACTATAATAATTTAAATTTAACTTTAACTTAGAATTTAGTTTTAGGCCCTAATGATCTGGCACTCTAAGCTGCACTGCACTCAGCGTTAAAATGATCAAAATCAACATTATCTTACAGGCATATAATCATAAAATAAAAATACAACTCACTAGCCTAACAGTAACACTACTAAACTAAAACTGTAACTCGACAATTTAGTTAGGCACTAACTAAAACAAAAAGAAAACTCCAACTGGGTCTGGCCGGGGGAAGTGAATCTGTCAGGCGTGTTTAGTAATAAATTTCACATATTACATAAATGAAACATCATCTCACCCTAAATCTCGAAAACAACAGCCCCATTTGCTATTTTGTATTTCACGACCCAATTATATCTTAGAATTTAGTTTTGTTTACAGTGGGAACTGTTAAGTCATCAAACGATCATCTCATGTACAAGGATAAGGTCCAACTTTTCTATTATCTTACCGGAAACTTGATTTGTCAATACAATTATCATCACAAGTTACCGAAATCCCCGAAAATAATCACATTTCCGTATCTGTCTATAAACCCGGTAACCCCTACTGTTGTAAGGGTACCACTTTGGATGCTTCCGCATAAAAAGTCCTCCAGCAATTTCTATCTTCAACGATGCGGATGAGTGCGGAAAAATCTTGTCCTGCCCATTCCTTTTATTTTTTTCTGTCTATGTCTTTATTTCTCCCCTCCCTTTTTTTCGACGGTTTCCTGCAGCATCGTTTTTGACAGGGAATCATGTCTGCATACATGTTCAAAGCATGCTAGTTTTGGTCGTTTCACTAATGAAAGACACTATTATGAACAACGACAGCACAAGATAAACGTAAACTTGTGACAGCTGAAATGGCATGCTTGCGCAGAATCCTAGAAATATCGCTAAGAGACAGACTAGCCTCATTGTCAACCTATCCCCAGTCATCTCCTACGATATGTCTGGACAGAAGATCTTTGCACACCGAATTAGAAGACCAGGCCCCATGGGCGATGTCTTTGTAGTATTGTTGGATGTAATATCACAAACTGAGCAGATTACTGTTCTAGAGAGAACCGTACCATGACTTTCTTTCAATCTTGAGGCATACTGCACATTTGTTTTGCTGGTCAAGAGGTAGGACCAAAAACAAATTGACTGTTGCAGCTTTTTTGTGCCATGGGGTGGTTTCTTCAGAGCTATTTCCATACCTAACAGACTTCAACTCTCAACTTCATATAATATTCTTCTTCATCATTAATTCTCAAACTCCCGTGGGATCTCTCTTGTAGCAGGACGATGGTCCTGCTAGATTTCCAGCAGAATGTAGTCTAGAGAATAGAAATGCTTTGTGTTGCTGTTTTATCTGTGCCAATGGCCCGACACATCCGTCTTCGGCAGAACATAATATAATAATATATCCCATAAACCACTATGGTTGTAGGGGTGTCACTTTGAGACATTATGGCTGTAGGGGTGTCACATTGAGACATTAGAAGATGTCCAGGCATACGTATTTTCTGCCCTCCTGAAAACTTCACACCGTGTTTAGTCTTTGATATTGTACAACCAAGTCTTTTTCTGACCCCACATCTTCTTGTACTTTAACTTATCGAGAAGAACAACTTTTGACATAGAAGAATGTCTTTATACATGCCCATACTACCAGAATTTAGTGACATTCTGTCACATACAATGTTGTGAGACATTCTGTCACATTCTTCTTCTTCTTCTGCGTTAGCTCTCAAACTCCTGCAGATTAACAGGATGTAGTCCGGAGAACATAATGCGTTGTGTCATGGTTTACAGCATTGCTGCAATATCTGCGCCTTTTGGCCTGACACATCTGACTTCAGCATGGCTTTTGGTCACTAACCCTATATGGAATGGGGAAGCCAACTCCATCCCATAACCTCCTTAGTCGCCTTTTACGACATGCATGGAAGGTAAACAGTGTTGTTATTCTTTGCTCTACTTTCGGGCCTCGGCAACACACGGGAGTGTCACATTCAAAGTTGTGAGACAATCAGTTGCATACAATGTTGTGTGAAATTCTATGACATTCAAAGTTGTGAGACATTCAGTCACACACATTGCTTTGAAAATAATCTCCCTACTCAGGAGTGAATTAAAATGTAACTATATAGAAAAAATGCTGTGGTCGCTTCCATGAGTGAAAAGCTTCACCATATAGACATGCTATGTACCAAGCATTTTATGGTGGTTGGTGTAGTGGGTCATTGGTAATTATGATGCAGAAATCCAGGCAATTAGTGTGGCAGCTAAAAAACTGCTGAACTCCAACTCTGGCCTACAGCCTGTGGTATTCCTGACAGATGCAAGGTCAGTGCTTCAAGCTCTCCAGTCTGGAAAACTAACAGACTTGAAAAAACTACTTAGCGAATTGTCTTACCAGTATAGGGTAACCATGCAGTGGATACCCTCTCACAGTGAAATACCAGAAAATGAAAAAGCAGACCAACTGGCTAAGGAAGGTGCTGCCGAAGACCAACCAGATATACCAATCACCTACCATCAGAAAAAACAGATGATCAAGTCAATAAGAAAGCCACAAACACCAACACAAAATGACTATCACATTATGAACAGATCAGAACAAGTTATAATTCTAAGTCTCAGAACAGGACACAACCGACTCCGCAGTCACATGTATACAAAGTTCAAGATTGGCAACACGGCCATGTGTACAGGCAGCACAGAGTGCCAAACATATAGTTCAAGAGTGTTCTGAGCATGAAACGCTGAGGCAGACATATTGGCCAGAGGAAACAACACTGAAATCAAAGCTCTATGGGACACTGTATGAACTACAAAAGACAGTGAGTTTTATTAAGGAGACAGAATTACAGATATAGACATGTTTCAAGTGAACAAAAGAAGAAGAATTGGTAAGACCTTCTAAATATAGATGCTGCAGATGTGTCTGATGTGTTATCACGGTTTACAGCTAAGCTGTGATATATGTAGCTTTCAGCTGGACACATTTCATCCCCATTACAATAGTCCATATATGGGTTTTTACAACAGGCATCATAGATGAGACAATGCCAATCTTTGATTCATTCACCAGACAAGTTTGTTGATAAGTTGATCCACTGATCTAGATAAGCCATGCACATTTACACATTCAAGAAATAATACACATTTTTTTCCAACAATTTTATTCATATTTATATGATTCACTAAATTCTCATACGATGAAGTCCTGAAATTATGTCAACTATTAACGGGGTTATAAAGTTTGACAGTTGTTGACAGGGGGTGGGGGGATTTTTATATACCAAATTACATCGTGTAAATTGAAACATTTTTTTTTAAATCTGAAAAAAATAATGGTGTTTTGTCAGACATTTTGTGAAAAACAGTTTTTTTACAGAGGTGGCTAACTTTTTTTGTGACATAATTAATCAGGGATGGGTTCTTGAATTCTTGACAAGTTGTTGGTAAGGGGGTGGGGAGATCAAACATTTTTTTTAAAGGGGGTTGACATAATTTATGGACAGCCCTAACATTAACTTTTAAAATTATTTGTACAAGTATATACAATGAATATTGCGAGAGTGATTATCACTTACATTAAATTAGCAATACGTTATGTTATTAATAACTAACATTAACATAACAATATATTATATCATTATAACATTAGTATAACAATAAGTTATGTATGTGCCAATATTAGTGTAACAATAAGTTATGTATGTGCCAACATTAGTATAACAAAAAGTTATGTATGTGCCAACATTAGTATAACACAATGTTATGTATGTGTTAACATTAATATAACAAAAAGTTATTTATGTGCCAACATTAGTATAACAAAAAATTATGTATGTGTCAGTCAGTCAGTTTCTCTTTTGCCAAGTTTGGCACATAGGGCGGATGTCATAGTTCTCCTTGCCTGTCGGTCAGTTGCCAAGGATTGCAGGTCTTGTGCAATTATGCCTGGTGATTTTAATTCATTCATAACAGTTCCTCTGGGCGTTGTTTTTGGTCTTCCCTGTTTTCTTTTCCCGTCTGGTGTCCACATGAAGCCTTATCGTGGAATTATGTCTTCCTTCATTCTAAGTATGTGGCCGATGTATGTCCAGCAGTGTTTTGTCTCCTCTCTTAGTATGTTGTTTGATTACTAATCTTTCCAATTAGTAATTATGATTTTTCTGAGACATCTATTCTCGAAGGAAATTAACTTCTTATCCATTATTGCGGTAGATTTCCAACTTTCACATCCATATGTCAATGATGGAATCACACTTGCATTGAATAGTCACAGTTTGATGTGTTTACTTACGATCTTTGATCTCCAGATGTTTGAGAGTTTGTTAAAGGCGTTAGAGGTTAGAGCGATTCGAGTCTTGATTTCTGAATTGGTATCCCCATCTGCTGTTATCTTGCTTCCAAAATATACGAAATTTGAAACGTTGTCCAGTAAACGTTGAAGTTCCAGTTACCAGTTTCAAGTATGTGCCAACATTAGTATAAAAATGAGCTTGCAAGGTGCATCATATTAAAAATCTGTAATTCTAAAAGACTGTTCCTATCTGGGATTCAGTTCTCATCTGTGGTTCAAAGTAGCTGCTTGCATGTGTCAGTGGCTACACATTAGTAATGTTTTTTTACAAGTCAACCAAACCATGTGAGGGTATCCAAGAGCTTTGGCTTGAAGGTAAAAACAAGGCTTGTCTGCACAAGCATGAGAAGCCGGATAAAGTAGATGGCGCAGATGAAACATCTGATGATCAATGGGCTGAAAAGCACTTGCCAGCAGAGCTTTATGGAATACAAAGGGTTTTGTGTGGCATATAGAACACCCTGGTAATCCAATCTTCTTGGAACACTATCTATCTCTATCTATCTATCCATCCAACTATCTATGTATCCATCTAACTATCTATCTACCTATATGCTGTGATCCTTGTTTGCCTTGCGGCATCAAGGGTGGAAGAGTTCTCTGGAGGTGGCTTTCTTGGAACACTACCAGGCATATCTGGTAATCTTACCATTATCTTTATCTTATCATTAATCTTACTAATCTTACCATTATCTTTATCTTATCATTAATCTTACTAATCTTACCATTTTTGAAAAATAGCATAATTTTTCCCCACGTTCGACAAAGTTATGCTAGTGATAACACAACTACCATCATTAATAGCCATAACTAAACTACCATCATTAATCGTTATAACTCAATTATCATAATTAATCACCATCCTTAATTATCAACCCTCAAGTGGCAAATCATAAATAACATATTAACCGACTAGATACCAAATGATTACTGTGAATCTTCTTCTTCTTCAGCTTTCATTCTCAATCTCCCGCTGGATATCTCTTGTAACAGGACAATGGTCCTACTATATTTCCAGCAGGATGTAGTCCAGAGAATGGAAATGTGTTGTGTCGCCGTTTTATTTGCGCCAATGGCCCGACACATCCGTCTTCGGCGGAACTGTGAATCTAACTGAGGTAAGTTGGAAATACATTTAGGTAAGATGGAAAGATTAAATTGAAACTGACTGTAGTTACTATGGCAAGGTTGAAAGTAATATTGACAAGTAAAATCAGTGCCTTAGTTCAGATAATATATATATCATACAATCACTAGTACTATCTATTGTTTCATATGGAACATTCAGAGTTTTTAATTCACAGAATTAACCAGTTTAAACACAAGTTCTACAAATATGTGATACAAATTTGTTTAAAGCACATAACATTGACATATTTGTAACCAAGATGGCAGGTCTACTGACTGATTGACTAAGAAACCAAATGCAAATCAGTTATATCAAGGACATTAGTGATAATGTTGACGATGAAGTAATCCCTTTAGGTGGGAGTAGGTGGCAGCCCATAGTCTGTCTAGCCCATAGTCTGTCTAACAATATGGTTCATTGTCTTAAATGCTAAGAGAGGTTTATGGATGCATGTTTGGTTCATAAAGGGAGGCATTTCAGTGTCCCAGTATTCCAGGAGCATTATATTCTGTCAGGAGAATCACATATGCACCTAATGCACGAGTGGGGAATATACACCTAACGCACGAGTGGGGGAATATGCACATAATGCATGATTGGGGGAATAACGGAACATACAACATATAACTGTAAAGTTGAATTGGAGTGATTTTCACTGGAAAAAAAAAGCTTGACTATGTAATCATATCGTCTTTAGAATTGTTATATAGCATGTAGGTATGTATCATAGGTCAGATAGTGACATCATAGGTCAGATAGTGACATCATAGGTCAGATAGTGATATCATAGGTCAGATAGTGATATCATAGGTCAGATAGTGACATCATAGGTCAGATAGTGACATCATAGGTCAGATAGTGATATCATAGGTCAGATAGTGATATCATAGGTCAGATAGTGACATCATAGGTCAGATAGTGACATCATAGGTCAGATAGTGACATCATAGGTCAGATAGTGACATCATAGGTCAGATAGTGACATCATAGGTCAGATAGTGACATCATAGGTCAGGCAGTGCTATCATCTACTAGAAGTGTTATATAGCATGTAGGTATGTCTCATAGGTCAGTTAATGATGTCTCATATCTGCAGACCTTGCACACATGGAACGACAGTGATAATGTCAAAGAGAAAAACTAAACAAGATGGAGGGGATTAGGACATATAAATGGAGAGAATATACAAACATAATGTCTCTGAAGTGCAATCTTAGGGGAAATACTGGAAGGTTTAAACTAAGAAAAACATCTTCTTCTTCAGTGTTCATTCTCAAACTCCCACTGGATCTCTCTTGAAGCAGGACAATGGTACTATTATATTTCCAGCAGGATCTAGTCCAGAGAATGGAGATCATTGTGCCGCCAATTTATTTGCGCTAATGCCCAATGCATCAATTTTTGCTATTAAAAGAAGCATGATGAAGAAATATTGATACATAAAACAGGTTCACCATTGTGTTGTCGGAACCCAAAAGTGGAGAAAATAAAAGGAATACTGTTACCTTCTATATATGTAGGAGGTGACAACAACGTTACCTTCCATATATATCTAGGAGGTGACAACAACGTTACCTTCTATATATATATCTAGGAAGTGACAACAATGTTACCTTGCATATATATATCGAGGTGACAACACTGCTACCCTCAATATATATCTAGGAGGTGACAACACAGCTACCCTCCATATATATCTAGGAGGTGACAACAACATTACCTTCTATATATATCTAGGAGGTGACAACAACATTACCTTCTATATATATCTAGGAGGTGACAACAACATTACCTTCTATATATATCTAGGAGGTGACAACACAGCTACCCGGTATATCTAGAATGTAACTAAGGAGTTTTTGTGGATGAAATTGCTGTCTCATTCCATTGAGAGTCAAAGTAATCTAGAATCCATGCTGAAGTCATATTTTTCATGCCAAAAGATTCATAGATCCCAATCAAGCTGTAAACCATGACACAACCTATTTATTTCTCTGGACTACATCATGCTTCTTCTTCAGTGTTCATTCTCAAACTCCTGCTGGATCTCTCTTGTAGCAGGATGATTGTCCTACTAGATTTCCAGCAGGATGTAGTCCAGAGAATGGAAATGCATTGTGTTGCTGTTTTATTTGTGCCAATGGCCCGACAAATCTGATTTCGGTGACTACATCCTGCTAATCTGCAGGAGTTTGAAAATGAATACAAAGTTTAACAGGTTCATCCAGATAGATCTGGATTAATAAAACTTAATGTCTCATTTCAAGAACAGTTAAGAGGTGGAGAGGCAATACTGTATCGATTATTTCTTTTGTTGAGTGGGTTTCCAAACGAACCAAATTGTGGACCTGTTGATTGAATTTCCTTGATGACCACTGTGTGGCGCATAACCAGACACTAATCCATCACACCCCGGAACCCAAACTGGTGCCCCAGAGCAGCCGGGGCAGGTAGCAGCTTGGAAAGTGTACCTGTACCAACCTTGATCATCACTCACTTTGCCCCACTCCCGCTCTAAGCACGGCCCGACACTGATATACTTAGAGCATCCATGAGGATGTGAAACTACCACTGACAAATTATTGCCAAAAAGAATTTTATCAACCATTGGCCAAGTTGCTGTCCACTTCTGCCTGATTGTATCCAAAGTAGAACAAAGATTAGGATCATGTGTGACACAATCCATAACACAGTAGTCCCCTGCTTCATCACTCTGGACAACCTTGACACCTCTTGCAGTAACGATGGTGGATTTATCTCCAGGAATATCATAGAAAAAATCCACTATTGTCCGTTGCGCTTCATCGTCGTCATAGACAACATGCATTGCCGTATGAATTCTGAGATATCCAGAAACTGTGTGCGGACCCTCAATCTCTTTGCAGTCAGGGAAAGGACAAACTATGTCTGTTTGAATCTTTTCCTTGAAGACACCCCAAACACGGCCACTGCCATATCGGGTCAGGGTGCTTCCTCTGTAGTTATGAAACATGTATCCTTTAGGTCTGGCTTGGCTAGTATAGTTACAAGAAAGACGAACTGTTTCTTTGGCCTTCACTTTCATAAACTCCAGCACAAAAGGCACTTGAACAGCTTCCGGAAATATTTCTAAGGTAATGTCATTGATTGGAACAAAATTTGTATGACCTGGATTTTTTCTACACATATTGAGAGCACTTTTCAGGTCAGCTTCACCATTAAAGCTAACCTCTGTTTCACAAATACCTGTAACAGATAGGAGATACAATATGTTACAAGTACCTGTAACAGGTAAGAGATACAATATATGTTACAGTTCATGAAGAACAACCACATGTAAAAGATACATTAAAATCTTCCTATTTACAGTAATGGCTAACAGATGCTTTAACCACGGGTAAAAGATACATTCGAAATCTTCCTGCTTGCAGTAATGGGTAACATATGCTTTAACCACGGGTAAAAGATACATTAGAAATCTTCCTGCTTGCAGTAATGGGTAACAGATGCTTTAACCACGGGTAAAAGATACATTAGAAATCTTCCTGCTTGCAGTAATGGGTAACAGATGCTTTAACCTCCTTATCTGTGGAGAGGTCTATCTCTCTATCTATTGTCTTTTCTCTGCTTATGCTGTGAGGAGTCGCAGGATTGAATGATGATCAGTTTTCAGACTATTGCCCGTTTGGTCGCTTGATATGCAGCAATACTGTGCCATGTCATAATGTTGGTAATCCCTTCAATTCATCTTCTTCTTGGTCTTTCTCTGTATCTTGCTGTTTCTATTTTCATGTTGTATGCTCTTGCCGCTGGCCAATAAGGGTTCATTCTCATTAGGTGGCTGAAACATTTCAATCTGTTTTTCAATATATTTGACGACTGATGTTATTCCAACAATTCTTGTCATCTCTTCATTCCTCACATGATTTCTTCTTGTTCCACTTGCTACTTTTCTTAGACATCTCATTTCACAAGTAGTAAACGTTCTCTCTTATTCTTTAGTTAGAGGCTATGTCTAACATTGAAAACATAATGTTGGGATGAATATTGAATTTATGATTTGCCTTTTGGTTTCCATCGGGATAGTCGTGTGTTTCAAAATTGTTGTAGGTTCATAATTTAAGTAGTTGACTTATTGAATTGTTGTCTTGAGCTCTCTGTCCATTCTTCCATCGGATGTACAAATGCTACCTAAATATTTAAATTTCTGCACTTGTTTCAGTAGTTGATCATTTATTTTTATGTTGGTTGTATTGTGTTTTCTGGCTATAGACATTATTCTGTTTTTGCTGTGTTTATCTTCATGTTGTGATTTAAGCAGCTTTTGTTGAGAAGGGTTATGTGGTAAAGTAGCTTTTGAAAGCACATAGCCATTTTAATATATGCACATAGCATGTTGAATCTCCAAAGGAAAGATTCCATTGTGCAGTATTCCAGGACCTTCATGTCCTGCCAGGGGCACAGCATCTACTTCTCTGCCAATTATTTCATCATTCTTCCATCTGATCTGTTGACCAATATGAGCACATCGAGCATTGCGCCATCTATGAGTTTGAGAATATACACAAAGAAGACCAGGTCCATCCAGATAGGTCAGGATTAATAAAACTTAATGTCTCATTTCAAGAACAGTTAAGAGGTTTGAGAGGCAATAATCGATTATTTCTATTGTTGAGTGGGTTTCCAAACGAACCAAATTGTGGACCTGTTGATTGAATTTCCTTGATGACCACTGTGTGGCGCATAACCAGACACTAATCCATCACACCCCGGAACCCAAATTGGTGCCCCAGAGCAGCCGGGGCAGGTAGCAGCTTGGAAAGTGTACCTGTACCAACCTTGATCATCACTCACTTTGCCCCACTCCCGCTCTAAGCACGGCCCAAAACTGATATACTTAGAGCATCCATGAGGATGTGAAACTACCATTGAAAAATTATTGCCGTAAAGAATTTTATCAACCATTGGCCAAGTTGCTGTCCACTTCTGCCTGATTGTATCCAAAGTAGAACAAAGATTAGGATCATGTGTGACACAATCCATAACACAGTAGTCCCCTGCTTCATCACTCTGGACAACCTTGACACCTCTTGCAGTAACGATGGTGGATTTATCTCCAGGAATATCATAGAAAAAATCCACTATTGTCCGTTGCGCTTCATCGTCGTCATAGACAACATGCATTGCCGTATGAATTCTGAGATATCCAGAAACTGTGTGCGGACCCTTAATCTCTTTGCAGTCAGGGAAAGGACAAACTATGTCTGTTTGAATCTTTTCCTTGAAGACACCCCAAACACGGCCACTGCCATATCGGGTCAGGGTGCTTCCTCTGTAGTTATGAAACATGTATCCTTTAGGTCTGGCTTGGCTAGTATAGTTACAAGAAAGACGAACTGTTTCTTTGGCCTTCACTTTCATAAACTCCAGCACAGCAGGCATTTGAACAGCTTCCGGAAATATTTCTAAGGTAATGTCACTGATTGGAACAAAATTTGCATGACCTGGATTTTTTTCACACATATTGAGAGCACTTTTCAGGTCAGCTTCACCATTAAAGCTAACCTCTGTTTCACAAGTACCTGTAACAGATAGGAGATACAATATGTTACAAGTACCTGTAACAGGTAAGAGATACAATATATGTTACAGTTCATGAAGAACAACCACACAATTAAACCAGAAAACATGATGGAGGTGCAACAATTAAACCAGAAAACATGATGGAGGTGCAACAATTAAACCAGAAAACATGATGGAGGTGCAACAATTAAACCAGAAAACACGATAGAGGTGCAACAATTAAACCAGAAAACATGATGGAGGTGCAACAATTAAACCAGAACACATGATGGAGGTGCAACAATTAAACCAGAAAACATGATAGAGGTGCAACAATTAAACCAGAAAACACGATAGAGGTGCAACAATTAAACCAGAAAACACGATAGAGGTGCAACAATTAAACCAGAAAACACGATAGAGGTGCAACAATTAAACCAGAAAACACGATGGAGGTGCAACAATTAAACCAGAAAACACGATGGAGGTGCAACAATTAAACCAGAAAACACGATAGAGGTGCAACAATTAAACCAGAAAACACGATAGAGGTGCAACAATTAAACCAGAAAACATGATGGAGGTGCAACAATTAAACCAGAAAACACGATGGAGGTGCAACAATTAAACCAGAAAACATGATGGAGGTGCAACAATTAAACCAGAAAACATGATGGAGGTGCAACAATTAAACCAGAAAACATGATGGAGGTGCAACAATTAAACCAGAAAACATGATAGAGGTGCAACAATTAAACCAGAAAACACGATAGAGGTGCAACAATTAAACCAGAAAACACGATAGAGGTGCAACAATTAAACCAGAAAACACGATAGAGGTGCAACAATTAAACCAGAAAACACGATGGAGGTGCAACAATTAAACCAGAAAACACGATGGAGGTGCAACAATTAAACCAGAAAACACGATAGAGGTGCAACAATTAAACCAGAAAACACGATAGAGGTGCAACAATTAAACCAGAAAACATGATGGAGGTGCAACAATTAAACCAGAAAACACGATGGAGGTGCAACAATTAAACCAGAAAACATGATGGAGGTGCAACAATTAAACCAGAAAACATGATAGAGGTGCAACAATTAAACCAGAAAACACGATGGAGGTGCAACAATTAAACCAGAAAACACGATGGAGGTGCAACAATTAAACCAGAAAACACGATAGAGGTGCAACAATTAAACCAGAAAACACGATAGAGGTGCAACAATTAAACCAGAAAACACGATAGAGGTGCAACAATTAAACCAGAAAACACGATGGAGGTGCAACAATTAAACCAGAAAACACGATGGAGGTGCAACAATTAAACCAGAAAACACGATGGAGGTGCAACAATTAAACCAGAAAACACGATAGAGGTGCAACAATTAAACCAGAAAACACGATAGAGGTGCAACAATTAAACCAGAAAACATGATGGAGGTGCAACAATTAAACCAGAAAACACGATGGAGGTGCAACAATTAAACCAGAAAACATGATGGAGGTGCAACAATTAAACCAGAAAACATGATAGAGGTGCAACAATTAAACCAGAAAACACGATAGAGGTGCAACAATTAAACCAGAAAACACGATAGAGGTGCAACAATTAAACCAGAAAACACGATGGAGGTGCAACAATTAAACCAGAAAACACGATAGAGGTGCAACAATTAAACCAGAAAACACGATAGAGGTGCAACAATTAAACCAGAAAACACGATAGAGGTGCAACAATTAAACCAGAAAACACGATAGAGGTGCAACAATTAAACCAGAAAACACGATGGAGGTGCAATAATTGAACAGAAAACACGATGGAGGTGCAACAATTAAACCAGAAAACACGATGGAGGTGCAATAATTGAACAGAAAACACGATGGAGGTGCAACAATTAAACCAGAAAACACGATGGAGGTGCAACAATTAAACCAGAAAACACGATGGAGGTGCAATAATTGAACAGAAAACACGATGGAGGTGCAACAATTAAACCAGAAAACACGATGGAGGTGCAACAATTAAACCAGAAAACACGATGGAGGTGCAACAATTGAACCAGAAAACACGATGGAGGTGCAACAATTAAACCAGAAAACACGATGGAGGTGCAACAATTGAACCAGAAAACACGATGGAGGTGCAACAATTAAACCAGAAAACACGATGGAGGTGCAACAATTGAACCAGAAAACACGATGGAGGTGCAACAATTAAACCAGAAAACACGATGGAGGTGCAACAATTGAACCAGAAAACACGATGGAGGTGCAACAATTAAACCAGAAAACACGATGGAGGTGCAACAATTAAACCAGAAAACACGATGGAGGTGCAACAATTAAACCAGAAAACACGATGGAGGTGCAACAATTAAACCAGAAAACACGATGGAGGTGCAACAATTGAACCAGAAAACACGATGGAGGTGCAACAATTAAACCAGAAAACACGATGGAGGTGCAACAATTAAACCAGAAAACACGATAGAGGTGCAACAATTAAACCAGAAAACACGATAGAGGTGCAACAATTGAACCAGAAAACACGATGGAGGTGCAACAATTAAACCAGAAAACACGATGGAGGTGCAACAATTGAACCAGAAAACACGATGGAGGTGCAACAATTGAACCCACATCTCATTCTACAACTAATACAGCCCAATCTTTACTCTAACCCAAATATCTACCCAAAAACAACCTCACTCTTAAAGAGAGTCATCATTTTTCTACACTAGTCTGAATCATCATCACGTGACATATTCCTTCCAGAACGTGGTCTTCTTTATGGATTCTCACAACACTCTGCGATTCTGGGCGAGAAGACCTGCGCAGCTAGAGACATGTTTAAACAATCTGATATATCACTGCACCATCGTCGTCTTGGGAGCCCACTTTTCCTGTTGTCATTAAATCTGCCTTCAGCTATTAATCTTTCCATTCTGTTATGTCTCTTTATGACCAAAAAAACACAGCTTTCGTGTTAAGATGTTGTTAAGGAGCCAGCACTCTTAGACATTTATTGATCTAAATACTTCTTGATTTGGTTTTTTTTTAGTTATCCATGGCATACATACAACTCTGCTGTAGCATCTCATTTTGAAAGCAACGATTCTATTAATTTACAAGTTTTGTTGTTTAAAGAGAGTTCACCAACCTAAACGCCTACTCAAATTGACATTCACGGTGTAATACCAACAACCATGCATATCTACTTTAAAACTAATCAATAACGCACCAAATAACACCCCAACAGACCGATGACTATATAGGGTCAACTATAGAAAACCCTGCATACATTATATTAAAAGACCTACATTATAGGACATCCCCCAATTTAGAAAACCTGTAGACGTCACAGTAGGAAGGACCATGAATTCCTACAGTTGTGTGTTTATTATTTGACTGCAAATACAAACCTTGATCTCTTCTTGCCTCCCTTGCTAGTTGAAGTGTATCCTCCC
Source organism: Meghimatium bilineatum (assembly GCA_034231615.1). Taxonomy (NCBI): domain Eukaryota; kingdom Metazoa; phylum Mollusca; class Gastropoda; order Stylommatophora; family Philomycidae; genus Meghimatium; species Meghimatium bilineatum. Next base: position 1,033,174 of record CM067314.1, read on the forward strand.
TTAATGGGATATCCATTAGTTTAGTTCTTGTCTCTAATTAAATAAAGTCAAATTATCAATTGAATTCTACATGAAAACAAGAAATAAAAGATGTTATGAATTAAACATAAAAATCACAAGAGCTCTTGTTTACCATAAACAAATAATTATTTTTCTTGGTCCGTCTTTGCTTTTGCTGTTAGATGTCGCAGGTCCATGCCGTAGCCATATCTGGGAACTTATCTATTTGGCACCCCTGTCATGCAAGTGAAGAAATTTTCTAGTGTGAACCAGGTCAGAAATTTAGATAATTTGTGGGTATATGATGTTGACTGCACTAAGCATGTCACCTGAGCTTGCTGCTCTTGAGCTGGGACACTGTTGCATTCTTAGATGTTCAGGTTTCGATATATAATCTCCTTATATGCCGCGATATTATGTCATTTTATGGTGGCAGTGGCTACTTTAATCAATGCATCTCATTCTTACCCTGCCTCTTTGTGATTATATAAACACCAACAATTCAAAAAAGATCCAACAATCAGGTCCGTGAATATTTCAGTAGGCTTATTTATAGAACTATTATTATTTTAATAATCTAACTTACAGCAAAAATTTGAAGCGGACAATCAATATTTTTAAGGCATGTGATGAGAAAAAAATAAAACTTGAACATTGAGTAACTATCAGATAGATCAAGGAGAGAAGAGACAGAAGAAGATAATGAGAGAAATTTCTGGATGGGTTGTCACTGTGGCACAAAAATAATTCACCAACTGAACTTATTAACAACGCAAGAGACAGAGTTGTGGAGAAGCATGATTGCATACGCCACTAGGCATGACACTTGACATTACTTCACAAGGCTTATATTTTTTTTTACAATCTGTTTAGTTATCATTATTTAGAATCATGTAAATAATGTAGGCCTTTAAATAATTACAAATGACATATTATATTAGCCTAATGGGGCCTAAGACTAATAGTAGTTAAGTAGTTAGTAATAGTAGGCTTATTTATTATAAATAAATAAGCCTACTATTATAATTAGTAATTAGTATTAAAATAGTAATTAGTATAAATTTTATACTAATTACTAATAAATATTAAGAAGCTTCACAAAACACATTTCAATTGTTTTCTGCACCTACATAAAATTGATTTAAAAACCGATAGCAGCCGACATATATAATATATCATATTATTATATATATGATTATATATAATATAATAACAACAATGACAATGTACAAACTTATAAACTATAATAAACGTAAAACCCAACATGGAAGTGAATTAACTTTAATTAAGTCATGCAGCCAACATTAGATCCAAACAACACGAAGACCTTTAACCTTTCAAATCGTATAATATAGGAATTGCAATTTAAGCAATACATCATGTATTTATTTAATGAAGCTAACGTCTATAAGCTCTGAACTTTGTTTATCAATAAAAGGTAGTACCAAGTAAAACCTTTATATAAAAGGTTGTCACTAATGCCAGGATTGCCAGATTTATTTGCAAATAGAAGTCAAATCACTCCAGAGTAATGCCAAAAAGAAAAAACCGCTCCAGAAAAATGTCAAACTAATTTACACCATTAATAGTTCTGCCCTTATCATTACAATCGCATCAAGTAAAAAAATTTTTTAAAACTTAACTTCTTTTTTTTTAATATACAAATACCAATTGTCTATATTGTTCTTCAATTGCAGTAATGTTGTTTTCAACAAGATGCAAAAATGGATCATCTGAAAATGAGCTTCTAGAAAACTGAATCAAAATTACTGTGGGGCTGAACTTTAATAAATTTTAAGATATCTTTCACAGAGGGAAGTCTACGTGTGATTTGAAAGATATCTTTCACATGTTGAAGTATATATGTGATTTCACTAAGTGCTTCTACTAGCATTAACATACATATGATTACAAGTCTACTGCACTCTTGTTATTCTGTAGGAAATTATTTCATTCTATTTAAATATTCATGAAGTCGATTTTGGGATAATATTATTTATTCTGCTTCTTGACATAAATACTGCTGTGAATACTTGTTCTTGACATCATACAGTCACTGCTATATGACAAATAATACTACTTGAAACTGCGTGAACTGAGTGAAACAAAACTGCGTGAAACGTAACAACAATTAGACTTACGTAAAACACAGGTTTATATTTCGTCTCAATGGGACACGACAGACTATATCTAAAACTAGTGGGTAATGATGGGCAATGATGAGCACACAAGAAATCATAAAAATTACAATACACAAATCACATTCAACGTTTCAACCAAAAGGTCTTTATCAAGACAGTAACAAAACATTTCGTTGTGATAATTTTTATATTCGTCGTCTTTTAATGTTTTGTTTGTGTCTTGATAAAGACCTATTGGTTGAAACGTTGAATGTGATTTGTGTATTGTTATTTTTATGATTTCTTGTGTGCTCATCATTGCCCATCATTACCCACTAGTTTTAGATATAGTCTATCGTGTCCCATTGAGACGAAATATAAACCTGTGTTTTACGTAAGTCTAATTACAGTCTCTGCTGTGAATACATATGCTTCTAGGCATGTTGTTCGTCCATCACATGATGATGATGATGACCATTTGTTACATCCACTTTTGAAAATTCATTTTAGTTATGTCCTTGATTATGAGTTCGTAGATGGCTAATGAGCCCTATTCGAGCTGTAAATGTCCTTGGACAGTTTGGACATGGAATAACGACGGTAGACGGATCTTGGTCTATCCGTGACTTTCTAGCTGCTCTCCGCTGTTGAGCTGCTGCATTTCTCTTCTTTTCACAAGATGATGCGCTCTTTAATGATGCTTCTAGGCATATTTCATGGAGGTCAGCCCTGGTTTTTTTAATACAAAGACTGTTATGTCTCAAATTCATGCACTATGGGTATTGCAAATTCCTGCACTACGGGTGTCGCAAATTCTCTTTCATTACTAACTACTAATTTAAAAAAAAAAAAGAAAATGTCAAAAAGCCAAACCAATTTCAATAATGCCAAACAACTTGAAAAAGTTCAAATTTTTCGAATTTGGCCTTATAAAGGCCAATATGGCAGTCCTGACTAATGCATCTCGTTTTGGTGGGTGTTTGAAACAGTGAGAAATCCCATTATTCTAAATATAAACGATTGTCTGGTGCACTGATGATAAAATACGATGAACGGGTTTTCCTGTTATTGCCATTGTAATTAGGGGAATCACCAAATTGTTGGTTACATTATTCTCACACTTTCTTCACTTCAGTATAATTGTTGAATACATTCTGGAATTTGTTGTATCCTTAACAAAGCACGGGAACTGTAACATATTTGTATAATATGCTTATGTCAGTCAGTTAGTCGTCGGATTATCATCACAGCACTCCGGTTACGTCCCTCTGTAGACGTCCCAATCTCCACTTGAGCACATTGACTGCGATTTACCATGACATGGAATGGCTAAAAGTACCTTCAATGACATGAGGAAAATTAACATCTAAACAAATTACAAACAAGTTGAAAATGAGAATTATAAAATGCTACATCTATTCTATATTAATATATGTCTCAGAAACATGGACACTAAATAAACAATTAGAAGACAGAATTGATGCCTTTGAGATGTGGGCATATATGAGAATAGGGAAAACATCATGGAAAGAGAAGAAAACAAATAAAGAGGTGCTAAAAACACTTAATATGAAGAAAGAACTGCGAAGAGAAATAAATATCAGGCAAATAAAATATTTTAACACATTAAACGACATGGCACCTTATTGAAGACCTCACTTGAGGGTAAAGTCAAAGGGAAGCGAGCAAGAGGTAGACAGAGATACAAGTGGGAGAGTAACATCACACGATGGAGGAGTTACAGTCTGGCAGAGTGCACCACAAAGATAAGAGACAGGGGGTGTTGGAGATACGTTGCAGCCAACCTTCATTGCGGAGACGACACTTGATAATGATGACCTTCATATTTATAATTCATTAGTGGGCCTTAGATTAATTGTTTTTTCTAGCGATCTCGTCCCGGATATTAAACATTTCCTGTTTCTATACATTTAAAACTTCCCATGTTTATCTCACAACATATATTTTGTCTTAGTTTTGTCACTGTGCATCTAGTGAGATAAGCTGTACGCACAAAAATAACACAGATCCCATTAAATGTGCAAATAAATCAACAAGTGAAACATGTATTCCAAGTTTAAATATCTAAAGGTAAAGGTATGTCCCATGGCAGCAACCTGCCGTTGGGGATGAAGATAACTCTTCATGTACTACGCCGCAGCAACTTTTAGGTGGGGTGGCCAGTTCCCTTCCTTACTGTCTTTACCTCCCCTAACTCAAGCGTCATGTACTCATTTTCAACTGAGTCGACTGGAGGAGTGGTCATGTCAAGAGAGAAATCACAACCCGGATTTTGTTGTTGTCCGGGCGTGGTTTCTAACCTGGCACGATGTAACCCGGTGATAGAGAGCAAGCTCACTATCAACTAGGTTACCGCTCTCCATCTTAGCCCCAGTATAAGAAAACAGAGATATAATCAAGAAAAAAGCTAAACCTAATGATTTATCTGAAAATCCAATCAATAAGATCGAAGTCAAACAAATTATAGAGTATTTTATTTTACCAACACTCTGTTACCGGTGCCATACTTTCACACTGATATATTTAGACAAAAGAAAGCTAATAGATGTAATTTTTCAGAAAGACTGTCGGCTAACAGTTAAGATTAAATAGATTATGAAATAACATCATAAATATCAAGTGATTACACCATGTATTGAATATATTGAGGCAGGATACACTTTAAAGAAGAGTTTGTTATAAGAAGAACGGAGGTTAGCCATTGTATCACATAAACTGATACACTGCAGGAACGTATGCCTGGGATGTAAGAAAATAACATAACCAACTTTGTTTATAGCCTGCATATTATCAGTCGCAATATAAGGATGTGAATCTTGGACAATCGCTGATAAGGTGAAAAACAAAATTGCAATACTGTAAACCAAATGTAACAGAAGAGTTCTAAAAATAACGGGAACCTTAAAATATCACAAATACTTTTAGTCTGAAAGAACTGACAGTAAAACAGAAAATTGATTAGATTAAACAGCAAAGTTATTTGTAGAAAATTACACAATTGTAGCCATATCAAAAGTTAAAACAGCAGAGAAGGAAAAAATATGTGGACAATGAAAAATATGGACGCGCGATAGCAAAAACTACAGGAACAGAAGCAGGAAGATTGGCTCAAGATTGACAATGTTGACAGGTTACAATGCAGTAGTTAGTCTAATTGTTATCCCACGCTTAAGGTTAGAATTATTTCAACCGCCCTCGACTGTATATGTGAATATATCAAAGCGGATCAATATATTGAACAAATTATATATAGACCATTTTATATAACACAGATTATATATATATATATATATATATATATATATATATATATATATATATATATATATATATATATATATATATATATATATATATATATATATATATATATATATATATATATATATATATATATATATATATATATATATATATATATATATATATATATATGAAATTAATGTATGGCTCAGAAAATGGACACTAAATAAACAATTAGAAGACAAAATTGATACCTTTGAGATGTGGGTATATAGAAGAATATGGAGAACATCATGGAAAGAGAAGAAAACAAATAAAGAGGTGCTAAAGACACTTAATGTGAAGAAAGAACTACTAAGAGAAATAAAGATCAGGAAAATAAAATACTTTGGACACATTAAAAGACATGACACCTTGTTGAAGACATTACTTGAGGGTAAAGTCAAAGGGAAGCGAGCAAGAGGTAGGCAGAGATACAAGTGGGAGAGTAACATTACACGATGGACTGGTTACAGTCTAGCAGAGTGCACCACCAAGACAAGAGACAGGAGATGTTGGAGATACGTTGCAGCCAACCTTCGTTGCGGAGATGGCACTTGATGATGATGATATAGGTAATATAACATAAATTACTCATACTCATGGTTTATTTATATCCGAAATATGGAGTGGAGGGGGGGGGGGGTGGGGAGAAATTGAGAGGTTCAAATCATACAACTCTTCCGTACACCCACGACAGTACAACTGAAGACACATTTTACTTCACCCCCAGAGAGTTTTTTTTAGTAATCCACTTTCCACTTCGCAGCTCATAGCTTTCCTCTTCTCAGCTCATAGCTTTCAACTTAGCAGCCAATAGTCAAGGAGGCGGGCTGGTTGGGGGAGGGGGGTTAACTTAGGAAATTATAACCTGACTCAGTACTAGAGACTTAGCCAAAAGGCGGATAACCCACCGATACCTACTCCCCCCACCTCCCCCGTAATATTTTTTTTTCAGAAAATGTAATCAAAGTTCTTATCACATACAGGGAATAAAGCCCGAAATCAGGTGGAAGACCATCTTTTTTAAGGCAAATCTTCGTACTGAAAACTTATGTACGGTTCTGTCCCTTAGCAAAGTCGTATGTACGACCCTCTCCCTTAGCAAAGTCGTATGTACGACCCTCTCCCTTAGCAAAGTCGTATGTACGACCCTCTCCCTTAGCAAAGTCGTATGTACGACCCTCTCCCTTAGAACAGTTGTATGTACGACCTCTCCCTTAGCAAAGTCGTAAGTGCGGCCCCGATATGATAACAACGGCGTGTAATATTTACATACATAAGTCGGCTGAACGTGCCTAGTTTAAATCTGTTTATTTGGTTTTGAATTTGAAATTTGTACTTGGGATTTTCTACGAAACAACAATGTTTATTTAAATATGTTAATTTTGTCATATTTTTGTCACGTGATGTTGCAGTCAGCGCGTGTGCATGTTAGTGCACAATGCTACCGTGGTAATCCAGGAATTTACATCCGTGTACAATTCATGTTTTATTGTGCCTGTGTTTCGACCCAGTTCATATTTCATTTTGTATAAATCAGACTATTGGCTTGTATAAGCCCTGCTAGCTCATTGGGAATCATCTTTAAAAAGTGATGCACTTAACTTTTCTCGAGAATTTTAGTGGTCACTTTGTGTATACTTTGCATAGACAGCCAATGAAAACACGAGAAAAAATAATATGCGCTTCTTTAGGAGGATGATTCCCAATTAGTCAAGAGGCCTTACAAGTGTTGATGGTCAGAAGCAGACGTACAAATGACCTCGTCTGTATGACATTATATTGTTCATAGTTATACAAAAGGATTAACTAAGTTTGCATGTCAATAAGCCATTTGTTGGGTGAATACACACACATTTAGTTATACGAAAGGACTAGCTACGACGTCACAAATACAGTTGGTTATCAACAAGTGCTGTCCGGATCTCCTGTTCCTGATCATATTTCCTCGGAGTAATCATAACTCTAAAAAAAACCAATGTAATGAGTACAGGAATAGATCAGAGTGACATATGGCTGGGAAATGAGTGCAAGAATAGATCAGAGTGACATATGGCTGGGAAATGAGTGCAGGCATAGATCAGAGTGACATATGGCTGGGAAATGAGTGCAGGCATAGATCAGAGTGGAGTATGGCTGGGAAATGAGTGCAGGCATAGATCAGAGTGCGACATAGCTGGGAAATGGTGCAAGCATAGATCAGAGTGCCACATGGCTGGGAGATTACAGCAAGCATAGATCAGGGTGCCACATGACTAGGGAATGAGTGCAGGCACAGATCAGAGTGCCACATAGCTGGGAAATGCGTGCAGGCATAGAGTAGAGAACATTTCCTTTGTCTCATTTACTCCACCAGTCTCATACGAGATACCATTCCTTCACAATAACAATAAACAATAACAGTAACACAAGAATTCAATCTGCGAATGCTTTAATTAAAAAGGTAAAATATCTGTTTACGAAATGGCGCCACTTGTTCTCTACTTGCAAACTTAGATCTTGTCAGATGAGGTGACGTCTTCTCTACTTGCAAACTTAGATCTTGTCAGATGAGTTGACGTCTTCTCTACTTGCAAACTTAGATCTTGTCAGATGAGACGACGTCTTCTCTACTTGCAAACTTAGATCTTGTCAGATGAGACGACGTCTTCTCTACTTGCAAACTTAGATCTTGTCAGATGAGTCGACGTCTTCTCTACTTGCAAACTTAGATCTTGTCAGATGAGACGACGTCTTCTCTACTTGCAAACTTAGATCTTGTCAGATGAGGAAACGTCTTCTCTACTTGCAAACTTATATCTTATCAGATGAGGGGACGTCTTCTCTACTTGCAAATTGAGATCTTGTCTGATGAGGGGACGTCTTCTCTAAGCATTTCCTACCGCAAAACGTTGGAGTCTTCTGAATATGACATTGAAATTCTCGCAGGAGATAATATCTATACGGCTCGTAATTCATGAGCAGCGAAACAGACAAACAAATAAACAGGCAAACAAACAGGCAAGCAAACAAACAGGCAAACAAACAAACAAACAAACAAACAGGCAAACAGTAAAAAAAAACCCACGTTTTAAATAGACAATAGTGTGAAAATAAACGCCACTTCCAGACCAAATAAAAATATAACAGTAATGACAAACAACAGTAGTAACAAACAGGAATAAAAACAACAGCAATGGAAACAGTAATAACAAACACCAGTAATAATAGAGAATAACAAAATACAGTAATAAACAACAGTAATGACATCATTAATAACAACAGTAACAACACACAACAGTAATAATAAATAACAGTCGTAACAAACAACAGTAACAACAAACATCAGTAAAAACAAACAGTCATAACAAACAACAGTAACAACAAACATCAGTAAAAACAAACAGTCATAACAAACAACAGTAACAACAAACATCAGTAAAAACAAACAGTCATAACAAACAACAGTAACAACAAACATCAGTAAAAACAAACAGTCATAACAAACAACATTAATAACAAACGCTTTGTCTTTCAATGAAATGATCATTCATTAGATAAATATTTGATAGGTTAATTGCAGCAGTATAAAAATAAGACATCTAAAATTGTGAGTTGAAAGAAAATATGAACTCTATATGAAATATGTGAGTAAATAACGGGATGTATGCGAAGTTACTGAGCAAACATTTACATTGCTGGTGTTACCACTTCATACACATTGTGAGTATTTAGTGGGAATCTGTGTGACGCCAGTGCGCAGCGACTACAGACACATTATATAACAATGTATTGATAAATGCGAGGAAATATTTCAGCAATAAGCCGTTGATTATAGTAAACTTTTTGTCTTAGTAAATACCTCGGTAGTTGTGACTCGCTGAACTACAACCTCCATTGTTTATTATGGTAAAAAAAAACCTTATATTGTAAACGTATAAATTGGTTGTGAAGATGGTTCGTTTAGTGTTTACAGTCTCATCCGTAATTTATGATGAGCCACGAGTCCACAAGTTATAAAACACGGCTCTATTGAATGTCATTAGTAACACTTGTTATCTATTTATGTTCATTTTGTTATTTGTCTTTTGTTACCCCAGCCATTCTCTCTCTCCCCCCCTCCCACATGCCAAGTTTCGGGTTTTTCCCCTACACGGAGCTTTATCTCTTGATGCCATATGTTGTATTCTCTGGCGCATAAAAATAAACAATAGTTTGAAAAACAATTTCATGTACAGGATATGTGTCAATTATTTATAATCATGAAATTGGACTTAGTACATTAGACTAGAACAGTTTCCACCCCAAAACACAAGAAATATTGATTAAAAAAAATATGCAACTTAAATGTAGGTCTATGTGGTAAATAAGACCTTCAAACTCTCGCACATGTTTTTATTAATTGTCTATTGTCTTTCCCCAAATGGTTTGTTATCCACTCTTACCGTTAAGCGTAGGGGTGATTGGAGCTCGAGCTTGAGTTCTAAAGCCCGATGTGTGGCCTCAGCTGTGCTATGACTATGTTTGTTCAGGATGTCCCTGACGTTTTCTATCCATCTTTTCCGTGGTCTTCCTCTGGAATTGTGACCTGATCTCATCTGGTTATATGCATGTACGGGCAACTTGTGATGCATTCTCATAATGTGGCCAAACCACTTGATATGCTGCCTTTCTATGTATTCAGTGCAATGTATTATACCTATTCTTTCCCTGATGTCTTCATTTCGTAATCGATCGAGCCTGGTGACCCCGGCGGTTTTCCTCAAGCATTTAATCTCACATGTCACTAACTTTCTATAATGTGAAGATGAGAGACCATGTGTGGCACTGGTAACACAGTGTTGGTAGGAATATACTGTAGATTATTTGTCTCTTAACTTCCATCTCAATCTTGGGATGAAGAAGTAGTGGTGACAGTTGTTATGTTACGGAATTTTTTTTGACATCTCGTCTCTTATCTCTCTATCGAGGCTTCCATATTCGTTCTTATTAATATGTGTATTTAAATGTCATTTTAAATAATATTTAATATTTTCTCATCTTTTATAAGAAGTGTATCGCCATTGTTTCTGACGAAGGTATTATATCTAAACGTGAATTTGTATTGCACGTATCCTTTGTTATCATTACTTTCAACATCTTAGGATTATCACAAGTATTGTTGTAACACATGAATATTTATTTGTATAGAACATTAGACATAATGACTAGGCCTCATCAGCCAATGCTGTAACCACAGAGTCCTATGTGGAGCTATCACGGCTCTAAATAATTATGTCAACTTTCATAAATTAAATTTACATAAAAATTGCGAAACTAAAAATAAATTTACATAAAAAGTGCGAAACTAAACATAAATTTACATAAAAAGTGCGAAACTAAACATGCGAACTTCCGAACAAATATGTTTTCTCATTAGAATCAATAGCTTCAATATTAGTTGAAGCATCTTCGTCGTCAGACAGGTCAATTTCCAAATCGTCAATGTCTGCACGTCCGTATGTAGTGTTAATGAAGAACAGAAGAGGTATTGCCAGTGCAACGCAGCCGAAAAAGCACCAATTCATCCACTCTTTTCCTGAAAGAAAATGATGCATTTAAGATTTTAATGATTTTATCGAGAGATAATCGAGAGCATTAACTCTTGCATGTGAGCTAAATTCACATTTCTACACACACACACACTTTCTAATCAAATTGCGGTCCAATAGAAATTTGTTATCTACAAACAACAAAGAACCAAAAATAAATACACAACGCTGTAAAATACGAGATAGTTTCACAACCGCATCTCATTGTATTTGGGGAAAAAAAAAATTGGTGCAATCATGCAGGTATCCGTTTTCAGGCAATCTCATTGTATGTGACAAATGTGTGTGTTTATTTCTGATTCGTTGTTGTTTCTTGAGAAAGACCCCTCTGTTGAAACGTAGAATAGATAAAATCCTCGTTACATTATTTTTTGTAATGTCTTAATGACATTATTTTTTATATATATTAGTTATATTAGCAATCAATTTTTAGATGTTGTCGCTACTGCCGATGACTGATATGTCGTGCCATTTACGCAAATAAAACGACTACACAACGTATTTCCGTTCTCCGGAATACATCCTGCTAGACGTCTAGTAGACCATTCATCTGTTATAATAGAGAGCCTGCGGGAGTTTGAGAATGAAGGATGAAGAAGATATTGTCTTTAATGCGATTATTGAGACTAACAGTGAAGTGTTGCGATGTGTTATGTGACATATTCTCTCCAGAACGTCTTCCCAATGAACTCTCTGAACCTCTCTCTGTCTTGGGCGATGCGGCTTGCATTTTCCAACGATGTATTCATGCTGCCTTTAATGTCGTCAGTCCATCGTCTTCTTGGTCTGCCCTTTCTCCTCTACCAGGTACTCTGCTCTCCATTATTTGTCTTTAATTAATCCATTAGAAATTTCTAGGCACAATATTCCCGTAGGTTTGTTTGCAATGATGAAGGGAATAGTTCAGTGGAAATTGTTACCAATAGTAACATGTATGTTATTAGCAATTGTTACCAATAGTAAATGTATGTTACTAGCAAAGGGCTACCTAGCAATGGACACATACATATAAACACTCCGATATGGACACATACATATAAACACTCCGATATAGACACATACATATAAACACTCCGATATAGACACATACATGTAAACACTCCGATATGGACACATACACATATACATACATCTATATATATATATATATAGACACACATAGACACACATATAGACACATACATATAGACACACACATATAGACACATACATATAGACACATACATATAGACACATACATATAGACACACATGTAGACACATACATATAGAGACACACATGTAGACACACACACACATGTAGACACAAACATATAGACACACACATGTAGACACACATATGTAGACACAAACATATAGACACACATGTAGACACACACACATAGACATACATATAGACACACATATAGACACATACATGTAGACACACACACACATATATATATACATGTAGACACACACATAGACATACATATAGACACACATATAGACACATTTACAAAGACACATATATATAGATACACACATATAGATACACACATATAGACATACACATATAGACAGATTCAGCTTCTTCGTCTGCGTTCGTTCTCAAACTCCTGCAATTAGTCGACATGTTTTCCTAATTGATAGCTTTGTGTTATGGCTAGCAAGTTGTCTGTGACCTTTGGCCTGACATATCCGACTTGAAGATGGCGTATGGGACACTTTAACCCTCTGTGAGATGAGACAACCAACCGCCCCAAAACTATCTTAGTCGTCTTCTACGACATACATTTTAGGTAATAGTGCTGCTATTCTTTACCTCCCTGGCTCCTCTTAGACTCCAGCAACACCCGGCGACACAGACACATATTCATACTGCCAACATAAAGAACATACCTAAAGACTCCACCTGTACAGACACATATCTAAAGACTCCACCTGTACAGACACATACCTAAAGACTCCACCTGTACAACACTCAGGAAGACGATGCCTGCAGCAGCACACAACATCTGTGTAAAACCTGAAGTTACACCTTCACCTACAGGATAAGATACCTCTATCGTGAGTTCAAAGAAGAGTGGGCCTCCTCCGTCCAGGAACACTCCGGCTATTATAATAGCAGCGTATATACTGACTAGAGGAAAGAAATATTATTTAGTATTGTTCATAATTATTATGTATTTGATGAAGGGTGTGTCGTCGAAACGTCAATTGTCCATGTGCTTTGTTTTGAGTAGGTCATGAACAAATGTACTAATACTTGTAACTTGTGTTCCTTTATATCATTATCACATGATTAGACCCCCCCCCCTATCGAGGCCAGCCCCTTGACACGGTGACGGGGCTTATTTCAGCCATCAGGGAGCTGGAAAACTAAGACTGGTCGAGCAGCCCCACTCGAGCAGGACAGTCCTGCCCAGGTAAGCAGGATGTGAAGACGGTGGCAACACACATATTTACAGACACACATAAAGGCACATGTATATATACTCACACACATAGATACATATATATATATAGACATATACATATATACACATTCATTTAGACACACACACAGATATAGACACACACATGTAGACACACACACAGAGATATAGACACACACATGTAGACACACACACAGAGATATAGACACACACATGTAGACACACACAGAAATATAGACACAAACATATAGACACATAATATAGACACACACAGAGATATAGAAACATACATATAGACACAAAAATATAGACACACACATATATATAGACACATACATATAGACACATAAATATAGACACACAAACATAGATATAGACACACACATATAGACACATAAATATAGACACACACACAGAGATATAGACACATACATATAGACACATAAATATAGACACACACAGAGATATAGACACACACATATAGAAACATAAATATAGACACACACAGAGATATAGACACATACATATAGACACATAAATATAGACACACACAGAGAGATATAGACACATACAAATAGACATATACATATAGACGCATTCACTTAGACACACACATATAGACACATAAATATAGAGACACATAAATATAGACACACACATATAGACATACATATATACACATTCACTTAGACACACACATATAGACACGCATATAGGCACATTCATATAGACACGTACATCGAGACAAGTACGTATAGACACATAAATATAAACATCCACATACATAAAACACACACACATATAGACATACACATATGGACACATTCACATATAGACACACAACACGTATACACACATATACACACTCATACATTTAGACACACATACATATAGACACACACATATATAGACACTCGCATATAGACATACGCACTTATACTCACACACAAACATACACACAAACACACACATAAATATATATATATATATATATAGACACACACATATGGACATACATACATAGAGACACACACACACATAAACAAATAAATATAGACACATAAATACACACACAGACACACACATAGAGACACACATATAGACAGACACATATAGACAAATGCAGCTTTAGACACACACAAATAGACACACACAAATAAACACACAAACACATATAGAGACACTCGCCCGTGTGTTGCCGGGGCCCGAAATGATAGTGTGTTGACGGGGAGGTAAGAATAGCAACACTGTTTACCTTCCACGCATGTCGTAAAAGGCGGCTAAGGAGGTTATGGGATGGAGTTGGCTGTCCCATTCCATATAGGGTAAGTGACCTAAAGCCATGCTGAAGTCGGATGTGTCAGGCCGAAAGGCCAGATATCGCAGCAATGCTGTAAACCATGACACAGCGCATTCCTTTCTCCGGACTACATCCTGTTAATCTGCAGGAGTTTGAGAACGAACGCAGAAAAAGAAGATATAGAGACACATACGAAATTGATTGATAACATCTGCGAATAATCTGGAGTGATTTGTCAACACCGCATCCGATTGGCTGGATAGATATAGTTAGATATCTATTGGTACTGATGTCTCCAGTGTGGCACCCCTCCGCCACGGAAGTGTTACGGGTATTATTATATTATTATTAATATGGATATAAATATGGATATAAAATATGGATATAAAATATGGATATAAAAATACAACTCTGGAGAAACGTTCACGTTATCGCATACAAGGATGCAAGAGCTCTACCGCTCGTGATTTCTAGGAATCGAAACAAGCATGATTTGATACCCTCTGAGTAGAAGGTTTCTTCGCTAAGTTTTGTGCATTTCTAAGAATAAGGGAACAAGAAAACGGTTGAAATAGTGTAGAGGATTGGCTTCATTGTACTCTGGGTATACCAAATGTACTATGTATTTTTCGTCCCTTTTACTAAGCGCAATACAGCTTGTCGAGAGTACCACTTATAGTACGTAATTTTGTTATTTCATCAACAGGGATCCACAGGGATCTCTGAGAAAACCCACATTGTAAACCCACATTGTAAACCCACATTGTAAACAATAGCTTGTTCAAACACCTTCTCCCTTCCCTCCCCCGTTAATTTAGGAAATCCGAAAATGACCCAGTACTAGGAATTTAGAATAAAATATGGGTAGCTATCCCTTCTCCCCTTATCCGAAAGATATGCAACCCTTCCTAATCGAAAGGTGGACATCCCCCCCCTGCCTAAAGGTAACTACCCCAGCTATGTCTAGCCAAAAGATGGGTGACCCTAATCCTAGTGGAAAGGTGGATAACTCAATTCCCCAGCTGACAGATGGGTAACAGACCCTTCTAGCCGATTAATGGGTGACACTTCCCATTAGAAAAAAATGAAAACATGAATTTTAGTACTAGGAATATAGCCGAAAGGTGGCGACACTCCCACCTACTTGCAATATCCCCCCCCCCCCCACGTACTTTTTATCGATATTTCACAAAAAGTTAACCACAAATCTAATGAAAAAGAACACAAAAAATGGTATAAGAAAACGGATGAATTACCTTTATTCAACAACTCTAGATAAACAATATCAATAAACATACCATGATCGAAGGGTATGATGTCGAAGACGACCAGGGTGAACCAGAGAATTGCCACAGAGGCAAGCATGTAGAAGACCAGAAGGAACAATTTCATCTGACGCGTAAAAAAATCTGCAAATCTGCAAAGAGAACAGTACATTTGACTTCTCAATTGAATCTTATACATATTGTCAGATTCTTAGGCATTTCATACAATTGAGACTTATGATTCGATTTAATGAATCCGTCAGGAATACGAGAGTGCTTCAAATATAAAACTGTACAACCGCGATATAGATTACAATAACAACGGCATCAATACGGTTTTTAGAACGTTCCAATTAGACACGACGGACTATCACTTAAACAAGGGGGTTATGATATGTAAACATGAAACATACAAATTACAATAAACAAAACTTGTATATTGAACACGTTTGTGTTCCAATCCTATTTTCGATCTGTGATTGGGTATAGTTAGCATTATCTACAGGTATATTCTACGTAAGTTGTGAGTTGTAAATTGTAAATTAATTTGAATGTTGATGAATAGTGAATTGAAGTGATGGTTGATGTTCTGTTTCTTATTTTGTTAGTTTATTGATTTTTTTGTGAATCCCGTTTTATCCTTGGATGCTACTCCTTTTCGCTATATCGGGGTGTATTGTGTGGCCTAATGACGGGGCTTGACCTGTTTGGGGGGGATGTTTTTTTTTACCAGGGGTCTGGTCTGTGTGTATTAATAAGGACAATACGATTTTGGGGGTCGGATGTAGACATTTTATAAATGGTGATAAACAGAGAATTGAGGCATCCTAAAGGCAAGGCACGCACCCTTCAACCACTGACCCCAGTGCAAGTATGTGATATCAGTGCCATGAACTTTAGAAAATATATAACACACTGAATTTTAGGTTATCTGGTCGCAAAGACACAAAAGGCATAAAGGATTGACTTCTGTTTATTCGGATTACTCATATGTACTCTGTCTCTTTCAACGAAGCGGCACGCTGCTTGCCGAATGTACCACTCATAGCACGTAGCTCCATAGCTCCAAGCCATAACTTTCAGGGATCCCTGAAACAATCCACTCTGTAAACAATACGACACGACGGATTCGAACACGTGACCTGATGAGCATAAGGCGAACAGTTCATTAGCTACATAAGGAGATGACACAAAATTGATTTAGATAGCAAGACTTGAACTTAAACACGGGAGGTAACTCAATCATAAACAAATAGCTCATTGCCATATATGAGTTGTGGTACTTTATGATTTCAACATTTCCAATCAACTTAATACCGCATTGACTACCAGGCAGATGTTGATACAACATCGTTAAAATTGCCGAAGTATTTATGAAAACAATATTATAATATAATAAAATGTAAATACCAATTAAATAAATAACTGTCTATATCTACAAACCCATAACTCATCAGGGTCGTAGGGGTACCACATTGAATACTTCAGCACATAGAGTCCTCCAGTTGTAGATTTCTATCTTGAACACTGCGAATGAGCGATGAAACATATTGTCTTGTCCATTCCTTGATGTTGTTTATCCATGCCATTATTTACCCTCCTCTGCTTCTAACCCCCTTCGACAGTTCCCTGCAGTATTGTATTCGACAAGGAATCATGTCTATATACATGTCCATACCGTGCTAGTTTTCATGGTTTCACTATTGAAAAGAATGGTTCTTATACACCTGTATCATCATCATCATCATCAGGTGCCATGCCGGATGGCGTAGGTGGTCATGGCTCTCCACAGCTCTCTGTCCACAGTATTATGTATCAAAGTCGTTGTTGTTTCTCTGCCTTGCCAGGTTGTCAAACTGTCTAATATTTTCTGACGTCGCCCTCTGTCTCTGCTGCCTTCAATTTTGCCTGTTGTGACTATGTTCTCTAAACCTGCCTGTCTCATGAAGTGGCCAGAAAAATAAGATTGCCTTTTTCTTATATTGTTGATTAAGGTCCGCTTCGCATTTGACTCTCTCAACACCTCTATATTAGTTTTTCTGGCAGTCCATGGTATTCTCAGCATTCTTCTGTAGATCCACATCTCTGTTGCCTCTAATCTCCCACTTTCCAGTCTTTTTATTGTCCAAGACTCGCACCCATATGTTAGTATAGGGGTTATATAGCACTGCATAACTCTCTTTCTCACCTCTAATGACAAGGTCATATTACACAGTATATTTTTCTGAATGCTATTTTTGTCTGTCCTATTCTGCATCCTATTTCTGTTGAACTTCTTCCATCTGTTGTAATCATTGTACCCAAATTTTTGAATTGGTGGGCCTGTTTTAATACAATAGCATTTACTTTGATCTTGCAAGATGTATTATTTTGTTTCTTTTCTACACCTGTATACATCTTTATTTTATTCCTTACGTACAAATTGGTCTTATGTTCTCTATAGGAGTTTCGTAGAATTTGTCTGTAACATTTGTACTCGAAAGTATGCAATATTCTCTTCATGTCCGCAGTGAGTGCCCAACTCTCACAACCATACATCACAACAGAAAGCACCAGCGACTTATACAGTTTGACTTTCACTCCAACACTGATGTTGCTTTTGTGTTCTTATGTTTTTTTGTTGACGATTTCCTGCGATTGGATCAACTATTAAAGCTGGTAAACGAGAGGCGTAAAATGTACACAAATGTTAAAACAGTAGCCATCATAAGACTGACACAGAAGTTGACTTGTTAATGCATCGCAAACTCGCTTAAAATCGCAATCAGTATTAAGACAATAATATTTCAATTAAAAAATAAAAAACGGTGTATGCTTGACGTTGTCGGGGAAGGTATAATGTTACCGCATTCATTGTTTTGATTGGATGTCGCACGGAGTTCCTTGACATAAAATGAACAATGCGCTATTTATATAGCGTTCTGGCATCAATCGTTTTGATTAGGCACGGAATTCCGGAACGTACTCGATATTTATAGAGCGTTCCGGATAGATAGAATAACAGAGTACGGCTTTTATATGTTAGATTATTACAACCGTATCTGCGAGCCTGAATGTTTTATATGTTGAGTGTGAATACAGTGCTTGAATCTACTGTGTGAATATATCTGTGTGAATATATCTGTGTGAATATATCTGTGTGAATATATCTGTGTGAATATATCTGTGTGAATATATCTGTGTGAATATATCTGTGTGAATATATCTGTGTGAATATACTGTGTGAATATATCTGTGTGAATATACTGTATGAATATATCTGTGTGAATATAATGTGTGAATATATCTGTGTGAATATACTGTGTGAATATATCTGTGTGAATATACTGTATGAATATATCTGTGTGAATATAATGTGTGAATATATCTGTGTGAATATACTTTGTGAATATATATGTATGAATTTATCTTGTATTAATAAAATAAAAGTTGCACATTTACCTGGACACAAGTAAACCAGAAACACACCCTCCAACTGTTGCATAGAAATCCAACCATCCAGCTGTTTCCTGTCAAATTATCCAAAATAAAATACAAACAATAGCTAGAATGTTTATTTGCTTGTTGTTATACACATTAACTATAAGCAATGATTTGGGCGTCTGTTGCTGTGACGATAGAGACGCAGGTGAACGATGACAGATCAAGCATCCGTGACTGAGATTAGCTTTGAGCGTGTTGATCAGTGGGTTGGTGTAGTAACCAGTTCTCTTGTACAACTGACAGACTATACTCTATTTACAGACGTTTAGCCGAAGTTGTAAAACACGGAATGTATTAGTTATCAGTACCTAAGTCGGATGTGTCGGGTCATTTGCGCAAATAATATGTATATATAAATTATATATATATATATATATATATATATATATATATATATATATATATATATATATATATATATATATATATATATATATATATATATATATATATATATATATATATATATATATATATATATATATATATATATATATAACTGTATAACGAGTATTTTTGTTATTGTACGAGTAATATTCCATATTTAGGCCGCCGTATACTAATGCTACCGGCGAATTCTAGGAATTTCCTATAGATAGCATACAAAAAAGTGTACATAAGAAATAAAATAATGATGTATGCAGGTGTACACAAACCATTACTTTCAATAGTGAAACGACGAAAACTAGCATGGTTTGAACATGTATGCAGACATGATTCCTTGAAAAAGAAGCAGAGAAGGACAAATAAAAACATGGACAAACAACATAAAATACTGGAAAAGACAAGATTTTTCCTCATGGTCCACATTGTTGAAGACAGGAATCGCTGGAGAACTGTATGGTGATGCATACAATGTAGTACCCCTACAACCCTGACTCTGTATTGTGATGCATACAATGTGGTACCCCTACAACCCTGACTCTGTATGGTGATGCATACAATGTGGTAGCCCCATGACCCAGACCGATTACCGGCTTATAGATAGCGTTCCATGACAATATATATTAAGTCACAAACAAGACAGACTATATCTCAGAGCTTTGTTCAAGACTTACCTGTGAGATGCCTCTGTCAGCAAGATTCACGTCAAGTATCACCTGCCAGGCTTCATATACTCCAATGGGAACACTAAATGCCAGGGCACAAACCCAGAACTGATTGTTTCTATAGAACAAAGAGACCATCAATAAAAGCATGGTTAATTATTGTCAGTTGTCTACAAGGTTGGGGGGGGGGGGGGGGGGGAAGGGGAACGAAATGTGCAAAAATTGTTGACGAGATTTATAGACAGCCAAACCCTTTGCTAAATGTGTCATATTACTCCCTCTTTTGACGATGACCCTAAGTATCTCCTTAGTTTCAAATGTTAGCTTGGCAAAGTTACTAACACGAACAGTCTACAGTGATAAGCCTCCATTCTTTATTGATCTCCCAAATATAGACGTATAAGATGACGAGGAAAATAAACACAGAATGTCCAGCAATCTCATCCACAAGGAAACATTACTCTGTTTTCTCACATCTGATGGTCAAAAGTCAGACCAAAACTTAGATACAAGATCATCAGCAAATTTTCATTGAGTGTTTCTTTGATCAATCTACATTCTTGGGAAGAATCGAAGAGTGCTCATACCGTATGGAGATTAGCGATACGTAGAGGCATATACTCGTTTGTCGATTTCAACTAGCCCAACTTCTGCAAACATACTTTTCTACTAATTGTGGATGGTGTTCCAACGCCGTTCAACTGCAGTTCCTGCGCAGACAGCGACAGTGAAGCAATAATTGTAAAATGGCCGATTAAATTAACATTTGCAGTACAATAATTAGTGCATCAACCAAATCTCTATGAAAGACATGGCAACAATTATTGCCCCCCCCCCCCGTGCCATGGATTCCGATAAATATATAGTTACTCATCATTATCAGGTGCCATGACGGCTGGTGTAGACAATCATGGCTCTCCACAGCTCTCTATCTCCAGCACTATATATCAAGAACGTTGTTGTTTCCCTGCCGTGCCAGCTTGTCCAACTGTCTGATATTTTCTCACGTTGTCCCCCTCTGTCTCTGTTTCCTTCAATCTTGCCTGTTGTGACTAAGTTCCCCAAACCTCCCCCTGTCTCATGAAGTGGCCAAAAAAATGAAGATTGTCTTTTTCTTATTTGATTGATTAAGGTCCGCAATATATTTACTAAGGAGACAGAAATAGTATTACCAATGTTGACATTAGCTATATGTGATTAGCATTACTGGAAAAAGTAATGCAAAACCAAGTAATGCTTACAGATTTTCAATCAGAAGAAATACTTTCAAACATTATAAAAATACCTATAGATTTTAGTGAACAGTAATATCTAATCATGTTAATGAAATATTTAGATATATTAATATGCAGTAATACCTAACTATTCTAACGAAGCATCTAGAGATTTAATTAGAGAGTAATTTCAAATAAATATATTGAAATAATTAGATATGTCAATGAACAGTAATATCTAATTGTTGTAATGAAATACCTATATATTTTAATTAATATTTAATAACTCACGATTCAATGAAATATATACCTATTTTAATTAATAAATAATTATACCTAATTATTGTAATGCAATATCTATTATTTACAAGACAAGCGTAAACTTGTGAGCTAAAATGGCATACTTGCGCAGAATTCTAGGAATATCGCTAAGAGACAGAGTGAGGAATGAGGCATTAGACAAAGAACCGGCACCGCCCCAATCTTGGAATATATTAAGAGCGAACAGATAAAATGTTGTGCACACATCAGTAGACTACCACCAGACAGCATATCACAGCAAGATATGCTACACAGATACAGTGAAGATACCTAGAGGCCAACCACGAAAACGATGGGCCACCGAAATAAAAGATGTGACAAATTCCACAATATACTCAGCACACAAGGGGGCCATCTCCAGAGAACTCTTCTACCCCTGACGCTGAAAGGCAATAAAGGGTTTAGCAAACAGATAGATAGATAGAATACCTAAATATTGTAATGAGTTAAAATACCCAATTATCGTAATGCAATAAGTAGATTCTTTAATAAAGGATAGTATCTAGTTATTGTAATGAAATACCTATATATATTAATAAACAATAATACCCAATTATGGTAATGAAATACCAAGATACATTAAT
Source organism: Meghimatium bilineatum (assembly GCA_034231615.1). NCBI lineage: Eukaryota > Metazoa > Mollusca > Gastropoda > Stylommatophora > Philomycidae > Meghimatium > Meghimatium bilineatum. The sequence goes on from CM067314.1 coordinate 1,055,802, forward strand.
TAATAATAATACCACATTATGGTATTCAAATATCCAGATACGTTAATAAACAATAATACCCCATTATGGTATTTAAATATCCAGATACATGAATGAACAGTAATACCTAATCAGCATCTTCAAGCCTTCTTTGTATTTTTCTCTTGGAATGGATGCTGAGATGCTCGGCGGAAGCGGGGGCTTGGACGGAAAATAAATCAGTACTAGAAGCAATAGTAGGAGAGAAATTCCACATTCTGAAATGTATTAGATAAATGCATACACAAATAAAATGTATTGGATAAAATACATATATAAATAAAATATTTGGATAAAATACATCTACAAATAAAATGTATTGGAATGAAAAAAAATACGGAATTTAAAAAAGGACGTGTAATGATACCAATAGAAATGTTACTAATAGAAATGTTATCAATAGAAATGTTACTAATAGAAATGTTACCAATAGAAATGTTACCAATAGAAATGTTACCAATAGAAATGTTACCAATAGAAATGTTACCAATAGAAATGTTACCAATAGAAATGATGCTAATCGATATGAGCGATGCGGCGTAGTGAGGCGTTACATTCATCAATAGAAGACCTACATGCAGAATGAAAACAAATTTCTATTTGAGACTACTTTCATTATTGTCGTGATTTTCGTTGCTCACTATATTTATAAATACTTTAACAAATGTTAAGTATAAGCCTGCTAACAAATATCAACGAAATGCATGGGAATAATTGAAAGCACAATGTTAAAAAAGGCTGAATACTTCTGGTAAGCCCTTTATTTGACGAGTCACAGATGAGCCTGCAAACTAGATTTGGCAAAAATTGATGTCAGCTTATTCAGTGTTCGTCACAAAATTGATGTCAGTTTATTCAATGTTCGTCACAAAATTGATATCAGTTTATTCAATGTTCGTCACAAAATTGATGTCAGTTTATTCAATGTTCGTCACAAAATTGATGTCAGTTTATTCAATGTTCGTTACAAAATTGATGTCAGTTTATTCAATGTTCGTCATAAAATTGATGTTATTTCTCTCTTCTTACCAGCGTACAGAATGTTCATTATTCCAGCTTTTTGGTCACTATAATCTGAGAAAATAAATGAAAAAAACACTCAAATAAGCATATTTTATGTAAAGAGAAAAAAACCCATTAATATCCCAGTAATATCTCATTAATATCCCAGTAATATCTCATTAATATCCCAGTAATATCTCAGCCATTATAAAACATCCCAACTTCTTCCTTGATGTTGTTTAATCCAGGATTTTCTCTTCTCTCTTTTTCACTCTCTACTTTTAGCTGTTCCTTGCAGAATAATTTTATAAAGTGAGTCGTGTGTCGTTACATCTACAAATAAAACAAGCCTGCGCCCTTTCACCGATGTCAGACATCTACAAATAAAACAAGCCTGCGCCCTTTCACCGCTGCCAGAAGTGGCTATTGATAACTTGAAAGTTTGATTATTTGCTGCCGGACAAATATATTAGTCTTGTGTTCTATATAACCTATGTTTAACATAAGACATAGAACATCAGACAAATACATTGGTTCTGTTTAGCATCCTAGCATTTGACTTTTCATTAATAGTATTATATTGCACATACTTCTTCTCATATGTGAAACGCCCCCATCGTGGTCAACTCTTTGAAGTAAAAATGGGGCTTAGTCCAGTCAACTGAGGCAGGAAACTAAGACTGATCTGGTCATCCCTGACATCGAACAGGATAACAGTCATGGCCAGATAATCCCTGGTGCTGAATTTGGAGATACCAGGAGGGGAGGCTCACGAGCAACCATAGTATCCAACAACACGACTAGATAACATGCCTTCACAACAACAACAAAAATATGTGAAACGCCAATGTGTTTGTGCAATCCTGTTCTTGATCTCAATGGAGAATTTTACATTTTGATGTTAAAATAGTGACAAGATAAGTGACTGAACAAAGATTTATTTGATACATAAATAACTCAAACTGTCACAGCAGCGGGAAGTACTTTCAGAACACGCCTCTTTTACAAAGTGAATTGTGAACGTGAAGTGAATTGTGAACGTGAAGTGAATTGTGAACATGAAGTGAAATGTGAACATAAAGTGAATTGTGAACATAAAGTGAATTGTGAAGTGAATTGTTAACATTTAGACATGTAGAATTTCTATAAGAGGAAAGCCTGATTATATACAGTGGAATCCTTCTATAGCGCATTCTGTTATAACAAATTTCTCTATATAACAACACTTTTCACAATCCCCAAATATATTTTTTTCTACATTGTTTGTACTGTATATAGCAAATTTCTATTAGATAGATATTTTGTCGGTTTTGAACAAGTTGTTACAGCGGGATTCCACTGTATACATGTTGTCGGCCCTGAACAAGTTGTTATAACTGGATTCCACGGTATACATGTTGTCGGTCCAGAACAAGTTGTTATAACGGGATTACACCGTATACATTTAATTGACTACTGTGACATGATATTTGATCTGTTAAGCTACTGCTGAGAGTACTAGATCTTCTACAAGAGGCTTGTTATGATAGAAAATAAACAAGAGCTTACTTGTTGTATTTGTGTTGTTGTTTGCTGATAGGAAGAAGTTACCAGCGCTGAAATACAAGACAAAATAATAACAACAAGAAAACATTTGATAAATTTAAAATAATCAATAACAACAAGAAAAAATTTGATAAATTTGGAGTAGTCAATAACTATTTAGACTGCTATAGTCTTCCCAGCTGTCCTAAATTCTTTCTACAATTACTTTTCCTAAATCATTCTCTTGTCCTGTAAAAACGTGTGATATTCACTTGGGAGCTCAGCAGCATAGTTGATAGTGAGTTTTCTTACTATCACCGGGTTATAGCGTGCCACGTTTTCGTCTAGTTAATAGTGAGCTTGCTTACCTATATCTGCTGCTTTCTAGCTGACACATCCGACTTCAGCTCGATCTCCTAGTCACTTTGGAGTTTGATACTTATCTCGTTTAAATATAAAATGTCTTAAAATTAAATTCTGGTCTGTCTGAATCAAAGATAAGAGTCAGCCAAACTGTAAACATAACACACATTCTGTTGCTGGACAACAGCCTGGTAACTAACAGGAGTTTGAGAACAAACACATAAGAAGAAAAACTAACACTTTGCATATTTCAAAATCCTTCCTTCATTACAGTTTCTAACAGAAAATTTGCATATTTAAACATTCTTCCGTCATTACAGTTTCTAACAGAAAATTTGCATATTTAAACATTCTTCCTTCATTACAGTTTCTAACAGAAAATTTGCATATTTAAACATTCTTCCGTCATTACAGTTTCTAACAGAAAATTTGCATATTTAAACATTCTTCCGTCATTACAGTTTCTAACAGAAAATTTGCATATTTAAACATTCTTCCGTCATTACAGTTTCTAACAGAAAATTTGCATATTTAAACATTCTTCCGTCATTACAGTTTCTAACAGAAAATTTGCATATTTAAACATTCTTCCTTCATTACAGTTTCTAACAGAAAATTTGCATATTTAAACATTCTTCCGTCATTACAGTTTCTAACAGAAAATTTGCATAAACTAACCTCAGATCACTATCCGTATTATTTACAGGTGAAAGGTCATTAGGTTCTGGAACTAGTAGTGGACCTGGTAGTAAATCGTAGAAAGTTGGTTAATTTATGAAATGTGGTTAATTTATGAAATGTAGTTAATTTATGAAATGTGGTTAATTTATTTAATGTAGTTAATTTATGAAATGTGGTTAATTTATGAAATGTGGTTAATTTATGAAATGTAGTTAATTTATGCAATGTGGTTAATTTATGCAATGTGGTTAATTCATCCAAGGACAGATGACACGTATTTTTAAGAAGAAATATGTAAACATAGACACTAAAGTTGCATTATACAAGACTATTATTATCCCATCACTATGCTATCAGTGCAAAACCTGGACAATGACAGCACAAGACAAAAGAAAAATACTGACAAAGATATATCAGGTATAATGTTCTTCATGTGAAATATTCACTACACTACATTACATTGGATCGTGAAACCCATACCAGATTACACGTGATGGGGAAACATTACACTACAATACATTGGATTGTAAAACCCCTGCTAGATTACATACCAATAATAAATGAAATTGAAGCTCCCATGTATCCAGCTACAGTGGAAATGGCAGTAGCAGAAGCTCTCTGATTAGGTGGAAACCACAAGGCAGATAAGAGGGCGGGTCCACTGTTTGGGATTGTTCCGGCCATTCCATTCAAAAACTGGCCAATTCTGATCAACCTGACAGAATACATAATATGATTGACAGAATACATAATGTGATTGACAGAATACATAATATGATTGACAGAATACATAATGTGATTGACAGAATACATAATATGATTGACAGAACACATAATGTGATTGACAGAATACATAATGTGATTGACAGAATACATAATGTGATTGACAGAATACATAATGTGAATGACAGTTTTAATGAGATATGCACACATATGAATTTGACACATTTCTCCTATTTTAAAGTTTGTGTTTTTTCTATAGCCCCCGTGGGACCTAAAAATGTTGTCATAACCTCAAGACATGCATACAAATCTTCTTAGATATTAAATATTGTGAAACTAGATCCCTTCCTGTGTCCATCTCATAAATAATTCGCTCGCCCACATTAGTCCAATACTGTATTCGTTTTCGTAGCCTCCCACGAAAACGTTGTGACACCTATGAGGAAAACGCTGTCACACCTATGAGGAAAACGTTGTGACACCTATGAGGGAAATGTTGTGACACCTATGAGGGAAATGTTGTCACACCTATGAGGGAATATGAACCACGCTGAGAATCACTAATTTAGAACATAGGTATGTATTCCTATGTCTTCCTTGGTCTTTCTCTTTAACTCTTTAACTGTGCGTTCTAGAACAATGTCTGTTTTACATTGATTTTTGGATTTTTGTTGGTCTTCTTGATGTAGACCTATGAGCTATCCATCTCCATAACCCCATGGATGTCAACTCATTGAAGTCGAGATGGGGCCAATGGAGACTGGAAACTAAGATTGGTCGGGCCACCGCTGACATCGAAACTAACTCCTTGAAGTGGAAATGGGACTAATTCAAGCGAATAGAGGCTGGAAACTAAATGTGTTCAGGTTATCTCTGACATCGAATAGAACCACATTCGTGCCCAAGCAAGCACATGTGCTCAAGTCAGAGATACCAGGCCAATAGGCGCACCAGCAACCATCGTATCACACAAGCCCCCTGACAATTTTACCCAGTAATAATTCCATCTCTAACAGCATCTCTTTAGATCTTCCTCAACTGAAGCTTGTCTGATTCTTTGCATGAGTTCCTCATTGGTGATCTTTATATCGTGTCTAATATTCTATTCTAGTCAGGCATCCATTGAGGAATATTTATAGTTTTCTGGATGTTAATTTTATTGTGCTCTCCGTGTTTTTGAACTATACAAAAGCAATTATTTAATATCTGAGTTAAGTATTCTTCGTTTTGCATTTATTTTAATTTCTTTTGATTTTCATATATTTCCTAATTCAATAACGTTTCCTCTTGTTTTCATTAATCTTATCTTGATAGCTGGGTATGTTCCTCCCTCTTTGTCAATGTTGCTGCCTCTATGTCAATATACCTTCACTCTGTCAATGTTGCTGCCTTTCTGTCAATGTTGCTGCCTCTCTGTAGATATTGCTGCCACTTTGTCAATGTTGCTGCCTCTCTGTCACTATATATATGCCTCTCTGTCAATGTTACTGCCAAAGCATCTGTATAAACCTACATCCAGCTATAATCAATTAATATTGTTGCAAGAACATATATTCATTTTAACTCCTAGAGTACCAAACTAACCATGAGGCGGTACTGATGTCACTCGGTATGCACCTGAAGCCTGTCCCAAGGAACATGAAGACACAAGCGAAGATCATTGCCATTCTCATACCTTTGAAAAATGTGGATTAGAAGAGAAGCAGTTATTAATACAACAAATAATATAGGACACAGTGTAGTTTTTATCTATTAGGTTCTACTGTCGTATTTCTGTTCATAATGGATCTAGATATAATAGTAAATGGGCAATGGTCATATTGTAGTTCCATATGGATGTAGTCTAGATCGTCGATGTGCGTTTTGTCGCGGTTTGATTTGCACAAATGGTGCGAAATATTCGATTTTGGCAGTTCTATCTATTATGCTGAAATTGTTTACATTTCTGCAGAACGATGACTGTCCCTAGCTATATCTCTAGTAATCCGTGTTCACAGCCTTTTAACAGCATTGCTCGCACTGCTCATTGAATTAGTTTACTAATATGAATGTTATTTAAAGTCAACTAGGCGTAATATGTCTTTTTGCCCACGTTTTGGTCACCGGACCACAGACACCTACCTCTGTCTTCTACCAGTCTCTTTAATGTAAAGCATTATCAATCTATAGATGTGAAAAAGTTTAAAGTTACAATGCTATTTTTACACATTGAGATCACGTGTCATTTCCACAGTGCAGTTAGGATGCAATGAAACTCAATTTTCTGTTAATTATAATAGTAAGCAGCGATCAACTAAGGAAAGTAATAACAATCATATATATGCCACCGCAGTAGCCTTCTGATATTTAACATCAATTATCGATATTCTCTTGAAACTGTTTGAACTGTACGCGCTAATTGAACATTGCGTCTATTAAGCTGTGCGCTGTTTGAGCTGTGCGCTGATTGAGCTGTGCGCTGTTTGAGCTGTGCGCTGATTGAGCTGTGCGTTGATTGCAAACATTCAAAAGTATGGGAGACTGCACTAGAACTGTTTATGATCTGGTAAATATATATAATAAAAAATGTAAATTGAATTTATCAACAGTTGCACGTAGAGCTAATCCAAGATAAGAGGAATCAACCTTTCGATCAAAAGGTCTTAATCAAGATATGGACAAACAGAAATTAAAGATAATGCCATTATTAGTCATTATGACACTACTCAAATCAGATAGGGTTGAAAATCAACACATCAAAAACTCATATACTAGATTTTACGAGATCCAACGACAACATAGAAATTCAAAATGTTCCATTATTAAAAGTCAACAATTTTACATATTTAGGCACCAATCTAGCATTGGATGGAGACTCATCAAAAGAAATTTTACACCGTATTGCCCTTGCAGCGGGTGCTTTCAATAAACTACGCAACATATGGACGTCAAACACACTAAGAAACACCACAAAACTCAAGTTATTTAACTCCAACATCATCCCTATTCTATCATATGGGTGCGAAAGCTGGAAAGCCACAAAAGCCACAGATAAAAGACTCGACTCCTTTGAAAACAAATGCCTACGTACCATTCTGAACGTTAAGTGGAGTGACTTTAAATCTAACACTACTATAAGAGAGGAAAGCAAACAAACCTATATATCTTCCTTCATTAGACAAAGGCGTTGGACTTACATCGGCCATGTTCTCAGAATGAACAGCCTAAGAATTCCCCAGCAATCACTATATTGTGTGCCACCTGGAGTAAGAAGAAGAGGGAGACCTAGAGAAACTCTACGAAGAACCATTAATAGAGAAGGCATGTCAATGAACCTAAACAACACGCAACAATTGAAAGACCTGGCAACACAAAGACAGAAATGGAAAGCTATGGTTTCTGCCCTATGCGCCGCCTATGGCCCTGGAGGAACATAACATAACATTATTAGTATATTCTGCGCCTGTCCATATATTGATGAAGACTTTTCTGATTGACATGACGATATGTGATATTTTCTATTGGTTCTAGTTAAAACCGTAGTCGTAAACCTTGATAAGTTACCATGTTGTTCTGACAGGCCGACGTTGTGCTTAAACTAGTTACGGGCAAGGCGTGGGTGAGCGGAACAACAAAGAAACCTGTCGCAAGGGCCAGAGTTGTGCTCTGATGTCGACTTCTGTTTCGGCGGCAACTTGAAACACCATCGAGTCGGATGGCTGCTGGAACAGAGGGCGGAGCACTTATGGGAATGCCCCACGTGCTGTGAGGCCAGTTTCTAATCAAGAATGTATCAAGAATGTCTAGGTAAAGCCGTTATTTTAATCATATTACTCCAAAGTGTGTATCCCGTCTAGAGAGTAAATATGTGAACGCCAGCTTCTTACTCCTTGTGTTCTTGATAAAGCCAGGATGTTTATTAATTTTTTAAAGATGTTTTTAAAATTAATATTTATTCCGTATTCGTTGTTTTCTTAATGTTATATGTTAATTCAGACAAAGATCTTAGATCGAAACGTTCACCATTTTCGTCCTTATTCATTTTATTATCATTGTTTTTATCATATTCTTATTCGAAGTGTTTTACAGGCTTGGAGAAATAGATAAAGAGTTATCTTCTTCCCCGACGGCAGGTTGCAGCCATGGAACATTTCTGTATCTTTAATTGATTGAATACTTACCTTTGACATCCATTAAGTAGGCACTTGGAAACATTGTGATCAGAAACGGGATGTTGCCAAGCCAGATGAACATAGCGATGTCTCCATCGGTCCAGTCATAAACATCCTTTGCAGACTGGGCTATAGGTCCCCACGTGGACCACACTGCATTCCAGAGCATGGCTGATACAGAGAACAGGAATAAGAGATACCATCTTCTCTTGTATACAGCTGTTTTGGTTTCTTGTTTGGAATCTGTTTCCTGTTCTACACTATGACCAGTTTCAACAGGATACTTGACGTCATCACTAGTACTACTATCCTCTCTGTTGTCACTTTGACTCTCATTACTGGACACAGATCCACCAATCGATATGCTTGGTTGGTGTATCTCATAATTGAAGTCAAATGTCATAGAATCATCGAATGGCATGAGATTAGAACCAGATTTTTTGTCTGAAAAAATACTTTTACGTATAGATGGCTTCTTGTGCGAGTCACGTGAGGTTACATTAAGTGGACTAGATGTTAGTGAGCTGTCACTGAGGAGACTGGCACTACTGGGTGTCCTAAAAATCATTTTTGTATCACGAATTTGTATAGATTCGGAAGAGCCTTGAGAATATTCCTCAATACTAGCATTTTCAGGCACGCTTGAGCCTCGACTACTTCCGCTGTTTTTGGCGAATATCTTTCTTTTAGCGCGTGCAGTTCCGTTATCTTTGATTGGCTGCTTATTGGTATGATCATATATGGTGACTTCTTGTAACAGCATAGAGTCCACAGAATGAGGTCTGGAAGATGCTAAATTGTGTCGAACTGTCGATGAATCGCCGATATTTGTTTGTGCACTAAACAATGAGGTAAATGGTTGTTCTGTTTCATTAAAGCTGGTTGAAAACACAGAATTCTGGTTCCATAACGACATTCCTCCAATCCTATTCTTTGAACTCACAGGAACACTGCTTCGTCCCAATGAAGTAGGGCTTATAATGAGGCCACGATAAGGTGTCGTATCAAGCATAGGATCGTATGTTTCCGCTTCATAATTCTTTGTTGGCCTGTGACTATCTAATGTGTTACTTTTACTACTACTGGCATGTGTCTCAATGTGGATATTTAATTCCGATGTGTGCTTTGAGATTGAAGAGGGCGAACCCTCAAATTTAGGGAAAGTATTTAGATCGTAAGTACCTGTGATAATGAGGGGTTCCATTGTTTTGTTTTCTATATGTAGCTCCTTGATATCTCCCCCACTTTTTGAGTCTTTAGAAGCATGGCTAGAAACAACATGTCCATTGAAAACAGAACGTAGTAAATCCGTGTTATCTATATGTGTGATTGCATAATCAGCCGTGTCTTCATCTGGATCAAATGTCTGCCAGCCACTGCGTCGTATGCCATCATCAATTTTTATACCGGAATTGTGAATGAAGCTTTCATCTAATAAATGGTCTTTGGAAAATCGTTCAGAGGCATCTGAAACATTAGAGGAAAGTAAATCGTGTTGGTGAGTGTGACCATTGATTGGTAAAAGGGAATGCTGGTCACATATTTGATCGTTGTGTATTGTTGATTTCACGGTTTCTTGTTTATGTTTCAAATGTGCCTCAGATGTAACTATATTTGAAAACAATGTGTAGCTGTTCTCTTTGAATTCACTATTATTTATGTTCAACATTTCGGTGTCACGATCTAACATTAATACTTTTACATCTGACAGTGGCACATGTTGAGTTGATGGCTCTCCAAAACTGGCATTCATTACATTGAAGTGATCAGCTTGTCTAGAGTTCATTGACGCCTTCATTGGACCGTGACTTCTAAATCCAGGAGTATGATTGCTATATCTGTTGCTGGTATTTGGAAATGTGTCATCATGTGTGCTGTCCTCAAGTCGTGTAGAAACCTGACCTTTTCCTAAAGAATTATAATATTCGTTGTATTCCATTGCAAGTATTATGTTTTGTTTATAGATATATCCTGTTGTGTGTATTTACAATTACAGTACTTGCATAAAAAGATATAAACCTACACTTGAATTGTAGATGACTGTTATACCGTCTCAAAGATACCTAGTTTGTTATGAGGCACTGCACGTTTCGTCCTTTTTTTAAAAAATTGAAAAACGTTGTTTGCTGATGTTAGAGTTTATATAAGAACTTGGTGGCTGTTAACGATGAGGTAGGATTGCTGGTACAGCTGTTGATGTATGCCTAATCAGTGGTTCGTAGCTCTTACGTCATTTACTATTAGTAGTCTCGTTGATGGTATAATTTAGATGATTGGTCATTTAATTGCCAGTGTTAATTCTACAATTGATCGTTCAGTTTTAGTTATGAGAAATATGGTTGGTTGTTTAGTTGCTGTTACCTGCTCTGTTATTGGTCGTTTAGTTTCTATTGTTTTCTCTATGAGTGGTCAATTGATTGTTTATTCTCTATGATCGATCAAATGGTCATCTAGTTTTAGTTATAAGTTCTATGATTCGTTGTTTAGTTACTTTTACACTCTCTACTGTTGGTCGTTTCGTTTCTGTTATATTCTCTATGATTCGTCAATTGGTCTCGTTTCTATTATATGCTCTTAGATTAGTTATCTCGTCGCCGGTATATGCTCTAGGATATGTGGCTAATATAAGTCTAAATCACCATTTTAGAGAAATAAACTTAATTTTGTAGTCCAACCTGTGAGGCACTCTATTATCAATCGTAACATTAATTTTGCTTGGATTTCTACTAGATTTCTCGAAAGTTCACTTGCACCACTCATTATGTTCTGACAGTGATATTTTGTTTCAGATATTAGACCCTGAACACAAACGTGTTTGCTAAATAAAACACTTGCAAGCCGCTGTCAGTTCATCATATCCAGATTTTTCATCTTTGAATGTTAGTGTAACTGCTTAAGCCGCATTATAAAATCAGAAGCAAACAAAATAAATTTGGTAAACAGTTAGTATTTATATGAGCACCGCCATATTTGCATCGTCTCCATTTCTAAATTAACATATCATCTTGTCCTTGTTTCAGCGGTCATTTAGTGTTTGCTTATGATGACTTTAACTCCACCCTACCGAACGTGTACTGTACTCTTCAGTTGTACAATTTAGCCAAATAGTATTCTCAACACTTTCGTTTTCGACATCAAGATTTCAACTTGATTTTCATCTACACAAACGATAATCACTTTATCATATTGTCATCTACGTGTATGATATACGATCTAGGTTACTTCATCAATGTTGCTTTATGTGCCTAGGTTACTTGATCAATGTTGCTTTATGTGCCTAGGTTACTTGATCAATGTTGCTTTATGTGCCTAGGTTACTTGATCAATGTTGCTTTATGTGCCTAGGTTACTTGATCAATGTTGCTTTATGTGCCTAGGTTACTTGATCAATGTTGCTTTATGTGCCTAGGTTACTTGATCAATGTTGCTTTATGTGCCTAGGTTACTTGATCAATGTTGCTTTATGTGCCTAGGTTACTTGATCAATGTTGCGTTATGTGCCTAGGTTACTTGATCAATGTTGCTTTATGTGCCTAGGTTACTTTATTCTGATGTTGTAGAAATTATCTGTTTCCTTCACCTGGACATAATCTGAAATTAAATACATAAATTCATATTAATGTGCCCTTGTATACATTCACATTAATGTGTCCTTGTATACATTCACATTAATTTGTCCTTGTATACATTCACATTAATGTGTCCTTGTATACATTCACATTAATGTGTCCTTGTATACATATCCTTGTATATATAATGTAGCTCTGTCAGAGTTATGAAACGTTCCAACAGCGCGTCAATATGTCAAGATATATGGCTTGTCCGACACAAAATATGATTCAATAATTAATATATCTGTTACAATAGTTAATAAAGTTGTTACAATAGTTAATAAAGTAGTTTAAATAGTTAATATCATCATTATCAAGTGCCGTCTCCGCAACGAAGGTTGGCTGCAACAGATCTCCAACATCCCCTATCTCTTGTTTTGGTGGTGCACTCTACTAGACTGTAACCTGTCCATCTTGTGATGTTACTCTCCCACTTGTATCTCTGCCTACCTCTTTCTCGCTTCCCTTTGACTTTACCCTCAAGTAAGGTCTTCAATAAGGTGTCATGTCTTTTAATGTGTCCAAAATATTTTATTTGCCAGATCTTTATTTCTCTTAGTAGTTCTTTCTTTATATTAAGTGTCTTTAGCACCTCTTTATTTGTTTTTTCTCTTTCCATGATGTTCTCCCTATTCTTCTATATACCCACTTCTCAAAGTAATAAATAATTAATAAAGTTGTTACAACAGTTAATACAATTGTTACAATAGTTAATAAAGTAGTAACACTAGTTAATAAAGTAGTAACAATAGTTAATAAAGTAGTAACAATAGTTAATAAAGTAGTAACAATCATCATCATCACGTGACATATTATATTGAGAACGCTATCTTTGTACTTGATGTCCTGATAAAATTTGAATATGCGTCTTTCCATGCCATTGTGTCTTTTTTTATATGTCCGAAATATTTCAGTTTTCTATGTAAAATTGTATTCACCAGCCATTCTTCCTCTATATTCAGCATATTCAAAACCTCACTGTTCCTTATCTTTTATGTCCAGGAAATTCCCAATATTGCCCTATAACACTTCAGTTCGAATGCCAATATTCATTATGCCATTGTTCTATTTATTGTCTATGTCTCGCAGACGTATGTTGCAAATATAAAATGTATTATCTAAGAAGTATAACTTTTGTCTCTTTGTAACAGTTTTTCCTTTTTTTTTATTTCTTTTAATATCGTTATCTCTATTTCTAATCTTTTCCTAATTTCCATTGTACAATCACCTAAGCCGTTTATATTTACACCCAGATAATCAAATTTGTCGACTTTTTCCAGTTCTAGGTTATCTATTTTAATTCTTGGTGTTACGTTGGTTTTATCTGTTGTCATGATCTTGGTTTTCTGTATGTTCAATTGAAGGTTTTGTATCTAAGGATTTGTTACAATTATTAATAAAATTGTTACAATAGTTAATACAGTTGATTCAATTACTTAAATAACTGTGTGTTTCGTGTGAAGTATTCTGTCAACGACGTAGTCTTCCTTATGAATCTCTTGAAATCCACGCGGTCTCTGGTAAGTTGTCCCGCCTTGTCTAGCGACATGTGCATACATTCCTGAATATCTCTTGTCCATCGTCGTCTTGGTCGACCATTATCTCTACTGCCTTCTATCTCGCCCCTTCCAACAACACTCTTTCCATGACATCGTGTCTGTTCACATGACCGAAAATTCCCAACTTCTTTCTTAATGTGCTCTTTAAAAGCTAGACTTCTTGAACGTTGATTTTGCTTTGCACGTCTCTTCTATAGCACTTTCTTTCAAAAGCTTCTAGGCTGTAGTTTTATCTATCGTCCATAATTCGTAGCCGTAGATCGCCAATGGGAACACACACGTCTCGCAAATTTCAAATGAAAATTTCACCACAACCATAAGGAAATTCTTGGCAATATACTTCTGCAGTTTTCCCTTGCTTTCAGGAGGCACATCCGGTTATCTATGTCTTTATCAGAACTTATCAGTCGGTGTTATATTCATCCAATACGTTGTGTCTTTGAATTCTTTTAAAATGTTCAACAAATGTGGAACATCAATTTAATTAAATAAATCAAACAAATGTAAGTAAATTATTTAATGAGATCAAACAGAAAATGAAAACCTTCAAGATAATACTCACTCAACCATCTTTGACGATTCGCTGATTTCAACCACATCAATCATTTCCAGTATCATGTGATTAAAATTACACCGACAAGTTTAATCATCCACTTAATCTTGTTAATCCAATGAAATATAATCGCATGTGGGCGCAGCTTCAACTTTTTTCGTCACATGTTTGTGAGACATATTCGTAAGGAAGTGACATCACAGAATTAATATCGTCCACTTTGTCGAACGTACAAAGACTCCAACCTCGTGACTGATTTCTGATACCTGATGTATCCGTACTTGGTCCAATATTTCAGTGATTTCAAAGTGATCTTACCCTGAAAACTTATCATGTTGTTATCTGGATGTTGAAGCTAATCTTGATGATTACTTTGTGTTGACATTGATAATGAAATAGAATGAAAGTAAATGAGGCATCTCTTGAACACTCTATTATACGTTTTTTTAAAATGTAGAACAAACTAATTCGATACATATATTTTAGTATTTTTTTAGTTCACATTTTTGACGGTTGTTTTTCTTTAAAAGTCCGATGGTTTTTTCCCCCGATTGATTATTGAAATTGTCAAGATTATATATGATTTGTGTGACGCACTGCATGCATTGAAAGTAGTACAAAAATATTTTTTTTTCAAACAAAAATTGTGCAAATAACACATTTTTATGCTTTGGTTTATGACTGAGAGCATTGATCATATTTTAACTTTTCACTATTATTTATATTGTCATTCAGCTCTCGTGACTTCACTGAACTCAGATTAAAATGTCGATAGCTCTGCATGTATCTACGTGCTACATACACACTGAACGCCTCCCTCCTCGGGCCCCCAGGATTATCCAAGGAGGCGGTGTGTAGCGGACAGTTCGCTAGATCCACCAGTAACCTTAGCTATTGAAAAATGCATCTTTATTGATATTTCGTTTCGTTTAATAATGTACGTATTTGTTTCGTGAAAAATGTGAGCACTCCTTCCAGTAATGTACCTATGTACTTGTACAATTGTACTTGTATTATTTAATGTCACTTTAATCAGTATTTAAACAATGAAATATTCAGTATTGATACCCACTTTCATGTATTTATGCAATCAGTTTTTATAACCTGAAGTTTGTCGTAACTTGATTACCAGAAGCGCGACCTCCACTTTATTTTAATGGCTGTAAAGCTCTGATATAACCAAATGAGGCTAACATCCACGGTTGACTGCAGCTCACATAGGAAATTCAGTTTACATAACCAAAACACACATTATAGAAAAATAGGTCATAACAACATTAATATACCGATTTTCTTATTTTTATTTTTATTTTATGTATTTTTCTGAACATATTACATTTGAACTTATACAATGTTATCAAGGTTAAATTTACAATGTTATCATGGTTAACTTTACAATGTTATCATGGTTAACTTTACAATGTTATCATGGTTAACTTTACAATGTTATCATGGTTAACTTTACATAGTATAATATACAGCTAATGTTCCAGTCGTATCGGGGATAACTTTAAAACATTTAAAAGACGACATGATGGTATCGAAAAGTTGAGTCTGGAGGGCATAGTGTCAAGGGAGAGAAGAAAAGGTGGGGGAAGAAGAGGATGGACCAACGACGTCAATGCATGCACGCACATGTTTCTGGTCAATGCAGGCCTGCGTGCCCGAGACAGACGCGTTCAGAGTATCCACGATGAATATAATATTCTGGAAAGAATATGTCACTTGATATATTAGGTTCAGGCATGCATAATATGTAAACACAAATAAGAAAAGTAGAATATTAATGTTTCTATGGGCGTGGTGCCCATTTCTCTATAATGTGATTTTTCTTTTTGGATGGGAAGGAGTATATTTTTATAAAAACTGAATGCATAAATAAACTAAAGTAGTATCAACACTGAAAGTTTCGTGTTAGAAAACTAACTTAAAACTAACTCAGAAAATATACCTTGTAAATATGCACAAACAATATGCGCAAACAATTTGTATTTCTCCTATGTATTGACAAAAGTTGTTTTTACACATTTAAATGCGTTGAGAATGTCATACAAATTATGTATTTTCTTGACAGTTTCAATGATATCGCGAAAAAATAAATGTTATTACTTTAAAGGGAACTAACCGTTACGAACGAAACTGACCAAGCTATAGTAACACCGTGTAATATAGTGTTAAATAACGTATATTTAAATAATACTCGTAGTATTTCTTCATGAAAATAAGTGCGCACATAATAAATATTATGTAATATTCAATAATTTAAAAATATAACCTTACAAGATATGGAGAAATATATTCTGCAGTGGTGAAACAGCGTAAACCTGTTTACTTTGGGCATAACGAGATACGACTCGATTCTAAATTATTCTGCAAGGAAGTGTTGAGGTTGGAGAGATAAGAGGGGACCGGAGAAAATCCTGGATTGTTAAAATCATGAAATAGTTTAGGTATGATTGTTCTAGTCCCCCGAATGGCTAAGGATGGGGTTGTTTGGAGAGCTTTAAGTGTCGATGTTTCCAGTGGGGCACCAATACAATCCTAACTGGTTCTATTATTATTATTGTTGTTATTATTATTATTATTATTATTGTCTCTATCTATTGTCTTTTCTCTGGTTATGCTGCAAGGCGTCGCAGGATTGAATAACGATCGGTTTTCAGGCTATGGCTTGTTTGGTCACTTGATACGCAGTAATAATATTAATGTTACTATTATTATTATTATTATTATTATAACTATTATTATTATTATTATTATAGAAAAGAAGTAAAAAGAAAATATAGTTTAGATTCCCTCGGACAGAACATAGTCTTACCACGAAGAAAGCCTTACCACGAAGAAAGTCTTACCACGAAGAAAACTTACCACGAAGAAAGTCTTACCACGAAGAAAGTCTTACCACGAAGAAAGTCTTACCACGAAGAAAGTCTTACCACGAAGAAAGTCTTACCACGAAGAAAGTCTTACCACGAAGAAAGTCTTACCACGAAGAAAGTCTTACCACGAAGAAAGTCCTACCACGAAGAAAGTCCTACCACGAAGAAAGTCTTACCACGAAGAAAGTCTTACCACGAAGAAAGTCTTACCACGAAGAAAGTCTTACCACGAAGAAAGTCTTACCACGAAGAAAGTCTTACCACGAAGAAAGTCTTACCACGAAGAAAGTCTTACCACGAAGAAAGTCTTTTCACGAAGAAAGTCTTACCACGAAGAAAGTCTTACCACGAAGAAAGTCTTACCACGAAGAAAGTCCTCGGAAACTTGCTGTTAAATTGATGGTTTATCACATAATTGTATCAACAATACTGAACATTAGAAGCTGAGAAATACAGTTTAAATGTGCAGGAGTTAGAATATGGTTATCGCTAAACAATAGGCAAAGAAATGTCAATAAACACATTGACTGATTGAATAATATGTGAAGTGTTCGGTGTCTTAATAAACACATGACTGATTGAATAATATGTGAAGTGTTCGGTGTCTTTGACCTGTGCTAGTACGAAAGTATGACACAATGATAACGTGGAGATAAAACAAGTTATCGTAATATTGACTTCTTAGTATCTGGCACAGTTAAACGTAATTGTCTCTGTCCCTGGTTCGAACTAACCCTCATTAGCTAATACCTCTGTCAAAATGGAGATGCTGCCGGTAAACTGCGTTAACTATATCTCGCCAATATTTGACCACAATCTCCCTTCACCTCCTGTCAATAAACCGTCCAATATTTGACCACAATCTCCCTTCACCTCCTGTCAATAAACCGTCAAGAATTTAGGGACTGCTTCAGGTTAATACACAGGAAAACTAATTTAATGGTCCTCTTTCCTAAAAAACATTTTTTTTGCAGAAAAAGACCAAAAACTATGTGGTGATTTCAGATTTTAGAAATGTTTTTAATTCAAACAATTGAGATGGTATATACATATTTTGCTGTTGGCGCCACTTTTCAACTCTACCCCATTCACTTCAACATAACAACTATCAACCGTTTTCAGACGATACGCCCTCACTCTTTATGGACGTAAATTATGGACACCCCTCTGTCACAACTATATTGACGGAATTATTAGCCATCTACGAACGCATAGTCACAGACTAATTCTACTGAATTTGAATTCCATAAAGTGTATAAAAGAAATTGCTAGTATGACTTGTCATGGACCTGCAACACTTTATTGACGAATCTACTAGAACTGGACGTTGCTACAGTAGTATACAGTCTTGACCTGCATTGTTGAAATTTGGTACTTAATTGTTGCATCTGATTCTTCTTGATTCTTGATTAAAAAACTGGCCTCACAGCACATGGGGCATTCCTATAAGTGCTCTGCCATCTGTTCCAGCAGCAATTCGACTCGATGGTGTTTCGAGTCCAATGCGGCTGAAACAGACGTCGACATCAGGGCACAACTCTGGCCCTTGCGACAGGTTTCTTTGTTGTTCTGCCCACCGATGCAGTGCCTATAACTAGTTCAAGCACAACGTCGGCATGTCGGAACAACATGATAACTGTTATCGAAGGTTACGACTACGGGATTGTATAGATGACGTGCTATGAAGCTTCTATAAGAAGATAACCTCAATATATAGGCATGTCATCTACTATGTTTTTCTGTTGCATGGTTGGTTTATCTAGTGCGCCATTATGAGACCCACAGACGCAACCACATGCGCAGCATGTTGCATCCGATTCACATCTTGTGCAATCTAAGTTTTATTCCAAACTTCCAGCACACACTTTGTTTTGGTTCTAATGAATTACCAGCGATAAATCTGGTATTTTCTGTGTGTAATGGCATCAGCCCATGAACCGATAGATCAGAAATCAAACAACCATGTGTAGTGGGGCATGGGGGGGGGGACAAAAACATATTAGAAATGGGTAGCCCATGTCGAGCTTTAATTGTCTATTTTTACATAAACAATATTCATTACCTTTGGGGCGCCCATGGATATACTTTTAGCGCTTCCGCAGTTGTTACGCCACCTTGTTTCCTCATATTTTCATATATAAAACTCATAATTTCCGGCATTTATCTCTTTTACGTAATAGCGGACAATGCCGTTATGTACTAATCGTGTGCTTTATTGTGACCCTGATAAGAACGTTTAAGTCGAAACGTCGTTATGTGTGTGGTATCACGTGTTTTGAGTGATTATCGAACCGCAATCACCACTGTTTCCATTTTTCTCAAGTAATCCACAACTGATTGAAGTTTCGATACATATTTGAGAGATATGCGGTATAGGGTATCCTCATCTATGTTTCTTGTATTTACGACACATTCTTATGTTCTATTTTCCTAAATAAAGGAGGACGGGGAAAGGGAGTGGGGGTTTCAAGTCCTTGAGCAATTCCCCCATTTCTTCTCTCCCTTATATACGAGCGTGCCAACTAGCAACACAAAACATACATACACGCAAGCATTAAGTTTCCCAATAAAATACACATATTAAATTACACACACACCGTAGACACTGAACGCCGTTCTAACGAGGCCATTTCACCCGCTATGTGGGCATAGGATAATTTGTCATCATGGAATAGCAGGCAGAGTATCAACAGTGGAAATGATACAAAGTTACAAAGTACATAGGATAAAGCGTTGCGACAATCAATGACCGCCTACGCTATCCAGCACGGCGCGTGATGATGATGTAGACTACACGTTATTAATATGAAAGACTTCCGGTGTATCTGTTCAAGTAAACAATATTACAGACACTGATATTATTGTTCGTACGATCCATAAATCTATAAGACCTGTAATACTTCATTGCCGTATGGATACTGGGCCGCCGCATTCCGTGAGTGTATACATTCACAGATGTACAACCAGGGTTTTCTATATTCAATGCTCAAATAACAACCGAAACGTCGTAGCCGGTCGATTCGTCTGTAAGAACATTTCACGCAGACCCTTAAGCGACTTCCTACGGTGAGATGAGAAAGGGGGTGGGGGTATTAACTGCATTTAAGGCTGTCGGTGATAAAAATAGGATTACTAAACTTTTAAAGAATATGTTTAAGCTCACGTATAAATAATATGTAACAACAAATTGGAATAAATTGTATATTATGTCCCTATGGGTGTGGTACCATTTTCTCTGTAATGTGTTTCTTGGAAAGGAATATATATATATAAAATCAGAAATAAATTAAAGTGGTATCAATACTGAATATTTCATTTTAGAGAAATATCTCAAGTGACAATAAATAATAAAAACATAGGCCTACTTTGTAAAAAGGCATTAAAAATGTGCGGTTCTTGTTTGGAATTTATGCCCCCATATTATTATTTCCATTGGCAATGTTTGTCAGTTTATGTTTATCTTTTCTGAATTTTAATATAAATCTATTTAGGTTTAGGGTTAGTTATGTAAAAAAAAATATCTCCTAACCTAAACCCTAAGGCTATTTACTGCTTACCTTAGATGCGAGTCGTGAAATTCTGCTGTCATGTCAGCATGATCACCACTAGGTGTCATACCCACTGGTTGTAAATAAATCATGAATTCTAAACCTTATTTCTATCATCTCTACCACAATTTGACATAAATTCCTAGTACTAGAACTTCTAACGTAGAACACAAGACAAACAATGAAATGACACTGTTGGTCTTGTGTTTTCTTAAAAAAGACCTTAAGGTTGAAACGTTGAAACTGTCTTGCATACTGTTATTTCTTTTAATATCTGTACCCAATAGTCCGATAGTCTGTGAGTTCATTGTAAAACTGATCAAGATTGTGTTTTATATAAGTACTATTGTGACAGAATTTTACATAAGTCTCACTTTTTATTAATTGCACTCAATGGCTGGCTTTTAAACGCTATATTAAGATGGACGTTTTTTTGTGTGTGTTTTGGTCGGCCATGTGGAGAAACACGATTACATGGAAACAGTATTGTTGGAGGGGGCGATAAAGGCAACAGAGGCAGAGGCCGACCAAGACGTCGTTGGACTAGAGATATTCAGGAATGCATGCACATGCCGCTAGAGGAAGCGAGACAACTTGTCAGAGACCGCAGGGATTTCAGGAGATTCATAAGGAAGTCTGCGTTCTGGAAAGAATATGTCACATGGTAGACTATGCGCATTTAGTGTGGATTTTAACCCCGTCCTCTTATCTAAGGGCATGTTTTTTAAAAAAAACACAATACACACAGAGTTGCGGGAAAACATGTCCATCTATCTAATCCCGTCTTCAGAATGATCCCACTAACATATCCCACACAGTGTCACTTATCTTGGCTGAGCCGACCTTTCACGTCCTGCTTCTTGGCTGGTGACACAAATTATAGCAGTGTGCAATAGTCTATCGCATCAACCCAGACTGTCGACAATAAAGACGTCTGAACAAAAAGTAAACAAAATTTCATTCGAAAACATCTTTGATTAATTATTGTCGTGTATCCGTTGGTCACTATTTATATACTGCGAGTCGCATGCGAAAAAATTCAAGGCCGACCAACGAAATTCAGGATATAATAAAACATTTGCCTTTCAGGTCATGTTTATTTTCTGCAGACAGATTTTTACCAGAGTCTGGCCATGTATCACTAAAACAACTGATGTTGTTTGTCATCAAGCGATGGGCGATTTTTGAATATGATTTGGTCTACTCCCCTGGTCTACTTCTCTTAACAATTACTTAGCGAGCCCAGCCAGCCCTGCGCTTATCGCTGGCAAGCGGCCAGAAGACACTATGGTCTACTCCACTGGTCTACTCCACTGGTCTACTCCCCTGGTCTACTCCCCTGGTATACTCCCCTGGGCTTCTCCACTACTCGACCAGTATGACAGGTGACTAGACTGAACACAAATAAACATGACAATAACATTGTTGGATTGTCAATTCCATAAATCGACCAGATCAGTGGGCGGACTGGAGCAAATTGCCATAACGGTAAACTGTAGCGTGGAATATCTAGTCAACAGCTGTTAGACATTCAGGTAAGTGTTTATGTAGATCCAGTTATTATCCACATAACTTCTTCATTGCTCATCGCTCAATCCAGCAGTATTTTGGATTTATTTAGTTTCTATGCGATATTTACTTTCATTAGGTTTTTATTACCTCGTGAACAGTTCTGTGTGCTCAAATCATGTATTCGAAATGACAGTAAGTACTAATAAACACACAATATAGGTTTCACATAGTTTACATACTAACTTGAACAGGGGCACAGTTCATAGACTAATTTGAACAGGGGCACAGTTCATAGACTAACGTGAACAGTCACACAGTTCATAGACTAACGTGAACAGTCACACAGTTCATAGACTAACGTGAACAGTCACACAGTTAACAGACTAATGTAAACAGTGACAGAGTTGGTAGACTAACGTGAACAATGATACAATTCATAGACTAGCTTGAACAGGGCCGTAGATACTTCTTCAACGAAGAGATGTGTTTCCTAAACAAAAAGATTATTCTTCCTTATTTATTCCAACTCCCTCTTTTTCACTAGATTTTCTCTGACATTGTTTGCAGAGAATCATTAAAGAGGTCGACGAGAGGGTTAATCCCCCCCCCCAACCCTTTCACTAAGTTCCTAGAACTAATAATCATAGTCCTATTTCCCAATGATATTGTCATATCAGGACTTTCGTTTTGCCGCCTCTTCTCCTCCCGACCTCGACTGTTCCTTGCAAATTAATTTTAAGTAGTTAGTCGTTTCTCTTTACATGACCAAACAAGCACGCTATATATATGTATGATGTTAGAGAGAGGAGATCAAGGGACGGAGAAGAATCTATATTCATGTATACAATAAATGACTTAGCAAATCTTAAAATAGTCTTGGTGATAATTGAAATCCAACAAGCACACAAGAAGAGACATCTAACGACAAGTAATGTCGATGACAATAAGAAGTAAACGGCAAAATTATATATGATATCTACTTAGAATGACTAAAAATAGACTGTCACTACAAATATTGAAATGGGTACCAAATGATAACATAATAATGAGAACGATAAAAATAATTTCTGTGCAGAAAAGCCATTATAGAAGGTATGAAAAGTCTCAACAACATACAAATAAGAACTAAAAACTACAGTATCCTCATCGTTTTATACTCGAGAACACTAGTTTCTGCCCTATACACCGTATTCGGGGCTGGGACTGAAGGAAGATAGATATAGATACACAGATATGGATATAGATACACAGATATGGATGTCTCAAAGGCATTGTTTTATATGTGCGGAGGGGGTTATGAACGGATGTTTATTCCTGAAGGAGGCATACCAGTGCAACAGTTTCCCAGGATTATCACACCCAGCAAGGGACGTAACAAATATTCCTGGGCCAACTAGTTCATCATTCTTCAGTCAGTTCTGTTGACCAATCTGCAGGTACACCTTACGTCCCCCCTCCCCCAGCACGGGGTCTTCTACAAAATTCACAAAGGGTGCAATATTCCACTAAAAATTCACAAAGGGTGCAATTTTCCACAAAGAAATTCACAAAGGGTGCAATTTTCCAATAAAAATTCACAAAGGGTGCAATTTTCCACTAAAAATTCACAAAGGGTGCAATTTTCCACTAAAAATTCACAAAGGGTGCAATTTTCCACTAAAAATTCACAAAGGGTGCAATTATCCACTAAAAATTCACAAAGGGTGGAATTTCCCACTAAAAATTCACAAAGGGTGGAATTTCCCACTAAAAATTCACAAAGGGTGGAATTTCCCACTAAAAATTCACAAAGGGTGCAATTTTCCACTAAAAATTCACAAAGGGTGCAATTTTCCACTAAAAATTCACAAAGGGTGCAATTTTCCACTAAAAATTCACAAAGGGTGCAATTTTCCACTAAAAATTCACAAAGGGTGCAATTTTCCACTACAAATTCACAAAGGGTGCAATTTTCCACTACAAATTCACAAAGGGTGCAATTTTCCACTAAAAATTCACAAAGGGTGGAATTTCCCACTAAAAATTCACAAAGGGTGGAATTTTCCACTAAAAATTCACAAAGGGTGGAATTTTCCACTAAAAATTCACAAAGGGTGGAATTTTCCACTAAAAATTCACAAAGGGTGCAATTTTCCACTAAAAATTCACAAAGGGTGCAATTTTCCACTAAAAATTCACAAAGGGTGCAATTTTCCACTAAAAATTCACAAAGGGTGCAATTTTCCACTAAAAATTCACAAAGGGTGCAATTTTCCACTAAAAATTCACAAAGGGTGCAATTTTCCACTAAAAATTCACAAAGGGTGCAATTTTCCACTAAAAATTCACAAAGGGTGCAATTTTCCACTAAAAATTCACAAAGGGTGGAATTTCCCACTAAAAATTCACAAAGGGTGGAATTTTCCACTAAAAATTCACAAAGGGTGCAATTTTCCACTAAAAATTCACAAAGGGTGCAATTTTCCACTAAAAATTCACAAAGGCTGCAATTTTCCACAAAAAATTCACAAAGGGTGCAATTTTCCACATTTTTCGCTGAATTTCTTCATCATTGTGACAATGCGACAGAAAGAAAACAAAAAAATATGAAATACATCCAGAAAATGTGATAAAATAGAAGACAAACTGTCAGTCTATCAGTCCCACATTTCTTAGTTATCTCCCATTATATGTCGGAGAGAAGAGAACGTCCTGAACTAGTAGTACATGCAACAGTTTTCTATTGTCTATTGTCTTTCCCCAGGTGAATGTTTGTTGATCGCATTCACACCTGCCGTTAAGCGTAGGGGTGGGAGCTTAAGCTGTCATTCCAAGGCCAGATGTGTCACCATATGTTTGTATTTTAGTCCATGTTTGTTCAAGGCTATCTTGATGTTTTTTATCCACCATTTTCTTGGCTACCTTTGGCCTTACGCCCGGATATTCTTGTATTATATGCTCTTATTGGTATTTGGTTTGGTTTCATTCTCATAAAGTGACCGAACCATTTTACTTGCTGTCTCTCAATATGTTCGATACATGATATTATAACAATTCTTTTCCTAATTTCTTCATTTCTTATTTTATCTAGTTTGGTAAACATTGCAGCTTTTCTAAGACACTTCATTTCACATGTGACGATTTTTCTTTGCTGCGAAGCTTTTAAAGACCGAGTTTGACATTGGTAGCACATTATTAGTATAAAAATTGTAGATATTATTTGTTTTTTAATTTCCATCTTGATCTTTGGATGAAGAAGTAATGGTGAAAGTTGGTAAATCACTGTGTTTGCTTTCTGGCACCTTGTTTCTAATTCTCTGTATAGTCTTCCATCTTCGAAAAAATTGCTGCCTAGATACTTAAATTCTTTGACTTGTTTCACTTTGGTGTTATCTATTGTTATATTCATTGGTGTTAAAGACTTGTTAATTTTCACAACTTCTGATTTTTGTACATTAATTTTCATGTTGTACTTCTGACATGCTAACAGCAATGAATTGGTGTGCTTGTGCAAAGTTTCCTCATATTTGTATATTAATATATGTATTTGCCCCAGTTTTCACACTGGCGATATATGTATATGTTGATGAAGGCGCAGGAAGGTTGGGCAGGACACCTGCATGAAAGAGCATCGCCTACCAAATAATTGGTTATATGGAGAACTCCAAGACTGGATCCCGCAAGACAGGAGGACAGAAGAAGCGTTTTAAAGAAACTCTTAATACACCACAGACTCGCTTCAAAATAGACTCAAATTCATGGGAGAATCTTGCGCAAGATAGATCCAGCTGGCGTCGCATAATCAAGAATGGTGCAGCAGCTGCAGAGAACATTAGAGGCAATGATGCGCATCAAAAAACACGTTAGAAGAAAGGCAAGAGCTTCTCTACGACCACATACTCCCCCCGCACATGCCCAGAGTGTGGTATTCGATTCACACAAACGGAGGACTCATTAGTCACAGTCGGGCACATCCCAGACATCATCAGCTTCACTATCATCCCAGTTGTATTGAATGTCGTCGTCGGCGGAAGGACAGCATATATATATATATATATATAAATACATGTGTGTATATACAGATGGTATAAAGCAAATATAAAACGTAAATATAAAGCATTAGCATTCTACTGAACGTAAATATTTCCAAGACATAAATCCCTAAATGCCCCAAATATGCCGAAATAATTAATAACTATGTTCTGAATTTGTGTGTTTAATCAATGTAACTTCATGGTACAATACAAAAAAACAAACAAAAAAACTACAACTGGGCATTCATCTTTTCCCAAGGGAATTTTGTCTGGAATTTCTTGCAATCTCTAATCATGCTGCAGTCAGACATGTTTATTCCATTCCAACACTCTAGTCATAGATCTTCAACTAGCTTCTTCACAACGGAGACAAATGGCGCAGCTCTCTCGTTCTCCTTAGTAACCGCTTAAAACACGCATATCAGGTTATCATCAGAAATCTGTGTATTGGTTTCAAAAACCGATAATTCACGAATGAAAACGGAGATAACATACTACTGTTGTCAATTAACGTTTGAGTAGTAAAAACTCATTGCGCTAAATGTATATTTATTTTGCTGTTGTATCAACGGAATATTATTGATCTGAATGAATCAATATTATTAATGAATGAATATTGCCGCTGCAGATTCGATATTCAAATTAACTTGTCCTTGCTATTGTCAGATATAATCGTAGCTGTGCGATTTCTGCGAAAAGGATCGTCAGTTCATGAATTGAAATTTAGGTAAATGTTTTTATAGAACATCAAATGCAAGATGTTTTATTAATTAAGATATTTATATATAATTATTTTTAAAAAGTATTTCTTTCGGTGTATTCGTGAATATACACCTATTGTTCATGTGTATCGATCTCCTGTACATTGTGTATGTTAGCGCCTAGATATCGAAAATTTGTCGTTTCGTCTACAACATTGCGAATCAAACTGTACATGTCACGGCGTCTGCTCTAAGAAATTATTTCTTTCTTTATTTATATTTATTTATTTATTTAAAAGTATTTATTATTTATAAATTGTTTATTTCTACATTCCGTTCTACGGAATACATCCTGATAATCTGCAGGAGCTTGAGAGCCAACGCAGTAGAAACAAGATTGATTGTAACTCTGGTGAACGCCTGGGTTAAGGGAAGAACATGGACTGAAAATAAGTTCATTAATGAAGTAACGATCCGTTGATAAATGGCATAGAGCCAGCGGTGGAAGACAATGAAATAGTAAAGGTGTATGCACACACGAAGAAGAAATACCGTGAAGGATCTAGCAGAGATCTGAATAAGAACATGGCATGAGGGCGGGAACATACCCAAGGATTTAGGCACACGAAAGCGTCTTCTCCGTGGCCTATGCAACCAGGATATGTAAATACAAGGGTCGTGGATACGTCATCAATATAGGGGGAGGTGTTCCATAAAAAGGTCATTAGCGCATTTCCGTGTGCTACTATTTAATTTGCTGTTCTTTTCTTAGTAAGCTGGGATATAATCGTAGCTGTGCTCGAGATGGCTGCCATGGCAAGGTTGGATGGAAACGCAAAACATGGAAACGTAAGATCAGTATTTATGTCAAGATTAATCTATTCAGATCACTAGTGCTGCGTATACTTGTATATGGATGTGAAGTCTGGCCACTCAAATACAGACACGGAAAGAAGGATTAAGGCTTTTGAAAACAAGTACTATAGACATTTGTGAATAATTAGCTATATAGAACACAAGACAAACATGTTCATGAATAAGCAAGTAAGCACGCCGGTTATAAGGAACCACTTTTGGTAGAGCAGTGATGAAACGGTGTAAACTAATTTGGTTTGGATATGTAGCGAGACACGTCTCACTTTCTAAAATTATTTTGCTAAGAACAGTCGAGGGTAGAAGGAGAAGAGAGACCGAAGAGAAAATCCTGAATGGACAGCATCAAGCATTGGTCTAACATGATTTTTTTAAAACTACCCCGAATAGCTGCGGATAGAGATTTTTGGATGGTTTTTGTATTGATGAATCCACTGTAGCACCCCTACGACCCTGATGTCTTCACTGTAGCACCCCTACGACCCTGTCTGGTTATGGGTCTTTTTATTGTTATTATATTTAATTTTCATACGAATGTGGTGACCTTTTGGGTATGCGTTAATTAGGGATCGGAGGGGGGGGGGGAGGGGTTACTCGCCTTTGTCTAAATTCAGAGTGGAGAGTTAATCTCCCCTCCCCTTTTCAATCCCTAGTCTGCAGGTTTTATAAACACTTCAGGGAGCACTATACCCAGAAGTACATTTTGCTATCACGGTGATGGAATGATAATTTGCTGTGTATATTACTATCACGGTATTCATATTCACATATTTGTTTTGGAATATATGGGGCATTTGTCCGACAACCTGTTATAATATGTTGCATCTATGGGGCATCTGCTCTAGAACCTGATATGCTAACGTTGAATGCATGGGCTACTGCCCTAGAATCTGGTATACTGTGTTATATCTATGGGACGTTTGTCCTAGAACCTGGTATACTGTGTTGTACCTATGGGACGTGTGCCCTAGAACCTGGTATACTGTGTTGTACCTATGGGACGTGTGCCATTGAACCTGGTATACTGTGTTGTACCTATGGGACGTGTGCCCTAGAACCTGGTATACTATGTTGTATCTATGGGACGTTTGTCCTAGAACCTTGTACAATGTGTTCTATTTATAGGGTATTGGATTTCTTTGTTATGTTTACCTTTTGTTGACATGATGAGTTCTGACTGCAAGCTAACATCCCCGCACTCTGCATAAGTTGGTAGCTGCTCCTATCCCCGTCTCAATAAATTCAGCAGAGTGTAGCAGCTGACAGTTCCAGTTTTACGCTGATTTATCCGTATCTTTGTATATCTATTATATTTTTCTGTTTTGATTGCAATTTACGGGTTCTTGATTCTTGATTAGAAACTAGCTTCACAACACGCGGGGCATTCCGACAAGTGCTCCGCCCTCCGTTCCAGCAACCATCCCAGTGTATGTAGACTCAGAGTATCAGTCAGTGTTGACTGAGTGATCTTCGTGACTTTCCAAAAAATTTACTTTTTCTTTCCTCACCTCTAGATACTCCCATTTCTAACATTCTCTGTATGTGTACGTTCTCAGCCTCATTGACATCATCTTCATCTTGAAATGAATTTATTACTGCTTTCATTAAATCTGCTTTATCTCTTCTCAGCAATGTGCCGTCTATCGTCGCATTGCCTGCCAATAGGTCGGCTCTCTCGTTTTCTCTGACCCCAGCAAGACCAGGGCAGTATATCCATGTATCCCGGAGTTTACATCAATCTCATGCAGTCCACCATGATTTACGAAACACCATGATTTACGAAACACCATGATTTACGAAACACCATGATTTACGAAACACCATGATTTACGAAACACCATGATGGACACTTTTGAAAATCTTCTAATCAACGGTGGTTCGTTAACATAATCAACGGTGATTCTACGACATATTGATCCATTGATGTACTTATTGGCACTGTAGTCATGCTGACCAATGTATCGGCTCCCTCATTACCCTGAACACTCGCATGTCCTAGTAGGAATATATTGTGTCAATAGGTTGTGTCAATAACTCTACTCATTGACGGCAGACGACTTCCGTTTCGATTCTGTTCATTGAGTAACTAAGTATGTACGCTTGAGAATAGTTCTGTTACATCAGCCGTGACAATGCCTGATAATAAATAAAAATGCCTAAAGCATTTTTGCCGAAATGCCTAATTTATGAATAAAGCATAGATTGTATATCTATTGTAAGACTTCCTGATTGTAGTAAAGGCACTGCTCTGAATTATATGACAGTTTTCCCACTGGGCCGTTGCTATGATGTTTTTTTATATACCTGAACTCTTTCATCAGTTTAAGTTTCTGGCCATCCATGAAAATAGTAGTGTTTCGATCTTGTATAGCGACAGTCATTACTTCCATCCCGTCAGTGTTTCTATCTTCATGTCACACTCCTTATATGTTGAATTAATTTTTTTAAATACAAGAATTCAAGACTAATATCTCGACAAAACAAAAAGTCAGTATTGATCGTCGGTTTTGATTTTTCAACAGAAAGTAATGGCTACGATCATGCAATCAGTAAATCTTCTTGTACTTGTTATTTTCCTGGTGTCTCTAACTGAAGCACATATTGAAATCAGTGTCGCAGAAAGTACACGACAACAAACAGACCAAACTCCGAGGAAAGGTTGTTCCTATTATAAATTGTAAGTAGTAAAGAAGCTAAGGGAAATAGTGTATGTTGTTGTTGTTGTTGTTATTGTTGTTGATGATATCCAATTGCTGCTAGTTAGTTCTACTCTAGGCAGGTCAATATTATTCTTTTAAAAAAATGCAGGTCTTCTGAAGTTGAATTAGTGATCGATACAGTGAGTTAATAACTGTTAAGGGTGTCTGTAAAAGGTTTTTTTCTGGCAGTTGAAAAGGAAGGGCAGTCAATAAGGAAGCTGTCCCACTGTTTCGTTAGGTTGAGAGCAGTGTCTACGAATTACTATTTGCTGGGGTTTGACACGGTTTAAATGACTATTGACTCTTGCATGTCATGTTCTAAACTGAAAGATAATGGATTGATTTCTCCTGCTGTCTGTATATGTTGTTATTGTCCTTGGGCCGTGTCAGTTCACTAAAGACATTTCGACTCGACCAGTGAGCCCATTTACCCATTTGTTCATCCCGATTTCCCTAGCGTTGTTTCTAAGATCTGTTTGATTGTTTTCATACTACAAGTTCTTTGCTTTTGTTCTACCTAATTTGCAACTCTGTCTGCTCTTTCGTTTCCTGATATATAGTCATGTCCAGTTATCCATTGCAGGGCAACGTTGACTGTTTAT
The DNA here is from genome assembly GCA_034231615.1 of Meghimatium bilineatum. Classification (NCBI taxonomy): domain Eukaryota; kingdom Metazoa; phylum Mollusca; class Gastropoda; order Stylommatophora; family Philomycidae; genus Meghimatium; species Meghimatium bilineatum. Next base: position 1,086,814 of record CM067314.1, read on the forward strand.
AAGAATATACACTATATGTAGAGGATATATTCACTTGATTTTAAAATGGTGGTCTATTTTACTGCCTCCAAAACACGTATAGGGTCAGTAAACATGGGGTTCTGTAAACATGGGGTCTGTAAACATGGGGGTCTGTAAACATGGGGTCTGTAAACATGGGGGTCTGTAAACATGGGGGTCTGTAAACATGGGGTCTGTAAACATGGGATCTGTAAACATGGGGTCTGTAAACATGGGGTCTGTAAACATGGAGTCTGTAAACATGGGGTCTGTAAACATGGGTCTGTAAACATGGGGGTCTGTAAACATGGGGTCTGTAAACATGGGGGTCTGTAAACATGGGGTCTGTAAACATGGGATCTGTAAACATGGGGTCTGTAAACATGGGTGTCTGTAAACATGGAGTCTGTAAACATGGGATCTGTAAACATGGGGTTCTGTAAACATGGGGTCTTTTTGTGATGGTTATTGCATGTGAATATACATATTTTGTTCAGGTCTGAGGTTATTCTGCACACCATCATTACTTTGTCAGATCTGTTTCTGCTCAGATTCTACAGCAAAGGTCGATATCATATGTCAGGATTCTCTCTAGTCAAGTATCCTGCACCTGTGAGATTCTACCTGATCAAGTAGCATGTACCTGCAAGATTCCACCTGGTCAAGTAGCATGTAAATGTGCAATTGTATACGTGTAGATATATACCAATGTCATCATATATTTTCAATCTCATGAAATCCGACAACGATTTGCTGGTATCAAAGTGTGTCACATTTGACCACATATTCCATATAACTGCCTGACTTCAATACGCAATGATCATGTAAGCATGGATAGACTTCTAGATACATAGGGACATAACACCAGCGAATAAAGAAGCTATAACGAGTTGATATCGGGTTGTGACTTACCAAGAGAAAAAGAGTCCGGATTACCCGTTTTTGAACCAATTCTGAACAAAAACGACATGTCTACGAAGAATACTCGGAGTGTCATTAAAAGATAGAATTAGAAACGATACCATTAGACATATCCAAAACAATACCAGTATTGGATCACATTTAAAAAAAAAGATCAAGTGGTTTTCACTCGTTTCCAGACTACCATCAGATAGCATGCCACAAATGGCCATGACACATAGACATAACGGCTATAAAGCCAGAGGCAGACCATGTAAAAAATTGATCACAGAAATCAAAGACGCCACAGGGACAAGCTTACAAACAGTACTCAGAAAAAACATATTCAGAGAACTCAACTTCACTTGACGCCGCAAGGCAAACTAGGGCCACATCGTATAGATAGATAGATAGATAGATAGATAAATAGATAGATAGATAGATAGATAGATAGATAGATAGATAGATAGATAGATAGATAGATAGATAGAGATGGATGGATGGATGGTTGGGTTGGTGGGTGGTTAGATAGATAGATAGATAGATAGAGATGGATGGATGGATGGACGGGTTGGGTGGATAGATAGATAGATAGAGATGGATGGATGGATGGATCAGTGATAGTGGTTGAACACTAGACGTCCATTTTTCAGTGATAGTGATAGAACACTAGAAGTCCATCGCTCAATGATAGTGGTTGAAAACTAGACGTATTTGTTACCACACCGAAGTATATAAACATTAGTAAAGTAAAACAAAAATGGTTCAGCAGCAGTTTTACAAATAGAAAAAATGCACAGGTTCACCGTTTCGACCACTAGGCCTTTACTAAGGTAAGCATAATCAAACAGACTGGAATAGAATGCACATAAAAACTACATTGGATGAAACTATTTAGGCATCTATGTTGCCATAGGATAAATTGATGGAAATAAAACAGAGGAAAGCATGAATATAAGCTAAAAGTAGTCGAATGTGTTGGGACAATTGAGCAAATAAAACGTCAATACAACTTTAAGTCCTTTCTCTTCACTGCATCATGTAGGAAATCTAGTAAGACCATTATTCTGCTTCAGGAGAGGTCCAGTTGGAGCTTGAGAACGAACCAAAAGCAAAATCAAATGTTAATTTTGTGATTTTGTGTTTTATGTGATTCTGTCTCATGTGATTCTGTGTTTTATGTGATTGTATCTCATGTGGGTCTGTGTAACATGTGATTGTATCTCATGTGAATATGTGTAATATGTGATTGTATCTCATGTGGTTCTGTGTAACATGTGATTGTATCTCATGTGGTTCTGTGTAACATGTGATTGTATCTCATGTGGTTCTGTGTAACATGTGATTGTATCTCATGTGGTTCTGTGTAACATGTGATTGTATCTCATGTGGTTCTGTGTAACATGTGATTGTATTTCATGTGGTTCTGTGTAACATGTGATTGTATCTCATGTGGTTCTGTGTAACATGCGATTGTGTCTCATGTGGTTCTGTGTAACATGTGATTGTATCTCATGTGGTTCTGTGTAACATGTGATTGTATCTCATGTGGTTCTGTGTAACATGTGATTGTATCTCATGTGGTTCTGTGTAACATGTGATTGTATCTCATGTGGTTCTGTTAACATGTGATTCCGTGTAGCATGTGATTCCGTGTAACATGTGATTCCGTGTAACGTGATTCCGTGTAACATGTGATTCCGTGTAGCATGTGATTCCGTGTAACATGTGATTCCGTGTAACATGTGGTTCCGTGTAACATGTGATTCCGTGTAACATGTGATTCCGTGTAACATGTGATTCCGTGTAACATGTGGTTCCGTGTAACATGTGATTCCGTGTAACATGTGAACCCGTGTAGCATGTGATTCCGTTTAACATGTGATTCCGTGTAACATGTGATTCCGTGTAACATGTGGTTCCGTGTAACATGCAAACGATATACTTTTATAAATGGACATTTGAATAGAACAATCATTTTTAAATAGTATGATATACCAAATCGTCGTATGTACTTTTTCATTCTAGTTTTATGTCGTAATGTATGCCCCCTTCCTGTTGTTTACTATAACTTTTGTCCATCTACTCAGATACAGCTTACCTCCTCCAAAAAGCTGTAGACAAGGTGCATGGAACAAGTAACTGTCGTATCTTCATGAAATGGACACGGTAATATGTTTCCAGTTTAAAATTGAGTGCTCTGACGTTATCTATGGAAACACATTTGGGACAACAACAATGAAATGTTTTGTTTTGTGTATGGATTGTGTATAAGTACCAACATGTACGAATTCGGATTGCCATACAAAATAAAATATTAGTAATTGCAATGTTTAGAATAATTATCAGCGCTTGTTTACTTGTGTGTGTCTGAGACAGCAGTATTCTTGTGTCTTATGTTATCTTCATGTCTTTACTTCAAGACAGCATATATACGACCTGAATACACCATGATGGTAATAAACCTCATGGGGGTTTAACAGGAGGAAAGTTTTAATCTGATTAATAATAACCGAAGATTGTGGTGATTGGATAATCAGAACTGTGACATCCACTAGTTTTTGATGGTTGTAAATATCTGATATAACCAAAGTGAACTAATGTGTGCGGTCGAAAGCAGCGTAGCTACTATAGAAGTACTTTATATTAAACCAACCAAGGGTTGCCAACCCGTAGGTGGTGATCCCACATCGCGTCGCAACAGGTTTTAAATTCATTCCAGAATTTTCTCTGCTACTTCCACCCTTGACCGGTCCTTACAAAATAAATTTAGAAAGTGAGTCGTGTCTCGCTACATGTCCAAGCTTATATATATATATGCGTACGCATGCACACACACACACATGCAGCCAACCTTCGTTGTGGAGACGGCACTTGATGATGATTATTTTTTTGAGACAACCATTTCTTTTGTTTTCTTCTTGTTTACACTGAGACCTTAATTTTTTCATTTTCTTGTACTACCATTTCTAACAGGGTTTGAAGTTCTTGTTCGTTCCCTTCAATTAGAACTGTATCGTTAGCATATATTAGCTTTTTCATGTTGTAACCTCCCACTGCTATTCCTGGCATGCTTTCTTTGTATCACATAATATCCTCTGTATACTGGGAGAAAAGATCTGGTGACACTTCACATCCTTGTCTGACTCCCATCTCTATCTTTTGGAGTTCTCCTACATTACTGTCAACCCTCATCACAACTGTTTCAGTCAGTTGCTGTGCAGTCTTCCTTCTTTACCTGTCACTGATTTCATGGATATTTACAAGTTAGAGCAGAGCAAGTGGATTAGGGGAGAAAGTGGAGATTTCTATACAACCACTATTAGTATGACAATAGAGAGGATTGCAGTGACCAGAGCAATGATATGGCTGGAACTCATAGAGTTCTTAGTGGAGTTTTGAAGTCATTGATATAGCTGGAGACTCACAGAGGAGTGCTTAGTGGAGGTTTGAAGTCTGATATAGCTGGAGACTCACAGAGGAGTGCTTAGTGGAGTTTTGAAGTCATTGATATAGCTGGAGACTCACAGAGGAGTGCTTAGTGGAGTTTTGAAGTCATTGATATAGCTGGAACTCATAGAGTGCTTAGTGGAGTTTTGAAGTCATTGATATAGCTGGAGACTCACAGAGGAGTGCTTAGTGGAGTTTTGAAGTCATTGATATAGCTGGAACTCATAGAGTGCTTAGTGGAGTGATGAAGTCATTGATATGGATGGAGACTCAAAATGATATAGGTATCGGTTTTTGTGCTTCGAAAGATTCAATCGGGATATCGATGCTGTCAGTAGTTGAAGTGTAAGAAGGATATCGATGCTGTCAGTAGTTGAAGTGTAAGAAGGATATCGATGCTGTCAGTAGTTGAAGTGTAAGACGAAATTTGTTTGGAAGTTAGTTGGTTGTCTATGGCTAGAATGTGGAATATGGAAGAGATAAGTGGCATTGCAAGAATGTGGAATATGGAAGAGATAAGTGGCATTGCAAGAAAGAAGCAGCACATAGGAATCAAAAGAAGAATTATCAACTAACACAAAACTAAAACAATCAGTTATCACATGCTGAAGGACACTCTCAATTGGAGATCAGACCATCTTTGGATGTATTCAGAGTGTCATCATCATGATCTGATGACCAACCACCCAACCTGCCGACCAACCAACCAGTCAGACAATAAATCAACCAATCAGCCAATCAAAAAATTATCCAACCAGCCAATAAACCAACAACAGCCAGCCAACCAGTCAGACAAACCAACCATCAAGCGAACCAACCAGCCAGACAAACCAACCATCAAGCCAACCAACCAGCCAACCAGTCAGACAAACCAACCAACAAGCCAACCAGTCAGACAAACCAACCAACCAGCCAACCAGTCAGACAAACCAGCCAACCAGTCAAACTCCCATTTATCTCACAATATAAAATGAGCATTGCCTCTTTCAGCTTGATCCGTATTTCCAGCAACCAAAAATAAAAGCAGACCAGCATGAAGAAGAGAAATAACGCAGTTTAAAATATAATAATTTATTTCGTGTAGAATATGAGATGCATCTTTTTTAAGATATATTATAAAATATAATAATTTATTTCGTGTAGAATATGAGATGCATCTTTTTTAAGAGACATTTTTGTTTCAAATATAGTACAATCCTAAGTTCAATAATTTAATTGACCTTTCATTGCTACAGAACATCACAGGAAGACAAAAAACTGTAGAGTCTACTCTATTGGATCAAAAGACAGTATCTATATATCAATCTGTCTGTCTTTCTGTCTGTCTGATGTCTGTCTGTCTGTCTATCTATACGCTGTAGCCCTTGTGGTGTCAGGGGTAGAAGAGTTCTATCTCTCTGGAGATGACCTTCTTGTGTACTATTTGTAAGATTGTTCCTGTGGCTTCTTTGATTTCTGCAGTCCATCTTTTACATGGTCTGCCTCTGGTTTTATAGCTGTTAAGTCTATGTGCACGTAGATTGCACAGAAATATAAATTTCTTGGGTAGCACAAACACTGCAGCACAGATCAATAAGTATTGATGACAGCTCAAACCAATATATATTGATGACTACACAGATCATTAATTATTGATGACAGCTCAAACCAATATATATTGATGACATCACAGATCAATAATTATTGATGACATCTCAAACCAATATATATTGATGACATCACAGATCAATATGTAGGTCTACTAATGTTGCTAGGCGACACATGATGGAGAATAAAGACAGAAATGTGCGTCCCAGAACATCTAACATTATCTTATTGAATCACTCTACTATAATCAACAAGCAGCTGTGAGAGTTGATGGTGACATCTCAGAATGGTTTTCAGTAGACAGTGGGGTAAGACATGGATACACCCTATTACCTACTTATATAATATACACTCTAAAAACATCACGAGGAAGGTAAAGAACGACAAAGAACACTAAAAATTCCATCTCCTAAATATAGGAGGATATAAAATACCAGAGATAAGATATGCAGATGATACAGAACTTCTAACTACACACACAGAAGGGCTAGAAAGAATGATCATTAAAACAAAAGCATACAGGGAAGAACAAAACCTTTAATTAAACATCCAGAAAAACAAGATCATGACAACAGATAAAACCAAAGTAATACTAATAATTAAAATAGATAACATAGAAATGGAAAACTTGGACAAGTTTGAATATCTGGCTGCAAATATAAACAATTTAGGTAAAATGGAAAGTAGGGAAAGATTTGGTTGATAACGATAATGAAATTAAAAGAAATGAAATAAATTGAACAACAGCAAAAAAAAGAATATCGACATTCGAACTGAAATGTTATAGGACAATATTAAGAATTTTCAATTACGATCATACATTGCACCACAACCGAATGGGCTTCGGTAAGAACAAAAGCTGTATGGATGCTATCTTTACACTTAGCTAATAGAAAAATCGACAGAAAACAACAAGAAATTATACATCGCATTCGTCGACAAAGAAAAGGCTTTCAACAGAGTAGACAGACAACAACTATGGAAAACACCATCAATATACGGAGTACCAGAACATTTAATCAATATTTGCAAGGGCACTTATGCTTATAGCTTATGTGCAGTAAGAACAAATGCAGGTGTATCCAATAAGTTCCAAATTCAATCAGGAGTTCGCCAGTGGTGTGATCTATCCCCTCTACTTTTTATAACATATATCGACCACATCTGTAAACTAACAAGTACCAATGAAGAAGATAACATAAAAGACAAAATTGAATGGACTACTCTTTGCAGATGACCAAGTACTAATAGTGACATCAGAAGAACAATTGCAAGAACATTTGAACAAACTCCACATAACATGTCAAAAATTCAACATGAAGATTAATATTGAAAATACCGAAATAATGGCAATAGCAAAGAAAGAAAAACATCACTATCTCCATCAATAATAAACACCTTCAACAGGTGAAGGAGTTCACTTACTTAAAAACATTATATCAAATAAAGGGAAAACCAGTAAAGAGATACAAAATAAATGCAACAAGACATACCATTTCCTAGGACAGATTACACGTATTTTCAAGAGCAAAAATGTAAACATAGACACTAAAGTTGCATTATACAAGTCTATTATTATTCCATCACTGTGCTACCAGTGCTAAGCCTGAACAATGACAGCACAAGACAAAAGAAAAATAGTGACAGCAGAAATGACATGTCTACGAAGAATACTCGGAGTGTCATTAAGAGATATAATTAGAAATGATAATATCAGCAAGATAACCAAAACAATACCAGTATTGGAACACATCAAAAGACAACAGATCAAGTGATTTTCATACACTTCCAAACTACCAACAGATATCATGCCACAAATGGCCATGACACATAAAAATAACGGCTATAAAGCCAGAGGCAGACCATGTAGAATATGGATCACAGAAATCAAAGATGCTTCAGGAACAAGCTTACAAAGAGCACACAAGAAGGCAATCTCCAGAGAACTCTTCCACCCCTGACGCTGCAAGGCAAACAAGGGCCACAGCATATAGATGGATGGTTAGAATAAGAATTTCCTGGACATAACAGATAAAGAATAGTCAGGTTTTGAATGTGCTTCTTCTTCTTCTTTCGTTCACTTGAAACATGTCTATATCTGTAATTCTGTCTCCTTAATAAAACTCACTGTCTTTTAAATGTGCTGAACATAGAGGAAGGATGGCTGATGAATACAATTTTACATAGAAAACTGAAATATTTCAGACATATAAAAAGGGACAATGACATGGAAAGATGCTTATTGGAGGGCAGAATTCCGAGAAGTAGAAGAAGAGGTGGACCTAGAAGGAGATGGACAGATGACATCAAAGACTGTATGAAGATATCATTGGAGGAGGCATACAGATTGGCACAGGATAGAGTCGGGTTCAGGACATCAATTGTAAAGACGTTCTGGAAAGAATATGCGACACACAGAAAGAGGTGACACATATACAAATGGCGTATAAACAATAAAATGACATCTTCAAAACTAAACCGATATCAGAATTGTTAATATAAAAATTATGTATTTCCAAAAAATTCTTTTGAATTACTTTGAAGTATCTGTTTCAGAGTAGTTACACAGTAACTTCATCCTACATCGCCTTATCACAACCATCACCTTAACGTGACTGTTTAGCAGTAAGTTATGCATCATTATCTTCATCCGGTAATTTTTCATCATTCCCTAATGTATCATTGTCATCTTTCGGTAACGGATTATCATCAGAACCAAGCCCCTGACTGGCATTATCTAATGAAATATTGCCATCATCCAATGCTCTGTTGTCAGTGTCTAACATTGTTTTATCATCATCTGTCAACATATCATCTTGTTGCTTAGTTTCACTAGCTTGTGGCATAGAGCTGTCAGTTTCATGAGCAGTGCTATCTTCCTGAACAAGATCCTCACCAAAACCATCTTTTAATGCTGCAACATCTTCTGATTCCATAACATCTTTTCTTGCTAAATTATTGTGTGATTCAGAAAGAGTAACATCAACAGCGGAGAGTTGCTGAGACAATATTATACTCAATTCTACACCTCCCTGCGCATTATTCTCAGGCAATACTGTAATGGTGGAATGAGACCAGAAGCTGCCAGTGTCATCATCTTTCAGAATTTTGCTCCACATCGAAGAGTCAACCATTGTAACGTTTGTGTTTGTCTCTGAAATCCAAATATTTATAATTCATTAATTTCAACTAATTTATTCAAGTAATGTTTGTGTTTGTCTCTGAAATCCAAATATTTATAATTCATTACTTTCAACTATTTAATTCAAGTAATGTTTGTGTTTGTCTATTGCCTATCCCCAGGCGGTGATGTTGCCATAGCTTCCACTTTTGTTATTGAGAGTAGGGATTTGTGAAGAAGTAATGTGCATTCCGGAGCCAGATGTGTTGCTCTGGTTGAGGTGTGGGTTTGAGTTATGGAATCTTCTACCACAAATACCTATGCCACAACCACTCCCACTAACAAAATACTATCATCAACTAAACCATCACAATCCCTTTCACGACACCACCCCCATAATCATAACAACAACCACCATCATCACTACCACCCCCACCATAACCACCACCACCATAGCCACCAAAACCACCACAAACACCATAACCACCATTCTTTTTCTTCTTGTTCTCGAACCCCAGCAATTGCGAGCAAATAAGTCTTACTTCTCATATGCAGTGGGGAGTTTTCTCCGGGCTTTCTTTGATACCCATGAATCTTCAGATTTCATCTTACTGCAATGCCTATTGAAGGAGCCTTTTCCTCAGATAGTCACAAGACATATATGTCACAAGACGAGCTGATAGTATGTCTGGGTCATGCATTGCATGTTTTAATCCATCGAGGTGCTTCCCAGCCAGGAAGCTGTTTCTCGTGCAGGAAGACCATTCCATTACCACCCTTTGTGTCCCAGTATCCAGACTTAATTTCTTCCGTATGAGCCATGTTGGGTAACGGCAACGGTCGAATTAGACAGGTTTGATACACCTTCCTAGACGAGGTTCTGCTTTGCCGAACACATCAGGGGTCTAGGATTTGACCTATGCATTTCCCACGCACTTGCCATGGCCTTCCAATCAATCGCCAGGCGCTGTCTGTGTATTTTGACTCTTTGCCATTGTGTATATTACCCAGAGATGTAGGTAAAATATGAATCTTGGACGAGGGGCTTCGCAGTGGGCCCTTAGGTACTGAACCCAATTCTCTCTGTATGAACCGTATTGGGCAACGGCCGACAGTCTAGATGGGCTTGGTTTGCAGTGTCGTTAAAGTCTTATATGCACCCCCCTTCCACCTTGCCCTCAGTGTCCAGAGTTCGAGTCACAACACTGCGTCATCAGACATTTGAACAAATACTCCCCAACATTTGTACCATACTTGTTTTGTGTGCATTGGGGGAGGGGCGAATTCTGTATTAATAAAATACAAATAAGCTTGTTTTCCATACCCAGGAGTTCATGTTCAAGTTGGCACATCCAACACTTGAGTCATGACTTCTACTTTGAATGGGGTCATTTGTGTTGGGACATATGGGCTTCTGCGTGTTCTCGAACAGAACAGAATTTCAGCAAGTGGGTCTCGTGCTGGACTATTGTAGCTTCATTTCCACTTAATTTATTATTCACACACTACGCTGCCCCTCCAGCGTGTTACCTTTTTCAGATTCGGTGTGTACTCAAAAGATCACCGTATGTTAGGGACATTGGATTGGTTGCCCTTTCAATGTTTCAGCTTTGTAAGCTGGCCTAGACGGAATGTACAGAAGCCTTTAATCACTGTGTGCTGACAATGATGTCGGATGAAATGGTGTAGAGGTTTTGGAGATATTTCCTATCTCTCTGTAGGCAATTCTCATTCCATCTACAGCATCCACATCCACGGACATGAGCCTTGTACAGCTTCCACATCCACGGACAGGAGCCTTGTACAGCATCCACATCCATGGACAGGAGCCTTGTACAGCATCCACATCCATGGACAGGAGCCTTGTACAGCATCCACATCCATGGACAGGAGCGTGAAAGTGTTAGTCAGGAATACAGCAAGAGCAGCTGCGTTTCTGTTTCCAGGTTGCACCACGAGGAGGTACTTTTAGGATCTTGGTTATCTGCTAACTCATGATCTGCATGAGAGCAATGCAAGACCCTTTGCACCCCACAACCAACACGACTACTAAAACAACCACAACCCCCACGAGCACTGCAACAACCAACACGACTACTAAAACAACCACAACCCCCACGAGTACTGCAACAACCATAATCACAATGATGGCTAATACCACCATAACTACCACAAACACAACAACCACCATCAACATTAAAACCACCACGACCACCATACCCACCACTACTACAATGACCACCATCACTACCAAGATCACAATGACCACTGTAGCCACAAATGACCACCATAACCACCACCACATCATAACTATCACCACCACTATAACCATCGCCACCATAACCACCCTCACCACATAACCACTATCAGCTGACAAACTGCCAGAGTCCTAGTGTGATTTAAGAATGGTACAATCTACCTGCATATTTTGCTCCAGACGTAGCGAGCATGATCTGTAAATTAATATCCTGGGAACAGAGTATATTGAAAATGTATGTACGTTATAATACAGATATACTAAAAAAAATAAATCTAAAAGAATAGAGGATCAATGAAAAATTGTACTCAGGTTTTCCCATAAATATTCCATTCCTATCAATATTGCAGCATGTTGTGCTACTGAATGTATCAAATCAAAGCACGTAACTCCATAACTCAGGCACTAATCACCTAAGAAAAAGCATCTCAACTGGAGATTTAAGCTGTGAATTCAAACGCACAACATCATGATTAGGAACGCAAATAGCTTGAAAATTCTGCCACACATCACCACTAAGTTTCATTAATAATAACAATATTATGCATATGTAATATGTTGGAGGTCCGTTGCGGCCAACCTTTATTACGGAGACAGCACTTAATGATGATGTAATATGTTCACTGACTCCATCTATGTTAGCTCCTTCCACCAATGATTGTTTCCTTGCAGGTTCACTGACTCCATCTATGTTGGCTCCTTCCACCAATGATTGTTTCCTTGCAGGTTCAATGACTCCATCTATGTTAGCTCCTTCCACCAATGATTGTTTCCTTGCAGGTTCACTGACTCCATCTATGTTGGCTCCTTCCACCAATGATTGTTTCCTTGCAGGTTCACTGACTCCATCTATGTTGGTTCCTTCCACCAATGATTGTTTCCTTGCAGGTTCACTGACTCCATCTATGTTGGCTCCTTCCACCAATGATTGTTTCCTTGCAGGTTCACTGACTCCATCTATGTTGGTTCCTTCCACCAATGATTGTTTCCTTGCAGGTTCACTGACTCCATCTATGTTGGTTCCTTCCACCAATGATTGTTTCCTTGCAGGTTCACTGACTCCATCTATGTTGGCTCCTTCCACCAATGATTGTTTCCTTGCAGGTTCACTGGCTCCATCTATGTTGGCTCCTTCCACCAATGATTGTTTCCTTGCAGGTTCACTGACTCCATCTATGTTGGCCCCTTCCACCAATGATTGTTTCCTTGCAGGTTCACTGACTCCATCTATGTTGGCTCCTTCCACAATGACTGTTTCTTGCTGGATCATTTTTGACGGTGAATCATGCCATTTAACTTGTTCTTCTTCTTCTTCAGTGTTCATTCTCAAACTCCCACCAGATCTCTTGTAGCAGGACATTGGTCCTACTAGATTTCCAGAAGAATGTAGTCCAGAGAATAGAAATGCATTGTGTCACTATTTTATTTGCGCCAATAGCACTACACCTCTATCTTTGGTTTGCTTACTTGTTCAAACCATGAAAGCATTTGTATTTTACTATTGAAAGTAATGATTCATCTGGACCTTATGCAACTAAAATTACATTTCATATCATAAATGTAAGATAAAAACAGAATTCCAGAAAAAAATGGAAGCATCTGATGTGTCCAATTGCTGAATAGAATGGTCCCTACCATCAGATGTCATGCAAAGAACAAAGCATTGTCTTCAGACTCCAAACTGGACATGACAGACTGAGAAATAACATGTACAATAAGCGAAATATTGGTGAGACAGATCTGCACAATTGTGGGCTGATCCAAGAAACTACAGAATACATCTTTCATGTATGTCCCACTATCGAGAACATCTTTCATGCATGTCCCACTATTGAGAACATCTTTCATGCATGTCCCACTATCAAGAACATCTTTCATGCATGTCCCACTATCAAGAACATCTTTCATGCATGTCCCACTATCGAGAACATCTTTCATGCATGTCCCACTATCGAGAACATCTTTCATGTATGTCCCACTATCGAGAACATTTTTCATGCATGTCCCACTATCGAGAACATCTTTCATGCATGTCCCACTATCGAAAATACTATATTAAAAAAATATACTATACTGAGATTTCAAACCTGAGGTGTTTCATGGATTCACTGAAGATTTCATAACGTGACATGTACAGTTCAATGAAGATTTCATAACGTGACATGTACAGTTCAATGAAGATTTCATAACGTGACATGTACAGTTCAATGAAGATTTCATAACGTGACATGTACAGTTCAATGAAGCTCCTGATGTGACATGTACAGTTCAATGAAGCTCCTGATGTGACATGACTAATGACTGAAGAATAGTGAAGACATCACATTTCCAATATATTGCAACATTGTCAGAAGGGTTAGTATAATTTCTTTTCTTTTGATGTAAGGCATCTCAGAATTGAGTCATGATTGGTTATAAAAGTATAGCAGTTTGGTCGCTTGATATGTAGTAATATTTTGAATGTTGGTAACTCCTTCAATCCAGCTCCTTTTTGGCCATCTTCTGCATCATGTTGTTTCCATTTTCATGTTGTATGCTCTTGCTGCTGGCCAGTAAGGGTTCGTTCTCATTAAGTGGCCGAACAATTTCAGTCTTTTGTTTTTCAATATATTTGACTACCGACGCCAATCAACAGTTCTTATAATCTCATTTCTCACTTGATCTCTTCTTGTTCAGATACGATTTATAAAGGTCACAAAAAATTTCATAACAAGAACGTACAGTGGAATCCCTCTATAGCGCATTCTTTTATAACAAATATCCCAATTTAACAACACTTTTCAAATCCCAATTATATTTATTCTTTTTTATGTCGTATATAGTGAATTTCTGTTATTACATACATATTTCTGTTATTGCATATTTCTGTTATTACATACATATTTCGTCGGTCCGGACCAAGTTGTTATAGCAGGATTAGACAGTACTATCTCACCTGAATTGCAAAATCCATATTATCCCTCAATTCTTTTGAGATCTCTATATCTTGGACAACATTCCAGCATCCCTTCGGGTCCATTGTCACAGGAAATGAAAAGTACATGCCAACTGGCACAGAATACCAACCTAATCAGAGATCAATGATGGCCAGTCAATATTTATTGGAATAATTATTAGTGATATGTTGATCAAATATCCTATCAATGATGTCATGATCAATCCTATCAATGATGTCATGATCAATAATATTATTGGTGTCATGAATCAATCCTATTATTGGTGTAATGATCAATCCTATTTATGATGTCATGGATCAATCCTATTAATGATGTAATGATCAATCCTATTACTGGTGTAATGAATCAATCCTATTACTGGTGTCATGAATCAATCCTATTACTGGTGTCATGAATCAATCCTATTACTGGTGTCATGAATCAATCCTATTACTGGTGTCATGAATCAATCCTATTACTGATGTTATTATAAATTCAGAAATTTTTTAAATCTTTAAGCATAATCTCTTAATCTGGATCATAACTATGTCTTCAGTTCTTCAGTTGGTTAATTGGGGGAGCACAAGGTTTACACACAAAAAAGGTAAATGACTCATTGAAACCAAATTTTTAATGAGATTTTTGGTGAAATATTATTGAAAAATGTACAAGAAGGCAGTTTTACCAGCATTTTAGATAAATTCCAAGCACTAATAGAGGGCACTTGATAGTAGTTGTGCTGTCAACTACTGATCCCACCTACCCATTTGTCTCACAGCCCATAGCCTGGACTCTGTCTATAGGGTAGCCCCTTGATACCATTTTATTTTTATGCATCAAATGTTTTCATATCCCAACCCCCCCCCCCCCCAATTTCTTGAACCTACGGGAAATTAATGTGTACTAATAGTGTGTAATCATGAACACGCATAATTCAACAGTTACTAAACTTGCCGTGTTATTTGGTGCCTCTTTCTGTAACAAAGATGTCTCCAAATAATCATTTACATTTATATTTTGATTTTTCATATTTACTGTTCATGTCTGTCTTGAGAAAGGTTTCAGTTAGACCGGAACATGGAAAATAGTTTATGTTATTTCGTTTACTTCTATTTATTTATTTTTTACCTTGATAGTTATGCTTTAACAGTAACCTTAGTACTTTATACAGTATTTGTGCATATCATATGTGCTGCATGTTGTACATTACTGCTGAAATGAATAAAGACAATTTAAATGAAGTAAAGAAAAATCTAACCTTCTGAACAAACACCAAGTGAAAATATTTGGTTCTGCGGTGAGCCTCTGCACAAATTCTGAAGGACATTGGAGATACAGTTGGCTGTACAAAGACCAGTTAAAAAGCCTTGAGACTCAAAACTCTATGAGGAAATAGAAATTAAGAAATGTCATAACTACAATTTTGTAAACTCTGTTTACTCTCTAAAACTGTCACTTCGGCAAAACTCCTATACTTATTATGTAGATAAACTAAGAATTTCTCCAGGATATAGCCATTTGTATATTACAGTAAAACTGAACAATTACAGAAATCACAAAACAGTGCATGGCAAGACTGCTGGGCCAAAGCAAGACAGATGGTGCATAGCAAGACAGCTGGGGCATGGCAAGACTGCTGGTGCTTGGCAAGACAGCTGGTGCATGGCAAGACAGCTGGGGCATGGCAAGACTGCTGGTGCTTGGCAAGACAGCTGGTGCATGGCAAGACAGCTGGTGCATGGCAAGACAGCTGGGGCATGGAAAGACAGCTGGTGCATAGCAAGACAGCTGGCACATGGCAAAGTCCTTAAGTGAAAATGATTGGCCATGGTCAGAAGACATTCTTCAAGGTTTCTCACAGTGTCCCAATACAACAGGAACACCACATTCTGGGAGGAGTGTTGTTCAGAATAGTCCAGTGTCGCGCAGCAACACTACATTCTGGAAGTGTTGTTCAGAATAGTCCAGTGTCGCGCAGCAACACCACATTCTGGGAGGAGTGTTGTTCAGAATAGTCCAGTGTCGCGCAGCAACACTACATTCTGGGAGGAGTGTTGTTCAGAATAGTCCAGTGTCGCGCAGCAACACTACATTCTGGAAGTGTTGTTCAGAATAGTCCAGTGTCGCGCAGCAACACTACATTCTGGGAGGAGTGTTGTTCAGAATAGTCCAGTGTCGCGCAGCAACACCACATTCTGGGAGGAGTGTTGTTCAGAATAGTCCAGTGTCGCGCAGCAACACTACATTCTGGGAGGAGTGTTGTTCAGAATAGTCCAGTGTCGCGCAGCAACACTACATTCTGGGAGGAGTGTTGTTCAGAATAGTCCAGTGTCGCGCAGCAACACTACATTCTGGGAGGAGTGTTGTTCAGAATAGTCCAGTGTCGCGCAGCAACACCACATTCTGGGAGGAGTGTTGTTCAGAATAGTCCAGTGTCGCGCAGCAACACTACATTCTGGGAGGAGTGTTGTTCAGAATAGTCCAGTGTCGCGCAGCAACACTACATTCTGGAAGTGTTGTTCAGAATAGTCCAGTGTCGCGCAGCAACACTACATTCTGGAAGTGTTGTTCAGAATAGTCCAGTGTCGCGCAGCAACACTACATTCTGGAAGTGTTGTTCAGAATAGTCCAGTGTCGCGCAGCAACACTACATTCTGGAAGTGTTGTTCAGAATAGTCCAGTGTCGCGCAGCAACACTACATTCTGGGAGGAGTGTTGTTCAGAATAGTCCAGTGTCGCGCAGCAACACTACATTCTGGGAGGAGTGTTGTTCAGAATAGTCCAGTGTCGCGCAGCAACACTACATTCTGGAAGTGTTGTTCGGGAGAGATGCAACAACATAAATCTGAAACTGTCGTCATCTGCACTTGCGATGGATAGCTATGATATTTTGTACACAGAAGACTTCAAATCTAAGCAAATATGCAATGCTTTGTGAAGAATCCTGAACTTAGTGGGAGTCAAAACCAACATGGACAAGATGAAGTTCTATTGGAACATTCATGCAAGAGCAATGTCTCACTATGTAGGTATGTTGTCTGCTAGAATTTTGTCATTTCATTATGTTTGCTGTGATACGCAATTGATGAGATTTTGTGATAAACCACTGATGAGATTTTGTGATAGCATTTCATGAGATTTTCAAACTTTCCACATTTAATAAAGGCATATAGTTTACGACCCTCAGATTTAGTCTCATGCTCTCCACATAGGAACACTACCCTCCATGATGTTTAGTAGCCTCTGTCATCCTACAATGATGTAATACATCTGGGATAGAATTTAGTGATATTTTATTTCACACTACACTGATGCAATACAATTGCATGCCTGCTAAAACAGGAAACTAACAATTTGCCTTCTGAGATAAAAATAGACACTGTCTTCGGAGATGTGTAAGTATGCATAAGCATGCCATTTCAGCTGTCACAAGTTTATATTTGTTTTGTGCTGTCATTGTCCATTTTTGGCATTGGTAGCACAGCGTTGGCATAATAATCATTTTGAATAGTGTTACTTTGGTGTTTAAATTTATATTTTTGTTTCTGAAGATTGGTGTCATTTTCCCTAGGGCTTGGTATGCTTAACTACATCTATATAGTATTTCTTTGCTGTTCTTGCCGTCTGTTGTTATATTGTTTCCTAGTTATGTGAATTATGTCACATGTTTAACTCTATTGTTTCCAATATATATATATATATATATATATATATATATATATATATATATATATATATATATATATATATATATATATATATATATATATATATATATATTGGATTTTTCCTATGTGACTTAAGAGTGAAGTCCTTCTTACTGCCTTTTTTCTTCCAGATGGGAATATTCACCACTGTATTGTAAGTGTGAGCTCTATTCTGTTGTTATGCATTATTTTTGATATATACTATCTGAGATATACTACATTATACTATCTGAGATACTACATTATACTATCTGAGATACTACTACAAATTACCTTATTACATCTCGCTGTTACCAGTTTAGGTAATTGTTTCTCAATCCATCTATTATCATGAATCATTTCTACAGCATTCACAGAGTGCCTGAAAGATTTAAAAACTCCTGTAAGACTCTCAGCTAAGTTTGTCATCTTTATTTCGTATTATTCATGGCAAAATCATGGTGAAGATAGACATAGCCTGGAGAGAAAATAAGTGAATTAGAGGTGAAGATAGGCATAGCCTGGAGAGAAAATAAGTAAACTAGAGCTGAAGATAGGCATAGCCTGGAGAGAAAATAAGTGAACTAGAGGTGAAGATAGGCATAGCCTGGAGAGAAAATAAGTGAACTAGAGGTGATGATAGGCATAGCCTGGAGAGAAAATAAGTGAACTAGAGGTGAAGATAGACATAGCCTGGAGAGAAAATAAGTGAACTAGAGGTGAAGATAGGCATAGCCTGGAGAGAAAATAAGTGAACTAGAGGTGAAGATAGGCATAGCCTGGAGAGAAAATAAGTGAACTAGAGGTGAAGATAGGCATAGCCTGGAGAGAAAATAAGAAAATAAGTGAATTAGAGATGAAGATAGACATAGCCTGGAGAGAAAATAAGTGAATTAGAGGTGAAGATAGACATAGCCTGGAGAGAAAATAAGTGAACTAGAGGTGAAGATAGGCATAGCCTGGAGAGAAAAATCTCACACAAAGAACACTCAACCAACGTACAAGTGGAACGTTTAGCCACTACATGCTGAGAGATTTGCTGAGGGAAGATCTGAGCACCTAAAGTATGTCCGGTGTACACAGACAAAAATCAACACACCCACGCATGTTAGAGAGAACATTCATCCATGCGTGTTCGAGGGAATATTCACCCATGCGTTTTAGAGGGAATATTACAGTGATGTTGTCTATGAAAAATCATGTCAACTATAGAAACTCATTTGAGAGAGGTTGGTTAGTTCCTGATCTATAATCAAAGCAGCCAATGGGTTCATGCCCTTTGACCCAATGCCATCGTATGGAACTGACCCTATGCACATGTTTGTGAGCTGCTGTTTTGTTCCATATAAGGTGTTCTATTTATTTGACATCTGAGGGAACAGCAATTTCTTAAAATCATTCAGGATATTAAAAAAGGTGGTGGTTATTTGAAAGCATAATAATTACATTATCTTTTGCTTTTGAAAGGGCTGACTTTGCACATATATCTAATTTCTAATTAAATGCAAGTAATGCACATCAAACAACAATATATTTCTACAACAATAAGAAGAAAATGATGGACTTATACTGTATTGGACATATACTTAGAATGAACAAAAACATACATCCACAATAAGCATTAAATAGGTACCAGATGATAAAAGAAACACAGGAAGACCAACATAGATTCTTCACAGAATAACCATCAAAGACGGTATGGCTATACGTGTCAACAACATACAGGAATTATATACACAGTAACATCACATCTCTCAAACTGGAGAGCTCTTGTTTCTGTCCTATACACCATGTTCGTCGCTCAAGGAACATAGATATAATACATACCAATATGGGCCTTGGACAGCGCCACCATATCCATGAACTCTGCAATTACTCAAATCAAAGTACCGCTTCCCATTAATGTTCCCCCACACTACCAAGTTATACACACCTGTGTGAAAGCATACATTATAAAATAGTTTTTATGTGTTTTATGATAGTTGTGTTGGGAGTAGGTCTTGCAGCAGTCTCATGAACATTTCCTTCAATTATTCTTCTTCACATTGCAGGACTTGAGACCTTATTTCTTCAAACATATATCTTGTCTCCTATCTCTGTAGTTTGTCTTTGTTCTTCTATTGCTCATCCCCAGCTATGTCCAATCATCAATTACAATTTTTAAGGGAGAAATCTCTGTGGTCATGTGGTCATTTGCATAGTGTTCACAAGTATAACTGTTACCAAACTAAGTAGGACTGAGTACCAAACTGAGTAGGACTGAGTACCAAACTAAGTAGGACTGAGTACCAAACTCAGTAGGACTGAGTACCAAACTAAGTAGGACTGAGTACCAAACTCAGTAGGACTGAGTACCAAACTATGTAGGCCTGAGTACCAAACTCAGTAGGACTGAGTACCAAACTAAGTAGGACTGAGTACCAAACTCAGTAGGACTGAGTACCAAACTAAGTAGGACTGAGTACCAAACTCAGTAGGACTGAGTACCAAACTATGTAGGCCTGAGTACCAAACTCAGTAGGACTGAGTACCAAACTAAGTAGGACTGAGTACCAAACTCAGTAGGACTGAGTACCAAACTATGTAGGCCTGAGTACCAAACTCAGTAGGACTGAGTACCAAACTGAGTAGGACTGAGTACCAAACTGAGTAGGACTGAGTACCAAACTGAGTAGGACTGAGTACCAAACTGAGTAGGACTGAGTACCAAACTGAGTAGGACTGAGTACCAAACTCAGTAGGACTGAGTACCAAACTCAGTAGGACTGAGTACCAAACTCAGTAGGACTGAGTACCAAACTCAGTAGGACTGAGTACCAAACTATGTAGGCCTGAGTACCAAACTCAGTAGGACTGAGTACCAAACTGAGTAGGACTGAGTACCAAACTGAGTAGGACTGAATACCAAACTGAGTAGGACTGAGTACCAAACTGAGTAGGACTGAGTACCAAACTCAGTAGGACTGAGTACCAAACTGAGTAGGACTGAGTACCAAACTCAGTAGGACTGAGTACCAAACTATGTAGGCCTGAGTACCAAACTCAGTAGGACTGAGTACCAAACTGAGTAGGACTGAGTACCAAACTGAGTAGGACTGAATACCAAACTGAGTAGGACTGAATACCAAACTGAGTAGGACTGAGTATCAAACTGAGTAGGACTGAGTACCAAAGTAAGTAGGACTGAGTACCAAACTGAGTAGGACTGAGTATCAAACTGAGTAGGACTGAGTACCAAACTGAGTAGGACTGAGTACCAAACTGAGTAGGACTGAGTACCAAACTGAGTAGGACTGAGTACTAAACTGAGTAGGACTGAGTACCAAACTGAGTAGGACTGAGTACCAAAGTAAGTAGGACTGAGTACCAAACTAAGTAGGACTGAGTACCAAACTGAGTAGGACTGAGTACCAAACTGAGTAGGACTGAGTACCAAACTGAGTACCGGACTGAGTACCAAACTGAGTAACTTGTACTTAGTTTGGTAACACTTATAACTATTTCTGTTCATTTTGATTTTTGCCTTGTGTTACCTCAGCTACCTATTTCCTGTTTAGGGTTGTTACCAGACACTGGAATGTGTATCCCATAGTGTCCACAAGGGTGTGTCCAGCTCTCTCTGTGGTGGAGTGATACAGAGAGAATCATGGATGGCCAAAGTACAAGATTAAAAATTTATCACAATAATTTTCTTGATCTGCACTAGAATCACAACTATTTTCTTGATATCTGCACTAGAATCACAACTATTTTCTTGATATCTGCATTAGAATCACAACTATTTTCTTGATATCTGCACTAGAATCACAACTATTTTCTTGATATCTGCACTAGAATCACAACTATTTTCTTGATATCTGCACTAGAATCACAACTATTTTCTTGATATCTGCACTAGAATCACAACTATTTCATATCTGTGATACAAGGTACTGCTATGTAAAAGTGGAAACTTATTCTATTACATGACCATTGAGTTGGGTATTATTTAGATCCTGACCCATAGGCCTACTTCTGGTCACCAATTTTTTGCTCTTTTCTCTGTTTATCTCCATTCCATATTTTTGAATTGTTCCCTCCAATCATTCGGTGAGTTCCAGGAGTTAAATAGTGCAAGCAGCCACTTGATCAATACCATCAGCTAAAATCATAACTGCACTCTTTAACCCTTAGAAATAGAGATTCTGAAATTTAAGGCTAGGCCTATATCTAAATGATTGTGCCTTCTGACTAACTGAAATTACAAGACTTCATTATCACAAAACATTACCTTATTTCAATAACACTAATCATCTTATTCATAAACATTGTTTGTGTCATAAGTATTGTTTGTGTCATAAGTATTGTTTGTGTCATAAGTATTCAAAGAATTCTGGGAAAATGTTTCCTCAAAATAGCGTACATATGTTGATGATATTTTGTGATTTTAAATTATTTTTAGAATGATAGCACATGATAGGCCTATTGTTTGTCCAAAGTGAATGAAAAGCCATGAATGAAAAGACATTAAGGAACGCACATGAATGAAAGGTCATGAATGAAAGCACATGAATGAAAGGAAATGAATGAAAGGACGATATTGTCTGTCCATATGTGAATGAAAGGACATGAACAAAAGCACAAATGAAAACACATGAATGAAAGCACATGAATGAATGAAAGGACATGAGTGAAAGCACCTGATATTGTGTGCCCAATGTGAATGAAAGAACATGAATGAAATGAAATTATATTGTCTGTCCAATGTGAATGAAAGGACATGAAATTATTCAACAATGAAAGATTGACAACTGACAAATCATGTACCTGCTGGATTAATATTCAGCTTGTCTCCTATCACAGACTTTGCATAAGCCTCAACAACTGTAGACACTGCTAGAATGTTTTTGTGGGAAAGCCGTGGAGCATTTTGTGCAATAACAGCAGCGTTGAAATTAATTGGTCCTGTTCCACAAAGCAAAACCTATGGAGTAAATTATGAGATTTGTAAATATGAGAGAATTATGAGATTTGTAAATATGAGAGAATTATGAGATGTGTAAATATAAGAGAATTTTAGACAATGAAAGTTATAAAAATGATCTAGATGAGTATTTTTAAGGAACCTTGTGGGTAGCAAGAGGTCTGAAAGGAGAGCAATGAATGTGTCCTTACATGTATATTGTAAGAGCAGACTAAGTGTTTTCTTATGGGATTGGGGGTTGGCTCCCATCCCTACAGAGTCAAAGTGACCCAGACATTATGCTAAATTTGGATGCATCAGGCTTAAAGTTGTAGACATTGCAGTCAAGCTGTAAATCATAACCATAACAATTCCATTCTCTGCGGACTATAATCTTTTATGAGTATCATAATAAACGCAGACGTATTTTTAATCTAATTTGGTTCATGTTACACCACAATATATAATAATGTTGATGTCCCACTCCATGCATAATATAAATGTTGATGTCCCATTCCATGTATAATATAAATGTTGATGTCCCACTCCAGGTACACTAAAATGTTGATGTATTAAAACTCATTTACTGTCCCATGTTAAGAAGCCCTCAATTACTGTCCCATGTTAATAAACACTCAATTACTGTCCCATGATAAGAAACACTCAATTACTGTCCCATGTTAATAAACACTCAATTACTGTCCCATGATAAGAAGCACTCAATTACTGTCCCATGTTAAGAAGCACTCAATTACTGTCCCATGTTAAGAAGCCCTCAATTACTATCCCATGTTAAGAAGCACTCAATTACTGTCCCGTGTTAAGAAGCACTCAATTACTGTCCCATGTTAAGAAGCACTCAATTACTGTCCCATGTTAAGAAGCACTCAATTACTGTCCCATGTTAAGAAGCACTCAATTACTGTCCCATGTTAAGAAGCACTCAATTACTGTCCCATGTTAAGAAGCACTCAATTACTGTCCCATGCTAAGAAGCACTCAATTACTGTCCCATGTTAAGAAGCACTTATATAGATGAAACTGTAGCACATACGTAATAATCACAGCTAATTAAATATATGTGCATATAGTTAATAAAAACTGAAGACTGAAACAATAGAAAATAAAACTAGATATATATATATATATATATATACATATCAGGTGCACATATTCTGATATATATATATCAGGTGCACATATTCTGATATATATATCAGGTGCACATATGTGCATGTATCAGGTGCACATATTCTGATATATATATATCAGGTGCACATATTCTGATATATATAGCAGGTGCACATATTCTTTCCAGAACATAGCCTTCTATCTGGATGTTCTGAACACCACAATTCTGCGAGTTGACCTGTCGCAGCCAGGGGCATGTTTAAACATGTCTCTTATCCATGGTTGCCTTTGATGGCAGCTACTCCTGCTAC
Organism: Meghimatium bilineatum; assembly: GCA_034231615.1. Lineage (NCBI taxonomy): Eukaryota > Metazoa > Mollusca > Gastropoda > Stylommatophora > Philomycidae > Meghimatium > Meghimatium bilineatum. The sequence goes on from CM067314.1 coordinate 1,111,135, forward strand.
CACCAACCATACTTTCCATTAGTAATTTTTCCATGTTGTTATATCATTTTATATGGCAAAAAAATTTCATCTTCCTTATTATAATTTTATTTAAGAGCAAACCCTCACCAGAACAACATCGCACAATAGTGATCTAGCATAACTATTGCCCATTGTTCTTTTTTTTCCTTATGTTTGTTCTCAAACTGTCACTGGATCTCTCTTGTAGCATGACATTCTCAAAATGTCACTGGATGTCTCTTGTAGCATGACATTGGTCCTACTAGATTTCCAGCATGAAGTGTAACATTGTTTCAGGAGGCTACTAAATACATTGTTTCAGGAGGCTACTAAATACATTGTTTCAGGAGGCTACTAAATACATTGTTTCAGGAGGCTACTAAATACATTGTTTCAGGAGGCTACTAAATACATAAATTGCATTACTCTGTATATTCTTCTTTGATTTGCATCAACAGCTCAACACAAATGGCATCATGGGTAACTATTAATAGAATTCTTTATAATGAAATACTAGAAAAAATTTATAACCTTACAAGTCTTCAATGAAATACTATAGACGATACTTACCTTACAAGTCTTCATTGAAATACTAGAAAAGATTCATTGAAATACTAGAGAGGATACTTACCTTACAAGTCTTCATTGAAATACTAGAAAAGATTCATTGAAATACTAGAGAGGATACTTACCTTACAAGTCTTCAATGCCATATGGCTGATAATTGTAGCATATTTGCTGAAAAACTCTTGATTTCTGTTTAGCCAATCTTTTTGTGTCTCAGAATTTGTTTTATTCAATATGTCTAATATAATGACAAAACTGCAATCTTGAAAAGCCTCATGAGGGCTTGTACAGATTTTCACATCTCTCAGAAGTCCGCTAGCTAGATCTTCAGCTTCCATTGCTGTTCCTTTTACGTATTCAATATCTGCAGGTGATGACACTAGCAAGCGTATTGCAAGTTCAACTCCCGGACCAAAAACTTCTCCAGATGTTATGGAGCCGATGAGGTAATAGCAGATTGGACTGATTGCATTCGTGATACAGATCTTGATAGGATTACTGAGAGCTTTATAATCACTTTCTTCTCTATCAGCAATATCTTTAGAAGTTTTATTTTCATAACAAACAGTCATCATGTCGAATGTGTTCATCTCTGATTCAACATCGTAATAAGCTTTTGCGTATTCCTGGAAATCATTAGCTCCGCCTATCAGAACACCTTTTCCTCCTCTGTCAATTAGCTCCCTCCAGACTATAGGTGATTTTTGGAAGCTCCAACCTCTTTCTTTGCATGTCACAGCCAGCCATTTCTTAAATATATAACATGTGAAGGTTAGGAAAAATAATTACAAAGTTAAATAAAAATAATTAACAAGTAATTCATTAAGATAAATAAAATAATTAAAAAGTAATTAATTAAAATAAATAGAATAATTTTAAAGTAATTCATTAAGATAAATGAATGAATATTCATTTGAATGGATACCTACAGGCAAAAGAGCCAGGGGTAGACCAAAAGAAACACTCAGAAGAACAATACTTAGAGAAAGTAAAACAATCAATATCCATACTATTCAAGAACTGCACAGAATAGCTTTGAGCAGACAGAATTGGAGAGATCTGACCTCTGCCCTATGTACTAACTTCAGCACTAAAGGAAAATGAATGAATGAATGTTTAAGATAAATAAAATAATTAAAAAATTAATTTATTAATTCATTAAGTTAAATAAAATTAGTGCAAATTAATTTATGCTATTGATTAAAATAAAATAGTTTAAAAGTTTAATTATTAAGTGCAACAAATTAATTAAAAAGTAATTCATCAAGTTGAATAAAATAATTTAAAAGTTAAATTATTAATTACATCAAAATAATTAAAAAGTAATGTATTAAATTTTAAAAAAATAATTAAAAAGTAATTTATTAATGTAAAAAAAATAATTCAATAGTAATTCACTGTCAACAAAATTGGTAACAAGATGTAGCCATCAAATATATATATATATATGTGTAATCTAATAAATTCACCCTCACACATGTACACACTCTAATAAATTCACCAGCACACATGTACACACTCTAATAAAATCACCAGCACACATGTACACACTCTAATAAAATCACCAGCATGCATGTACACACTCTAATAAATTCCCCAGCACACATGTACACACTCTAATAAATTCACCAGCATGAATGTACACACTAATAAAATCACCAGCATGCATGTACACACTCTAATAAATTCCCAATCACACATGTACACACTCTAATAAATTCACCAGCACACATGTACACACTCTAATAAAATCAGCAGCACACATGTACACACTCTAATAAATTCCCCAGCACACATGTACACACTCTAATAAAATCACCAGCATGCATGTACACACTCTAATAAATTCCCCAGCACACATGTACACACTCTAATAAATTCACCAGCATGCATGTACACACTAATAAAATCACCAGCATGCATGTACACACTCTAATAAATTCCCAAGCACACATGTACACACTCTAATAAAATCAGCAGCACACATGTACACACTAATAAAATCACCAGCATGCATGTACACACTCTAATAAATTCCCAAGCACACATGTACACAATCTAATAAATTCACCAGCACACATGTACACACTCTCTCTTACTCATATCGTGTACTAACCTCCCACTTATCTGGTTGTATCACAATTTTATGCAACTGGAATTTCTTAAGGTGCTTAGCCAATCGATCACCAAGTAGCTCACATCTTGCAAAGTAAGGACAATCTGAGCGTCCTATTTCGTGATATAAACATGATATCTCTTATAGCAAATTAAATATAAACATGATATCTCTTATATCAAATTAAATATAAACATGATATCTCTTATAGCAAATTAAATATAAACATGATATCTCTTATAGCAAATTAAATATAAACATGATATCTCTTATATCAAATTAAATATAAACATGATATCTCTTATATCAAATTAAATATAAACATGATATCTCTTATAGCAAATTAAATATAAACATGATATCTCTTATAGCAAATTAAATATAAACATGATATCTCTTACAGCAAATTAAATATAAACATGATATCTCTTATAGCAAATTAAATAGTCATGTTCTTCTGAATTTATTAAGCAAGAGTTATGATTGATGAATGCAGGTTATCATCAATGTAGTCTAAGCAAGCTGCAGGTTATCATCAATGTAGTCTAAACAAGCTGCAGGTTATCATCAATGTAGTCTAAGCAAGCTGCAGGTTATCATCAATGTAGTCTAAGCAAGCTGCAGGTTATCATCAATGTAGTCTAAGCAAGCTGCAGGTTATCATCAATGTAGTCTAAGCAAGCCCATAATTAAGACTGCAGGTTATTATTAACACAGTCTGAACAAACCCATAAGTGCTCAGATACCCTTCTGAATCAATCCAACAGAGAATTCGACAAATCCAGTTCGATACTAGTCTATCAATCGATTAGAGAATACCAAAGGTCAAGTTTGATACTAGTCTATCAATCGATCAGATAATAACGGAGTTAAAGTTCAATGCTAGTTTATCAATCTTTCGTACATATTTCTGTTTCTCTTTTCAGACTGTTCAGATCTTTATACCAGTCTTGCATAGTCTTGAGAGCGAACATGATGCACACTTTTAAAAGTCCCTCAATGCATTAACTATGTAAAATCGATCTGGTGATGTACCTATTTACACTGTGATCATGCTCACCAGTATATTAGCTTGTTCATTACCCTCAACACCTGCATGTCCTGGTATGAATATTAAGGTAATGTTTCTCGTCATAGAATGTGTCAATAACTCCACTCATTGATAAGTGAACGACTCCCGCTTCAAATTTGCACATCATGTTCATAGACATTAATAGTTCTGTGACATTAGACATGACAGTACAATCTTCACAGACTTTATCTCCATAATAAGACTCCTTGTGCTTGTAGTAAAAGTAATTATTGAGAATGTTTAGTTATTAGCCTATTCATGTGTATCACTGTACTGAACAAGTTGATCTGCTGTAGCCAAGGATATGTTTCCGCACCCTGTGATGTTTCTTGCCCATCATTGTTTTGGGTAATCCTTTTCCTTGTTACCAGCCACCAATACATAGAATAAAATATTAATTACAAATATAAAAGACTGTCCCTTATATATTCAGTTAGCCAATACAAATGCAACCTCCTGTTTTACACATGTAGGCCTAGGTGTGTAACACTATCTGTCATCCCTCAGTGCTGAATACATCAGTGCTGAATACAGCAGAAATGTCATCCCTCAGTGCTGAATACAGCAGAAATGTCATCCCTCAGTGCTGAATACAGCAGAAATGTCATCCCTCAGTGCTGAATACAGCAGAAATGTCATCCCTCAGTGCTGAATACATCAGAAATGATGATATGATCTACATGTACCTTGAAGCTCAGACTTCTATCAAAAAGCTCCCCCAGGTATTTCATTGCACAAGTTCTTTCAAGCATATAGCCCCCTCTTCCCAACACGACACCAGGTTTGGCCGTATTTAGCCTATATATGGCCTATGAAGTATTCAATTATTTATTTACATATGCAACAATTATTTTAAAATCTCTCTAACAGCAAAAAGTTATTGAGTTTTCCATACCCCCACCAAAATAAAGCAAATTGTCAAAAAAATAATTCCAGGCACATGGGGAATTTGTGTAATTTTAAGGCAGCAGGGTGAAAAGGTTAATTTCTTCAACCACTTTACTTTTTATATATGTAGGCCTAACTTTTAAGAATGTTGGACATAGTTGAAAACAGCAGTTAATATTTACAAAACATCAACATTTGTTTCAATTATGCCGATTAGCCGTCATTTTGAATATTAACTAATTCTACATGCATCTGAGAATCACAGCAACATGATTATCAGACGTGCCTTGTCTTTGTCAATGCACAAACATATAGTTTATGTGGTATTTTATTATGTTTAAAATAGATAGGGCCCTATATAAATTATTTTCATTATAATTATGCTAATTAGTGGCCATTTTAAATATTAATTAGTTCTGCGTGATTCTGAAAATACCTGCAGTGCGATGAACAGATTCCTCTTGTCTTCAAACACAAAAATGTCTGTGTTGTTTTATTGTAAATAATGCACAAATTACTATCACCTCACTTCACTATATTAAAAGTCTATATTTTGGTCACAAGGTCAATTACTAGTTTATAGCCTACTATAGGTCTCATATAAATTATTCCCATTTCAAATTAATTCCGAAAAAATACATATATAGGGCTTAACTTTTTCATGATGGACGTACAGACTTGGTTTAGGAACCCTTGAATTGCGATTTTCAAAGGCTATCTCACTATAGTATTTAATTATATTGCAGACTATTGTAGCAGTGCTACAATACTAGTACTACTTACTAGTACTATATACTATTTAAAAGTAAAACTAGTATTTATTAATTATTATTATTTTGAAAATTGTGGTGGCTGGTGGTTGAATGCACTTGATGCCAACGCAATTCTGGTAGGAATCACTTTCGCTGTATCTCCATCTTGTGTCATTTTTCTACTTAAATAGGAAAAGTTAACTTCTGTTTTGTTTCTCCGTTTAGAGTGATTTCGAAATTACAGTTAGTGCACTTCTGAAGAGATGAAAATACTCGCCTGCTAACACAATCTTCGCCATTTTTGTTTGATGTGGTCGCTATGGTGCAAAACACCACGAGTCGGACATGGATTACGGAACAAAACTAACTTATTGTGTACCAGGAATCTATTGTCTTTTCCCAGGTGGTTTGTTATCCACTCTTGCCGTTATGTGTAGAGCTGATTAGAGCTCCAGCTTGCGTTCCAATACCAGATTTTTGGTATTGGTTGTGCTATGGCCGTGTTTGTTCAAGATGTCCCTGACGTTTTCTATCAATCTTTTCCGTGGTCTTCATCTGGCTTTGTATCCCGATCTCAATTGGTTATATATGTCTGCACGGGCAACTTATCGTGATGTATTCTCATAATGTAGTCAAACCCCTTGATCTGCTGCCTTTCTATGTATTTTGTGCAAGGTGATATACCTATTCTTTCCCTGATTTATTCATTTCGTAATCTATCGAATCTGGTCACTCCTGCAGCTTTCCTAGAGCATTTCATCTCACATATCACTATCTTGCTGTAATGTGAAGATTAGAGAGATCAGGTTTGGCACAGGAAACATCAGTAAACTTGCGTTGTTAATGTACTTTTAAACTTTTCGTTACTTATAAACTTTTCTCTGCTTATGTAACACAGTGTTTGTAGGAATATAGGCATACTGTAAACCATTGGTCTATTAACTTCCATCTCGATCTTGGGATGAAGAAGTAGTGGTGTGGATTAAGAAGTAGAGAAATAAATGAATGCTAAAAATGAAGTCAAAGGGTATAGACGATTGACTTCACTGTTTTTCCAAGATATATTTATTCCACCTTTTCAACGAAGTATCAAGTTGCCATTCTATATTATCCTTCACATAACTAGTGATAATCTCCAGGGGCATTCTTATTCGTCTTCTGCAAGCAATTGTTAAACATACAGTCCTATTAGGGATTATATACTTACTGTTCAAAAAAAGAAACGCAACTCTTTTAGTGTTACTTTTAAAAAAGATATTTCCCGATTGGATATCTTTCAACCAATCAAATGTGTCAACCTGGTCATTAACTTCTCGTGGTAACTTCAATTGTACTCACCTCATGATTTGTGAGGTCATGAAAGAGATCAAGGTCAAAACATTTTTGGCATAACCCGTGAGAGGTTCATAAGAAACATATGAAATTTGCTAAACAGAAAACCTGAGCATATTCTCTATCTATTGTCTTTTCTCTGCTTAAGCGTCGCAGGATTGAATGACGATCGGTTTTCGGGCTTTTGCACGTCTGGTCGCTTGATATGCAGTAATAATGTGCTGTGTCAGTATGCTGGTAACTCCTTCAATCCACCTTCTTCATGGTCTTCCACTATATCTTGCTGCTTCAATTTATGAACTCGTAAGGGTTCATTCTCATTAGGTGCCCGAATCATTTCAATCTATGTTTTTTCAATATATTTGACCACTGATTTTGTTCCAATAGTTTTTGTAATCTCCTAATTTCTCACGTGATCTCTTCTTGCGCTGTTTTTTTGTTTTTTTTGTTTTTTTGTTATGCTTTTCTTTGACATCAAATTTCACAGACCATATTATTGAATTCTTATAAAAGATTGATGGCGATGGTATTCGAATACATTCAGTTGAATATTCGATGCGCAAGTATGACTCATCTCACAACATAACAACGACACATCATCATTGGACACCTACAGACTGGACAATCACAAAGTGTAGAAGACAGCCAATTTAATATGGTTAGAAACACCATTAGTCGCCTTTTGGAGGCAATTTCAATTAACTAACTGAGTGGCAGACCGGCCGCGCAGTGGAAGACCCAGAGTTACATGTTCTGCAGGAGACCGCTTCATACGACTTCATGTGCGTCATCTAATGAATCGACCTGTGTCCTCCACAGTCAATGCCAGAAGTTCCTCGAATTTCAGATCAAACGGTCAGGAACCGGAAACACGGTAATGGTCGTTGAGATAGAAAACCATTCAGAGGCCCTTTTCTTACGGACCAGTATCACCAGAACCGACTGCAGTGGGCGAACCAACATCTTCAATGAACCGTTGGAAATTATTGGAAACGGCTTTGGTTTAGTTTAAAGTCTGAAAGTTTCTTCATGCCAAGGTTGAAATAATTCCGCAAAATAAAATTTTGCTACACGTTTGAAATGATGGTACGTTTTATTTTAACAGTATAGGCCTATATACGGAGATGTGGGTCTATTTGTGTGTGTTATATATATATATTGGAGTGAATTCAAATCGAATGATAAAATCAGAGAAGAGACACATCAACACTTCATCACAGATGTTATCAGAAAACGCCGTTGGTCCTACATCGGCATGTCCTACGCGCAGACATCAGCAGAATGCACCACCAATCTCTTGAATAGATACCTACAGGCAAAAGAGTCAGGTGTAGACCAAAATAAACAAGCAGAAGAACAATACTTAGAGAAAGTAAAACAATCAATATCCATACTATTCAAGAACTGCACATAATAGTTTGAACAGACAGAATTGGAGAGATCTGACCTCTGTCCTATGCGCTAACTTCAGCGGGAAAGGAAAATGAATGAATATATATATATATATATGCGCGTGTGTATACACACATGTATATATGATTACCGGTATTCTAAACTTAAAAAAGCATCAGGATGAAAATGGGTAAACAATTTATTTAATTGCAATTAGTTTATCCTGCATGTCATCATCATTAAGTGCCGTATTCTCAACAAAGGTTGGTTGCAACGGACCTGCAGCATCCCGAATCTTGCCTTGGTGGTGCACCCTGCTAGATTGAAACCTGTCCATTCTGTAATGTTTCCCACCCATTTGTATCTCTGCATATCTCTTACTCTTTGCTCTAAAGCTAAGTCTTCAACAAGGTTTCATGTCTTTTAATGTCCAAAATATTGTATTTGTGTGATCTTTATTTCTTTTATTATTTTTTTCATACGTTTTTTTGTTATAACCACTTTTATTCATTGTCTTCCCTTTCCTTGATGTACTCCTTATTTGATAAAACATCCATGCTCAATGACGTGACACTCCCTATGCTGAGAATACAGTTGATAGCATGTAATTATGCAGCTACAAATGAAGTCCTTAGGGACTTCTGAAAAATCACCTATGTAAACAAAATGTCATCACAAGAATTCAAACCCCTGACCTCCTCGGCACAAAGGTTTAACATTATGCCACTAAAGAGTTACCTGAACAACTAATGAGAGGATATCAAACATCATATAACCTGGATTACTGGTCAGTGAAGTGTTATGTGAAACAATAATATGTAATGGGCAAGGAAGAATTTGAGTGAAACAATAATACGTGAATGTGCAAGGAAGAATTTGAGTGTAACAATAATACGTGAATGTGAAAGGAAGAATTTGAGGGTAACAATAATACGTGAATGTGCAAGGAAGAATTTGAGTGTAACAATAATATGTGAATGTGCAAGGAAGAATTTGAGGGTAACAATAATACGTGAATGTGCAAGGAAGTATTTGAGTGTAACAATAATACGTGAATGTGCAAGGAAGTATTTGAGTGTAACAATAATACGTGAATGTGCAAGGAATAATTTGTGTGTATCTGTGAGATGATCTAGATCAGTGATTCCCAACCTTTTTTTTACCATGTCCTACCTAAGTCTTTTGTATCTGTGAGATGATCTAGATCAGTGATTCCCAACCTTTTTTTTACCATGTCCTACCTAAGTCTTTTTTTAATTCTGATGTCCCCACTTATGTAACATATATATATATTTTTTAAAACACTGAATTATTCCCTAAATGAAGCCTAATTACAATCTATTCTAATCCCCCCCCCCCAAGTCAAATTTATAGTGACTCATAAATCTATGATGACAGAGTAGAATAACTCTTATGCAGATATAGTTACTGTCAAGAATGAATGAGAATTATATAATTGACAATTATATTTATCTGATCTGTTAGGTTATCCCATATTTGTCTGATCTGTTAGGTTATCCCATATTTGTCTGGGTTTTTTTCCTTATTATTTCGAGGGTATTTTAAAAAATATCCAGAAGTTTACTGGCACGGAAGGTTAGTATATGTGGATGTTTCATCAGCTTACTGGTACAACAGGCTAGTATAAGTGGATGTTTCATCAGCTTACTGGTACAACAGGCTAGTATATGTGGATGTTTCATCAGCTTACTGGTACAACAGGCTAGTATATGTGGATGTTTCATCAGCTTACTGGTACAACAGGCTAGTATATGTGGATGTTTCATCAGATTACTGGTACAACAGGCTAGTATATGTGGATGTTTCATCAGATTACTGGTACAACAGGCTAGTATAAGTGGATGTTTCATCAGCTTACTGGTACAACAGGCTAGTATAAGTGGATGTTTCATCAGCTTACTGGTACAACAGGTTAGTTAAAGTGGATATTTTATTGGCTTACTTGTACAGTGAGTTAGTATATAGGGTTACACAAGACTCGAAATGATAAATTATGCAGAAAACACCTCATCTGATCTAAAAAGTAGATGTTTCTTCTGTAATCATTCTCAAATTCTTGTAGATAACCAGGATGTAATCCGGAGAATGGAATGCATTATGTCATGGTTTACTGATTGCCTGTGATATCTGCATCTTTTGTCCCAACATACCCAACTTCAGCATGGCTTCTGGGTCACTTTAATCTTCTATGAAGGCGTGTGGTAGTCTAGGTGATTGTGACCTTGCTTGCTATCACAGGGTAACAATATGCAAGTTTCTAAATCATGTTGGGACAAAAAAAATCCGGGTTGTGATTTCTCGCTTGACATGAACACTCCTCCAGTTGAAACAGCTGTAAATGAGTACATGGCTCATGAGTTAGGGGAGGTAAGGCAGCAAGGAAAAGAACTGGCCACCCCACCTAATAGTTGCTTCGGCTTAGTACATAAAGAGTTATCTTCATCTCAGACGACAAATTGTTGCCATGGGACACAATCTTTACCTTTTTAATCATTTATGGGATGAAACATCGGAACTCCCTCCCAACAAAAACCTCCTCAGTCACAATTAACAGTGTCCTTATTCTTTGAATCTTTTTGGAGTCTGGTAACACATGGGCAAAAATGTAGCATAACTATCATCAAGTGCCATCTCTGCAACAGATGTTTGCTGCAACGTAGTAAAATTAGCACAAATAAGAAAATAATAAGACAAATAAGAATCTCAAGTTTATTTATTTTAAAATATAAATATTTCATATTATCTGGGGATATTGTAAACAAAGAAGTCTTCAGCAAGTAGAACTTTATTTGGAGGAAGAATCTGCAGCGCCTCATCAAGGAGAATCTGGGCACTCTTCTCATCATCCTGAAACACATGAAGAAAAAAACTGTAGTAATATTTCATAATTTAGTCCACGAAATATAGAATTCAGAATTCATGAAATGAAGTCATGAATTTTGTATGTTAAAAGATTGATTGTATGTATGCACTGTGCAAAACTAAAATCCAACTGGTAAAGCTTGGAACAGAGTAATAAAGTATTGCTAATAACTAAAACACACATAACATATACAAATTGATGTTTCAACCAAAAGACCTTTATCAAGACTACATACACAACAAAAAATGACATTAAAGTGACACTATTTTGAAGTGGTATCACTTCAAGGGCACGGGTGCCCAAGACATTCTGGTGATGACCATTAAGTCGAGTCAAGCTTCTCTGATGACCGGGACCGTCACACACTTGGAAACCGCTACATATATATATATATATATATCAATTTGACACATTTAAACCTTTTGGGAACAATGAGCACCAGTCCTATGGATGATACAATTTTATTCCATCAATTCTCCGTTTGTCTCATTTCACGTGTATTTAGCTTTGCTGTGATATCTGTGCCTTTTGACTGGGCAAATCCGATTTCAGCATGGTTTCTGAGTTACTTTGTGTGATGGGACAGAACAGCCAGCTCCCCCCGCCTCCAAACCTCCTTAGTCTCATCAAATGATATGCATGGCAGGTAACAGTATTGCTGTTCTGGTGTCGCAACACACGGATGTGATCAAAAGTCATCATCAGGTGCCATGCCAGCTGGCGTAGGCAATCATGGCTCTCCACAGCTCTCTGTCTCCAGTATTATGTATCAAGATCGTTGTTGTTTCCCTGCTGTGCCAGGTTGTCAAACTGTCTAACATTTTCTATCGTTGTTGCCCTCCATCTCTGTTTTTTCAATCTTGCCTGTTGATCAAAAGTAGCCTACACTAATACAACCAAATGCAAGCTCTGTCCTGCAGTTCGCTGCACATGCTCATATGTACACATGGCTGTGTTGTCAATCTTGAACTTTGTTCACATGGTTCGGTAAAGTAGCCCAAGACTCCATTTTAAAGAAGCAAAGTGCACAGTTCACAGCCAAATTCATATATTTTTGTATTATTTCTCACACTCTTGCAAATTAGCAGGATTTAATCCACAGAACGGAATGCTTTGTCTCACGGTTGTTAGCTTTGCTGCAATATTTGCACATCCGACTTCAGGATCACTTTCACCCTTTCTATGGTGAAACGACCAACTCAAGACATTCTTAGTTGCCTCTTACAACATGCATGGTAACAGTGCCACTATTCTTTACTCTTCTTTCAAGCTCTGTCAACACATGGTACCTATAACTAAAAAAATGAATATGTTACGTTCATGCTTGTGTACTCACCTTCAGTGTAACAGACACTGGTTTGTATCTGGAACTAACGTGGGTCAAAATGAGCATCTTAGCATCTAGTTCTTTGGCTAAAGTTGCCGCCATGTCTAAAATATAACAAAGATAACTTTCTTACATTACCATACTTTTAAAAAACATAATGGTAAGCGGAGATAGGGCTTAGTTCAGACAACAGAGGCTCGCAACTAAAATTGGTCGGGTCATTCCCTACATCAAGCAAGACCAGTCGTGCCCAAGCAAGCACAGGTACTGAAGTCGGAGATACTACGAGGAGAAGAGGCATACCAGCAATCATAGTATCATTCAACCCGCCTATTTAATATGTCTGCACGGCTGCATTACACTAGACCAGTTACGGGAGAATCACTAGCCAGACAGATACAGATATCCACAGAAAGCTGTATGGGAGCATCGAGGAGCTTTCAAATACAGCAGAATTTATCATGAGAACCTGACTTACTGTGTCAGTCAGTTCCTCTTTTACCAAGTTTGGCACAACTTGACATAGCGGTTGATCCGACTAATCTTAGTTTTCCACCTCTGTTGACTGTAAGCCCAATCTCCGCTTCAAGGATTTGGCCTCAATGATATATTACTGTTGGATCTTCTGTGATGTTTTGGTAATTCTATATTTATCAGAGAATGCACATGGTCTATGTGTAAATAAGAGTTGATTGAAAAAGAATGCTGACACTTCCTTTACCTCACAGGCTACATCCAACTTGTTCTCATAGGTATATCCTGCTGAGTAATAGCACGTCTTCTCAATAGCTATCCACATGGCCCACACGAGGTTGACCTACAACATAGTTCCCACTCAAATTGATTCTGCATGCATGGACTAGAAGACAGTTTGAGCATACATCAGCTAACTCTTTTTGTATTGCTGTTTGTTCTTCTTCTTCTGGTTTCATTCTCAAACACCGGAACATTGACATGATGTATTCCAGAGAATGGAATCCTTTGTTTCATGGTTTAAAGCTTTGCTGCAATATCTACGCCTTTCAGCCTCACACATCAAACTTCAGCTTGGCCTTAAACTTCAGCATGGCCTGAAACTTCAGCATGGCCTCAAACTTCAGCATGGCCTCAAACTTCAGCATGGCCTCAAACTTCAGCATGGCCTCAAACTTCAGCATGGCCTGAAACTTCAGCATGGCCTCAAACTTCAGCATGGCTTCTGGATCACTGACACTATGGGTTGGATGGGATAACCAACTCCACCACATAACCTCCTTAGTCTCCTCTTACGACATGAATAGATGGTAAAAACAGTGTTGCTATTCTTTGCTCTCTTTTTGGGTACTGACAACACACAGTGAGTATTGGTGTTTGAGGACGCTTATATAGTTTACTAAACTTGGTGGGATGTAGCAATGGCAAAACACAGTCAGTATTAGTGTTTGGAGATCGTAGTGTACTAAACGTGGTGTGCTGTATGGCTGTACACCTCAAAGGGAAAGTAGCATGGCAGGTAACTCTTTTTCTTGTTTGGGTCTTCAAGAATTACAAAAATTTACCTCTTATACCCTTTTGTGCAATTGGGAACTTTTTGAGCTTTATTTCATATCCATAAGACTTTTCAATGTAGAAGATCGGGCTACAAGGCAAGAGGAAGACCATTAACTAGACAGGTGGGGACAATCAAAGAAACCTTAAAGATACGGGCTGACTATGGCCAATGTGATGCAAATGGCTGAAGACAGACAGCTCCCTGGGTCACAGTCACTGAAATGGGTGGTGTTTCCAGCTATGCATTTGCCGTCTTCTAAGTGGGCTCTCCAAATATGTTGTCCTGATTCTGGGCTCCCCCCATCCCCAGCGTATATCCTACACAAAGTTGCTTGTATCATACCTCAAGTGCCACCTGTTTATAGTGTGTGTACCTTGTACATGCTGACAGCGTGGAATTTGATGAGGGCCTGAACTCATCTGGTTCCCTCAGCATGATATGCAATGCTGAGATCTCTTAATATTGCATGGCAAAGAGAAAGTTAATTGTACCGATGAAGTGCTGTGAGATTTCCCCAAATGGGAAAGCCTCAATATATTGACATGTGTTCTACTAAGATGTTTGGTAGCCTAGTTAATAGTGAGTGTGCTTTAGGGACTCACCTGGTGTTGAATGTCCATTTTGAACACACTGCTCTTTCAGGGAGTTTTCAAGGGTAGCTTCATGCACCAATACTGCTGCTCCTTTAGCAATCTTGAACAGTTCACTGGAGTCTGACGAGTCACCAGATATTACCAGAGTTCTGCCTGGATATGGAGCTCCAACAACTTCTTCTGGGGTAATCTACAGACAGAAATTTACAGAAACATGTAAAAGCTGGTTGATTAGTATTTTAACTGACCATAGACTATTGTCCTCTGATACATACAAACTTTTATATATCAATTTATTATTAATCTCGCTATCAGCTTTCCAACATTTTTGAAATTGTCAAATTATTTTTTTAAAGTAGTGACCCACACTCCCATTTTAAAGAAGCCAAGTGACCCACACTATGTATGCATTTAAAAAGACTTTTTAATAGGGTTAACACTTTGCTGACCAAATTTATTGGTCGTTAAATTTCCGTTATACAGCGCTGATTATTCATTCTCATAACGCACTGAATATGTCTGCTCTGATGGTCTTCTCTATTCAATGTCACGAATGTCAACTTTATAAGATTGCAACAAAACACCCAGTCATTTCAACAAGGTACAGTCTGCAAGACTTCTATTTAATCTCACAAATGTCAATTCCATAAGATCACAACAAAACATCCAGTCATTTCAACAAAACTTTAATACCTTACAAAGGTAGGGAAAAAAAACCCCCAGAGAAAAAGAACATTTGTACAATGTATATATTCAAGTAGATTTGGGAAGTGAGAGAGAATCATGTAAACTCTGTGTAAAGTTCTGGCAAACATCTCCTAGAGAGGAATCAAACTGGAGCTGGAAGTTAAACTCTTTTTCAGGTTACCTATTCTTTCCAGAATATAGTCTACTTTAAGGATCTTGTAAACTCCTCAAGGTACTGGTCGCGTTGACTTGTTGCAGCCACGTGCACGCTTAAATAATTTGAGATATGTCTTACCCATAGTCATCTTGTACATCCCTATTCCTGCTACCATTTTCCCATGCTGTTGTCTGTTTATATGGACAAAACATCTCAGCTTTATTATAATGTTGTATTATAATGTTGTATAAAAAGACAACCTTCTTTAATGCTTAATGTGCTTATCATTTTTTGATTGATCTTTTCTTCAAGACAAATCAAGAAAAACTCTATTCCTGAAAAATGAGTGCCAAACTCGTACCCACTTAGTGTTCTAGATCATGGGTTCCTAACCCATAAATCGCAACCCCTTAGTGAAACAGCAAACTAAAAAAAAATACTCATTTTTCAACTGAATTTTACTCCTCTTCGCTTCTACATAGCATGGATTTCCAAATCTTCTTCTGCATTTGTTCTTAAATTCCTGCAGATTAGCAGGATGTAGTTCAGAGAACGGAATGTGTTGTGTCATGGTTTACAGTTGTGCTGTGATATCTGCACCTTTCAGTCTGACACTCCCAACTTCAGCATGGCTTTTAGATAACTTTGATCACATATGGAATGAGGCAGCAAGCTCCACCTCAGAACCTCCTTAGTTGACTATTGTAACATGAATGGAAGGTAAAAGTATTGCTAACTGTGTTCCCCTCTCAGATATGGTCAGAACATGGGCAAAATCTTCAATTGAAAACCAAAACAAGAAGCAGGTTCAATACTGAAAGTGACATTTTGCTGGCATTAACCAAAAATCAATAACAAATTCTGCAGCATGTTCATGAATGACACATTTTTAAAATCAAATTAAATATGTTGTAAAGTAAACTAATACAGAGTTTGTTGTAAATATTGGGATGGTCTGGAAAGACAAACATAAACAGATATAACAAGAGATTAATAAATCAACACTCAACTTAAACTGTGAGCTGCTACACTCTGAAGGAGTTACTGAGATATGGACTTGTCCAGTGTGGGCTAATGGTTGTCTACACTCATAATTTATACATTGAATATTATCATACTGAATAAAATTTTTTTTAAATGTTCAATTTGTTTTCTTTCACAATTTACTGACCAGCATCCCAGAGTGTACATATCTCCCATTAACTAGGGTGTTTGAACATTTTTGGAGACACTGATGCTGTTTTAACTCATAAACAAATTTGTATAAATATTGCATGTAAGGTCATTCTTACCACTAGGCCACTCTCCAGTGTGATAGCATCACCAGCTTTGAGTTTGGCATACAAAGGTCCTGGACGAACATGAAGCGATCTTAACTTGTCAGCACAGAGTCTAAGAAGAACAGAACACTTGCATTAAATTTTAACTTGTCAACATGGAGTCTAAGAAGAACAGAATACTTGTATTAAATTTTAACTTGTCAACATGGAGTCTAAGAAGAATAGAATACTTGTGTTAAATTTTAACTTGTCAACATGGAGTCTAAGAAGAATAGAACACTTGTGTTAAATTTTAACTTGTCAACATAGAGTCTAAGAAGACCAGAACACTTGTACTAAATTTTAACTCAATTACAGTCTCTTCTTCAGCGTTCATTCTTAAACTCCCAATGGATCTTTCTTGTAGCAGGACAATCAATGGTCCTACTAGATTTCCAGTAGGATGTAGTCCAGAGAGTGGAAATTTGTTGTTTTGCCAGTTTTATTGTGCCAATGGCGAGACACGTCAGTTTTGGCAGTATTACAGCATCTGAAGTGTTGTCTTTACTCTGCTTTTGTAGCTAGGTGCCACAGGATTGAATGACAATCACTTCTCAGGCTACTATATCTGTGCATGTAACAATTATTATTCTGTATCTACGAGGATGTGTAACTAAAAATCTTTAACACAATGTGCAGATATCACAACCAAACTGTTAACCATGACAAATAGCATTTCATACTCCAGACTGTATCCTGCTGGCCAGACAGAGTTTGAAAATGTAAAACAGAAGAAGAACAAATTACTCATTGATTCTAGTACACTGCAAATGAATAAAATTTTATCCTGCCATATTATTCATACAACACTCACTTGCCAGGTTTTTCTGCTTCGGTAATCACATAAGAAAAAGATGGCAGCCTGTGCTTCACCCATACCGCCATTACTGTCAGCTTGGAATCAGAGTATCTGTTGAGAATTAAATATATCAGGTACTGAAGACAAATGCAATGTAATTTAAATGTAAGAAAGCAAAGAATATAAGGACATTTGACATAAATGCTCATATTATGATACTACTTGCAGTACACATTTCATTTAACATAAGCAAATCCCCCTTACAGTTGCTGTGTGTCGCTTTTACTGGTAGACAACTACGGTCGTTGAAGGGCACTTTTTTTTTACTTGTTTCATTGTTGTCAATATAATATTTTTAGTTTGTGCTGGGTTAATACCTGGCCATGACCTTTGCATAGGTAACAATTCACACTTTCTCTGTGTATTCACATCGTAGAAATATTATGTCAGACTGAAATTTTGACGAATCTTTCAAAATTTACCATGTTTTGACACAATATTTTGCATTGGAAGATATTATTCGTATGTACACTGATGATGACAGCCGTAGTTACATGGAAATATGCACGATGTAGGTAATTTACATATCAAATATAATATAGAAAGTGGCAGTGAAGTTCCTTGTTCGACAGATCTAATGTTTCTGATAAAGAGAAGGAATTCGTGGTACTAATTGTGACATCACGAATTGCGTCGGAGTGATGTAGTTTTTCGAGTAGAAGTTGAGAATTTTGTAGAAAATGTTGGGTCTGTATATAATTGTGGTGAGATTGCCACACGTTATGAATACTTTAGCATCATTGTCAACGATGAGTTTATCAATTTGCAGCAGATCAGACAAATTTGTATGTAACATAACGCAAAGAACAAGCAAGGAAAGAAGACACGTGCTGGACATCTGTAACTGCCATTGAAATAAAACATCTTTTTTATATTTATATTATGATAGTCTGTGTATTCTGCTTGAGTATGGTGTGTACTGGAGTACAGATGACGGGTTAAACGTTTCGGGCATATCAACCTGTTTGAGAAAAAGGAAATTTGAGAATATATCTCAATATAACTCCACGACTCAGCATTCCCAAGGTAAATTTAAAAAATGTGTAATGGTTAGTTTATATTTTAGCGCTAAATAACCCCTCCCACCATGTCCGCAATTCAACGTACACAAGCTTTCATATTTTGCGATCACACATACATACAGACTTTTTTTTCCATGGACATGTAATTTGTTTATGCTGGCGAAGAATTTAAAATAAGAAAGTACCAACAACAAAATATTGGACCAAAATTACACGAGATGAACGTTTAAGTTTTTTCAAATATTAATTCTTTTTTCCCCCCATGGACATGAAATTTATTTAGGCTGGCGAAGAATTTAAAATAACAAAGTACCAACAACAAAAATTTATAAAAGTAGGGGTATGATGAATACCAGGGTAACCCCATGACAAAAGAGCACTGGTTATACCTATTCTATGTGTTACATCTGCTATAATATTTTTATTGTACAGATAATTATAATTCTATGGCTTTTTAAAGAACACACTATGTATCTGTCATGCCAGCAAAACTCTTGTCTGATAGACCAAATTAACAAAGTAAATATCAAATACTAACAGGTGCCATATCTGACTGTTGTCGGCTGTAATTATACTTCCTGGCAACTCACTTGGATGAAAAGGAACAGAAGATGATGTTTCAAGTGGCCACTCCTGGAAAAATGTTACCAAAAATATATATATATAGGAGGTGTGAATTAACAAAATTAGATTAGATCAACATAGGAAAACATGGTTTTATTGTTGTAGCTATATCTCAGTAGCTTATATTTTTCAAAATTGTTATGTACTAATATGTGGATTACCAACATAAAAACAACAATTAGAATAGTTTAGTCAAGTTATTGTTTTTCAAGAACCTTCCTACGTGAAAAACTTGTATTTTCATATGTTATTTTATGTATATTCTTATTTGTTACGTACAAAGTGAACGATGGAACAACAAATTCAAATACGAGGCGTGTTCAAATGAAAACGGGACTTGTTACACCACGCGTGATAGAGCGCACTGATATTGATGACATTTTGCACTAGTAATGAGTATCCAATAATTTACATACGGTCACGTGTTCATCTTCCCAGCATGCATATGTGCTGCAGAAGACTGTTAACAATATGGCGGGTGTGATTCCGAACCCGTCCAAAGTGAATCAGCGTGCTGTGATCCAGTTTCTTTCATTTGAAGGATGTCAAGCAGTAGACATTCATCGGAGAATGAAGGCAGCATATGGTGACAAATGTTTGTCGAGGACCAGTGTGATGGAGTGGGTGCGTATGTTTAAAGACGGACGTGAGTTAACGGCAGATCTTGCACGGCCAGGTCAGGCGCATATTGTTGCAACAGAAGAAGCCATAGCCGTGCTTGATAAAGCAGTACTGACTGACCGTCGTCGGAGCATTCGTTCGCTTGCAGAAGAATTCCATATGTCAATTGGGACAGCCCACATGGTTGTTCGGAAGAAATTGAACTATCGGAAGGTGTGTTCACAGTGGGTCCCACGGATGTTGACTGACCACCATAAGGAAGAACGGATGGGGTAGAGTTTGAGCCACCTGATGCGTTACAGGGCAGAGGGTGATGCATTTCTGTTGAAGAAAGCACTAAAGGGACAGCGATTCAACAGCGACGCAGACGTGAAGACAGCGGTGACCACATGGTTCAGAGAACAGCCACGCAACTTTTTCTCGGACGGCATTCGACGTCTACCTAAACAGTGGGATGCTTGCCTAAATGCATACGGAGATTTTTTCTGATGAACCCAGGTGCATTCTTATTCACAAGTGGTTGCTTTGTTCAATTCCGTTGAAAATATTAAATTGCGTATGATACTTTTTCAATAAATCCACAAGTCCCGTTTTCATTTGAACACGCCTCGTACATTAAACATTGTCATAAAGTCCTTCCAATTTCCTGGAAAATAGCAAATGTTACACTGGAGTCTTATTTACGTAAAATATTCAAGATAGACTGGTGCGACCCAAGTGTGCAACATTGTTGGAACTACAAAAATAATTTCATCTCAACTCTAAAATACGTACATGCTGAATCTATAAACAGTGGTGCAGTGATTATAAAATAGCAGATTACGTTGGAGAAATATATGGAATCAATGTTTCAACCCAAAAATATATATAATCAACGTACATTTCAACTAACAATTATTTGGAATCAACATTTCAACTAAAAAATATATGGGATCAACGCTTCAACAAAGAAATATATGGTTTCAACCAATAACGTTTCAACCAAAAAAGGCTTTTAGTAAAATAAGGTCAAAAACAGTGCGTCCTATGAAAAAGTGGCATGTGACATCACCATGCAATGAGGAAGTAATGTGAGTTGCCAAGTAGATGTAGTATGAACTGGATGAAGAAATGTGACATTATACATAGTTTACATGATGAAATATCTAAAAATGATCCTGAAAGGATATACTCTACCACAAAAGGAATCCAATCTTGCCGTGAAAATGTCATGTGATAGACAAATTATTTAAACACCACACAATGGTTTTCAAACACGATCCATTTACTGACAATAATTTAGGTCAATCTATCAATGCCACTGCAGAAATTTGTAAACATTGAAAAATGTTTTAAAAACTGAATACTTTCAGATATATGAATATGCATATTTTATGCTGGATACACTGTAGAATGGAACAATAAAATAGCCTGAAGACTAGGAACAATAAAATAGCTTGAAGACTGCATGGATTGATGTAAATAGCTTGAAGACTACATGGATTGATGTAAATGAAACTAACAGGCTAGAGGAATGGTTAAATAACAATCTGACCTTATTATTGTCTGGAATCTGGACTGGTAAATGCTGCAGTTCATTGACGACAAATTTAAAACAGATGTCTGACCGAGATGCAGCCAGGCTAGTGCACAGGTAGTGTCGAAGTCCAACAGGCCCATAGATTTCAAGTGGCTCCTCACGCTGGTTGTTCTGGCTAATTGTACACAGAAGACCTGGCAAACCGTACAACTGAAAGTATATTTAGTAATGTTAATATTTAGTAATGTTAATATTGACATTCTTATTAATGTAATGATGCTCATGAATGCTATAATGATTTTGAATGATATAAATAATGGCAGTGATAGTTAGTTAGTTAGTTAATAGAGAGATCATCATCAGAGCATACAGGGCACATCCATGCGCATCATCTTGTGAAAAGAGGAAAAATGCAGCAGCTCAACAGTGGAGAGCAGCTAGAAAGTCACGGATAGACCAAGATCCGTCTACTGTCGTCATTCCATGCCCGAACTGTCCAAGGACATTTACAGCTCGAATAGGGCTCCTTAGCCATCTACGAACTCATAATCAAGGACATAACTAAAATTGAATTTTCCAAAGTGGATGTAACAAATGGTCATAATCACTTGTGTTGGACGAACAACAAGTGCTTCGATATCCCCCTGAGTACACTCACAATTACATGACAACTGACAGTTTTTTTTATATCTCTGTTGGTTGACAAACATTCCTTATAGACCATAATAATGTTCATTTTTGACCCTGCCAGATTTTCTAAAGGGATTTACTACCATATCTTAAGTCACTCTCATGATAACAAGTCAAGCAGCGTGTGACTAAGTATATCTTAAGTCACTCTCATGATAACAAGTCAAGCAGCGTGTGACTAAGTATATCTTAAGTCACTCTCATGATAACAAGTCAAGCAGCGTGTGACTAAGTATATCTTAAGTCACTCTCATGATAACAAGTCAAGCAGCGTGTGACTAAGTACAACAGAAGACAAAAGTAAGAAACCGAGACAAGACATGCAGGTGAGAATGATTTTTTCCCATTGGCGACAAGTTGTCAGCCTATCCTACAAAATTTCCTTAGTTGCATCTTATGACATGTTTGGAAAGAAGAGTGTTCTTATTCTTGGGCATCCTGAACTATAAATTCAGGTCCTGGTTGCCACATGGGCAATCATATCACATTAGATGTACAGTTTCTTTCTTTCTTATGTTCACAACTTCATGTCTCCACCATCAGACAAGTCTTATGTTCACAACTTCATGTCTCCACCATCAGACAAGTCTTATGTTCACAACTTGATGTCTCGACTGTCAGACAAGTCTTATGTTCACAACTTCATGTCTCGACTGTCAGACAAATCTTATGGATGAGCTCCACTGTTGTCTGAAGCTATTTTTTGGTTCCATATATCTTTGATTGCAGGGTTGCGCCCCTGGACCAGTACTTCTCTCTCAAATGTTCATACTGGGGGACAGTTCTGCAGAATATGTTCACGAGGTCTGTTCATCTGTTCCACAAATGCACAGTGGTGTGGCACACAGTCACATCTTGTGCATATGCTTATTCAGTCTGTTGTGTCCTTTTCTCAGATGTACAGTAATTAATCACAGAAGAAGAATGACAACAGGAAAGTTGATAGTCAAGAGGGATAAGCAAAGAATAATGCTGACCACAAAAATATCACAATATAGTGATGCTGGTTCAGTGGTCAACGGTGGATCATACATACCCTTTAACCCAATGCCATTGTGTGATATATACATGTGTGTGTAAGCTGTTGTTTTGTTCCATATATACATGTGTGTGTGTGAGCTGTTGTTTTGTTCTATATAAGGTGTTCTATTTATCTGACCTCGGAAAGTGAAACATTTTCCTGAAGCCATCCAGCTCTGGACATTAAAAAATGATAGTCGATAGTTTCATAGGGATGAGTGAACAGATGGCATCCTGGAATATCATATAAACAAAGTTCATTCTGTTGATATACATTATTCTTGTCTCCTTTACACTCAGGAAAAGTTGTGCTTTGCAATGATGTTTGTGAATGTTTGGAAAATAACAAAAGCACAGCAGAAGAAATTAAAGTTTTTTGAAAATAACAAAATTACAGGAGAAGAAATTAAAGTCGTTTGAAAATAAATGTCTTACAAAACTATATGGAAAAATATTGGTTGGGAAGAATTCAATTCAAACAAGCAAGTAAGAGAAGATACCAGGCAATATGTTTCTACAATAATAATAAGAAAACAATGGACATGCACTTAGAATGAAAACAGACTGTCACTACATTAAAATGGGTATCAGATGGCACAAAAAAAAGAGAATGACCAAAAGAGACTCTTCACAGAACAGAACAACTATCAAACAGGGTCTCAACAAGAATTACATACAGTCACATCATATTGATCGACCTGGAGAGCTCTGGTTTCTGCCCTGTGTACTGTACGAGACGCTGAAAGAACATTAAATGGATAGATGGATAGGATAGGCAGATACATGTGGTTCATCCATCACATGATGATGATGACCATTTGTTAATCCACTTGTGAAATTAAGTTAGAGTTATGTCCTTTATGAGGTCATAGATGGCTAATTCCTGTTCTGGCCGGAAATGTCCTTGGACAGTTCGAAAATGGGATGACCACTGCAGATGCTTTTCGGTCTATCTGTGACTTTCGAACTACTCTCCGCTGTTGATCTGCTGCAATTCTCCTCTTTTCAAAAGATGCTAAACCTTTCTTTGGCTGTAGAGCGTTATGTTGCTCTGTTTTGTGCAAATTTTTTCCATCTATCCTGGTCTATTTGAAAGGCTTTCAGTGATGTCTTTAACGAGTCTATGGAGCGATTTAGATTTAGCCACCTTGAGATCGTACGCCCTTCTGCAACTGATCATAGAGGAATATCTTTGGCATGTGATGATCTGGGATACATTTCTGATAACCTGCGAAACAAATCTGTATCAGGACAGTGTCAATGTTTCTATAGATGATGCTTGACTGACACAATCAAGTGTTCCAAACCTTTTGAGGTTCTTGATATTAGAGTGGTGTCCTTAATACTTATTTACATAATTTTAATGTATTTTACATATTTATTTTACATAAACTAAAGAATTGGAGAAATTTGTTATAGAAATGTAGCATACTCTGCTTATACACTAATATCTTCCTCTTATAGTCCATGCCATGTGGGTGTTGGTTGTCATGTCTTTCCACAGCCTTCTATTTCGTGTGCTGTCAATCATTTCTGATACTGATTTTCTACCATGCTACAATGCCAGGTTGTCAAGCATCTTCTCTCCTGGTCTTCCCCTACCTCTCTTGCTCTTCAACTTGCCTGTTGTTACAATGTGTTTCCTCTTCCCATGATGTGTCAAAAAATGTGAACTCTCTCTCTTTCTGATGTGTGTAAGCAGTTTTCTTTATGAATTATCTTCTTTCAAGATATCATCATTACGCTTTTTATCTGTCCATGATGTTCGTAACATTCTTCTATAAAACCACTTCTCTGCTGTCTCAATACAATTTCTGATGATTCTTCTAAGTGTCCATGATTCACTTCCATAAATCAGTATTGGTTCTATTTAAGACTGTAATATATGTTATAAAAAAATACATACATGATCCCCATGTAAATGAGTAATGAAAATCTTGTTGACTTTCCCAGGCTTCAGTGAGCTCTTCATCAGCTGAACTTGGGATCCTTCTCCACAATCAAACAGCCATACACCTGCATCTAAAAATTCAAGATAAAGAAAGACATAACTCGGCAGTTTTACAGACATAAATCAAGTGTGATGTTTTATTTCAAATGATTTTATTAAGCACAGGACAATACAGCAATGAAATTAACCTATGTAAGAAAATATTTATCGATTAAAGTCAACAAAAGGCAAGGGTGATGGTGATGAAATAATCGCTTTAGCTGTGAGCTGGTAACTCTTGACACATGATGATGATGAAATAATTGCTTTAGCTGTGAGCAGGTAGCTCGTACCCATAGAATTTATTTATGAATAAAGCATAGGTATTCCTCAGAGGTGGCAAAAATATAAGGTTTTCTGTCTCAAAGCCATGGTTGTGTATGTGTGGGTGGCAGGGGGTATGGATGCATGTTTAGCCCCCGAAGGGAGTCATTCCATTGTGGTAGTGTTCCAGCAACCTGCCTGGAGTGCAGTGTATAAGTCTGGGTTTAGTTCATCATTGTTCCGTCACATCTGTTGATCCATCTGTAGTGTTTGTATCACTTAGGAATCTACCAGAATATTTCTTTCACCTGTATGTTGCTGCCAGTGCCTGAGAGAGGAGAAAGACAAACCAGGCAACGTTGTTTACCTTTCATGCATGTCCACAGAGACGACTAAGGAGGTTTTGGGGAGAGAAGTTGGCTATCCAATCTCATATAGTGTCAAAGTGACCTAGAAGCAATGTTGAAGTCGAATGTGTCAGCTGAAAGGCAAAAACATTGCAGCTAAGCTGTAAACCATGACACAACACACTCCAGACTATATTCTGCAAACCTGCAGGAATGTGAGAATGAATGCAGAAGAAGAAGCAGACATAAGTAAAACAACAGACGCAGAGTGGTGGGACAGAACTGGGGTGCATACTAAGGGATGGCCGTTGACTGAGAAAGACGTTAAGAGCTTGCTGCTATCCTTTATGTCACAAGGCACAATGATCAGATTCTGTTTGGTCACAAATAAATGCTCACCGTGACGAAGTGCTGTACATGATACACATCTGATTGGAGATGGAACAGCAGAGGCAGTGCCAAGGAATGTTAGTTCCAGAACATCCATAACTCTGAAATTTACACTAGCTGCGCCATTTTATCCTTGCACGAAGTAATCTGTAATTGCAAATTAAATTTAATATTGTTAACTGTACTGGTTGCAATATTATTTAAAAAATACAATATAACAATGCTGTAATTTGATTCTTGATTAGGAACAAGTATCACAGCAGTGGGGACATTCCCATATATGCTCTGCTTGTCGTTCCTTCAGCCATCTAAAAGTGTATAAGTTCAGTGTCCCAGGCAGTTGCTTATACGCATTATTCTGATCTTTCCGGACAGGGAGCACTTCTCCCATCGCCTCTAGTTACTTTCATTTCTATCATTCTCTGAATATGTACATTGTCTCGTTATATTTCCTCCTCGTCTTCTCGTAGGGTATCCATGACTGCTCTAATCAATTCAATCCTGTCTCTTCTTATCTCTGTGCCGTTCACCAAGGCTTTACCAGCCAACACATCGGCTCTTTCATTTCCCCTGACCCCAGCATGAGCTGGACAGTAGATCCCTATAATGCTCTGCACGTTATTGAGAAGAGTGACCCATTCAGTTCTGATCATACACTTTTCTATCTTGCGCAGCATATGAAAAAATTTCTTTTTTTCATTAAGACAATGTTGTAATTTATGATATAATATATTACAAGAAGAGTCGAGGGTGGAAGGAGAAAAGGCAGACAAAGAAAATTCTGGATTGACAGCATCAATGAATGGTCTGCACATAACATTTCTACACTCATCCGAAGCGCTGAAGACAGTGGTATTTTGAGAGCTTCTTGTGTTGATAGTCTCCAATTTGGCACCTCTATAAGTCTAGTGGGTAATGAAAGAATACTTCTATAACAAATCATGAATGAATGTAGATTATATCACAAGAAACCAAGAGAATATCATGAGAGAATCTATGATGCCCCCTACCCTATTGTTGCCGTAATTTATGGACAGTCCCAGTGAAGTGAATTCGGTTGAGATTTCAAAGCTTGGTGTAGATCAAGCCGTTTCACGTTGCTCTAGCACGGATAATGAAACAAAGAAATCTATCGATTGACTTGTCTCTGCTTGTAAGTCATCACTGGATTGGATGATCAGTTTTTATATTTCTTAAATTTTCTGTAATTAATATTGAACATACTCTGGTTGCGTTGAATACTTCAAAAGTTAGATAGTTAGTCGTTGGATCATCATCATTGCAAACTGGACGCGTCCATAGTTGCTCTGATCTCTCCTTGAGTGCATCCGCCATTACACTTCTGCTGACAGTAGCAGTCCTATGCTGGTTGACCATCATTCTTTTGCGCTCTCCAAAATATTCACTTCTAGTAACACCACATTTCAATCCCTGATCTTTAATCCTGGTCATTGAAAAGGAATCATCATCCACATTAGTCTCACTCTCATGTGTTATATCTTTTGAGGAGTTCAAAATGTCAGCGTGATCCATTGCCCTATGCCACAATCGCGCATGCTGCCAGTTGATCCGCTCTTTCATTGCCTCAAACACATGCATGCCCCGGCATGAAAATAAATGTAACGAATACTTCAATGTTTACATTCAATATACATGTTTAGTGAACTACTCTTCATACATAATTTGGGATAAAAATACTTTCAGGTGACACATACACAGCTGCAATAATGACATTTAGGACCAATATTATATGATCATATGTGTCTACTGTATAACAGCTTCAATAACAAACATACAGTCGCAATAAAATATATACTACATAGTACATACCATTTATACATCTTCAATAATATGCCCAGCTGCAATAACATAATTGCATATAAACTGATATACAGCTGCAATAACAATCATAGGCCTAGGTATAGTCTATATACTTACAATAACATATAGGCCTCTACACAGCTGCAATAACATATATGCCTCTACACAGCTGCAATAACATATATGCCTCTACACAGCTGCAATAATGTATAGGCCTCTACACAGCTGCAATAACATATATGCCTCTACACAGCTGCAATAACATATATGCCTCTACACAGCTGCAATAATGTATAGGACTCTGCACAGCTGCAATAACATATATGCCTCTACACAGCTGCAATAACATATATGCCTCTACACAGCTGCAATAACATATAGGCCTCTACACACCTACACATTATAGCAATTGAATCAAAATGTTTTGCCTTTGTGACCACAAAAATAGGTAAAAGTAAAGAATAAGTCTCCACTGTGCTATAAATAGCACACTGTTGACTAGCTGACATCATGGATCTCTGTACAACTTATATATTATTTATTAAATTTTATACTCAATGTGCATGTGTAAAACAGCTAAGCATGTCATGAGCTACTTACACAACACAAGTTAATCAGAAACGAATATTATAATAAATTATTATATAATAATATAATACATTATGCCTATATTATTAAACTATATACTAATATGATTGATATGATATGATGTTTCATGTAAATTCGAAGAAAATACGTAACTTTTTTCAGGGTTGACGTACAGACTTGGTTAAGGTATCGTTGAATTGCATTTTTAAGGGCTATCTAACTATATTATTTGTAATTATGTAGCACAATTCTGAAAATTGTGTCCAAGTACCTAACTACTACTAGTACATAGTCAACGCCCACATGACATACTCGACATAGTCTCATTCTCAGTCAATCTTATAGATTTTCATGTCTCTCGTTTCATTACTTGCAATTTGCTTAAGATCTTCATTGTCAAATTAAATAAGGTTGATTGAACAAATCATGACGCCAATCCCTGAATCCATTTCAGTAACATAGGTATTTAATTTTTACGATATTAATGTGTTAAATTAATGATCAACCAGTTCTTAATTTTGCAAGAGAAATAAACATACCTCCATTACTTGAACCGGAAGTTTATATACAGTGAAAATTTCGATTCATTCACCAAGGACCATAACCTCTCAAATAAAGGGATGTAATAGATGAGATGTATTAATATGAACATATATTAATAAATATCAAAACAAAAATATTTTGATCTGATCATGTGGCAATATCATTTAAATGAGCAACTCTATTTTATTTTGAGAGATTTTATGTAAACGATCCCCGTTCTACTATTTATAAAAACGATTTTTGAAAGCACTATGCGCAAGATTCTTCCCTCACTGTTGACATGGGTAAGACAATTGTGTCACATATACGAATGACAACTATTTGCTTGTGTCTATATGAGAACGAGTTCCCATCGGAACTTTACAAGTTTGGGCTTGAACATGTATGGAAACTAGTCTAGTCCGTCCTTAGACTTAGACCCCCCCCCCCCACGTGGGGGCAAGGTCCAGCAGTGTCGAGCCGACTCACTCGTCACAGTACAGATTGGGTCAAGGCTGATTCCTCCCCATATGGCACGTGAAGGGCGAAGTCACCGGGGTGAAGTTTTTGGTCGTACGTATTTGGTTTTATTGGAAAGAATACATTATCTGATAAAAATAAAAACAATAAGAAAAAATAAGTATTTTGATACATAGTGACAATGTTTAGTTATTAGTGACTTAAGTTCTTAATTATCACATTAGAATTTTGTGAAGTTAAACGAATTTTTTTATTTTTGAGGGAAAAAATTGAAATTGCAGTTTATGAGTTTTAAAAACGTAATGGTCGAGAGCGCATTTACTTTCAACAATAACGCAAATTCACAATATAAAAACATATTTTGTGTTAGCTGAGTTTCAAAAAAATTGTAAACTCAAAATATTTTGACATGATAAACATATTTCTCACTAAAATAACGGAAACATGCATTTGATTATGTGAATGGAAGATATGTGTGTTTGTCACGGTATCAATGGGATTGTCTTGGTTTTATATCTTGCCCGGTTTTGACGTGTCCCGGTTTCTATCAGTTTACTAATAGGGATATAACGTATGTGTCACGTGATAGAATCAACACACTTGGTATAGCTTCGTGAAAACGAGAGAAGGGTGATCATTTCACGAGTTTGGCACGCGTTTTGACACGGGTGCATGGCAACACTAAGCACAGGCGAGTGTAGAGGTTTAAATCTATGTATGCGTAGAGAAGTGGTCATAGCGTATTTTCTGTAGACGTATTAAATTAACTCAGAATATTATGTGAGTGGCATGGGTCTTCTGTCAGGGGATCATGCAATGAATAAATTAGATTTCCAACACAACTAACCTGTGTTCTTTGATACAATTAAAAAGAAAGAATGTCTTTGATAATTTGTTTCTAGTGAACAATCTGAAAGCAATGGTAATTAAATAAACTTAATCTCCAATAGAAACTGCCCTTGTGCTGCCGGGCCTGGATGTGAGCAAAGGATAGAAACTGTCCTTGTTTTACCGGGAGTGGAAGGGAAGCAAAGGATAACTACACTGTTGTCTGTGAAACATTTCGTAAGCAGAAACTAAGAGGTTTTTGATGTGGAGTTCGTTGTTTCCGTAAAGGCCCATAGATAAATATCAGGGCAGTAGAGACATTTTCGGTATGGAAAGGGTTTTACCTAAAAAAAAAACTAATGTATAAAAGGCATTCGTCCGTTGTTGTATGAAATAATTCCATCTTTTCATGAGAAAGGTGATGACCTTTTTTGCAAAACATCGCTAAGGGAGTGGTGTCACCCACCTTGTGGCTGAATTCCTAGCAATAAAAAACAAGTTATGATTTCCTAAGAGTGGAAAGAAGTAACAACCACCAACCCTTATCAATAGAAGTATAAACCATGCAAGTAGATATATTTGTTGATTTATTCAATGACTGATTGATTCTGAACCCCAGGAATTGCGAGCTATTAGCTCTTACTTCCTATGTGCAGTGGGGTGGGTTTCTGAGCTTTCTTTCATATCCAGGAGACTTCAGCTTTCGGCTTAGTACAATGTCTATTGAAGGATCCTTCTACTATGAGGGGGTCTATAATTGTATAGATGACATGCCACAAGCTTTCATAACAGAGCCTCAATATAATGGCATGGCATCTACTAAGGTTTTCTGTTGCATTGGTGGTTTGTCTAGTGGGAAATTTGTAGGACCCACAAATGCAACCGCATGCGTTTAATATTGAAAGTAATGATTTTTGTAGACATATATGAATCTATAGCACTGATTTTGTTTTTCCAAAGGATAGTTGGCCTTGGCATATCAGCTAAATCCATCTCCAGCAGTAAGCTACACTTTCTTCTTCTTTCTGTCCTCATGTACCTTTTGGTGTTGAGGGGAGAGTGAGTGTACGGTCTTTTGCCCTTCTATTTGCCTCCTCTGCTGTTATATTTCCGAGTTTCTCTAATACACTATCTATCCACCTTTTACGAGGGCGTCCAATAGGTCTCCTGTTTTCGTATCGTTTGTTAAGGATTTTTTTGATAATACTTTGCTCTTTCTGTCTGGTTATGTGGCCGTACCAATTAACTTGTTGTTTCTGTATGTACTCTATTGTTGGTTTGATCCCTAATTGTTTCCTTAGTGCTTCATTCCTGATTTTGTCCCTCAAGCTAACTCCAATCATGCGTCTCACACATTTCATTTCAGTGGTGTTAATCTTATGTATTGTTCTAGAATCTAATGTCCAAGTTTGACACTGATAACACAATGTTGGTAAGAAAATGGTGTCGAAAAGATCTTTCTTTGTTTCTAGTGTAATATCTTTGTTTCTTAGTAAAGGTGTTAACTGACCAATGATCTGACAGGCATTATTACATCTTGCGTTTATTTCTGCTTCTTGTTTGTTGTCATATCTCAAATGTGCTGTCCAGATATTTGAATTCATCTACTTGTTTTAGTTGTTTATTATTTATCTGTATGTTGATGTTCTCCTTTTCTCTGCAATATTCATTACTTCTGTTTTGTCTATGTTGATTTTCATTCCAAATTGCTTGCCTGCTGTGTCTATTGTGTTTAGGTGGTCTTGCAGGTTTTTAATGCTGTTGTGGAATAAAACCTGGTCATCTGCAAAAAGCAGTTCATTTGCTTCATTAGAATTTGCTGTTTTGTTTATATGGTCTATGTATGTAATAAAAAAAGCTACACTTTTGACTAGGAAATCCTTCTACATTTGGATCACTTGACCGTCTATGGAATGGGTCAGCCAACTCAACCATCAAAACTTTCTTAGTCACCATTTACGAGCTGCATGTCAGGTAACAGTGCAACTAATATTTGCTCAATTTTCTGGTTCCCGCATCACACGGTCTGACCACTGCTCTATAATACATAGCACACTCCACATCACAGTGGATGACCACTGATCTATCATGCATAGCACAGTCAACATCATACGGACTGATCATAAATCTACCATACATAGTTCAGTACACATCACACGTGCTGATCACAAATCTATCATACACATTACTCGGGCTGACCACTGATCTAAAACACATATCACATTTAACACCACGCATTGTTTTTCTTTTCATTAGGAGGGAGGAGTGTAGAAAAATCATGCCCAGACCCTTTTGTGATGTTATCAATCCACGATTTTCTCTAATCCCTCTTCTCCTTCCATCATCGACTGCTCCTTGAAAAATAGTTTTAGAAAGCGAGTCATGCCTCGCTACATGCACAAACCCAACAAGTTTGCGTCGTTTCATCACTGCCAAAATGGGTTCACGATAAAAACTTGCAAATTTATTTTTGTATTTGCTGCCAAACAAAAATATTTGTCCTGACAATTGACGCTATGGAAACCCTGATCTCCAGTATCCAAAACTATAAGAAATACCAACGTCGTAAATCTACACTATATATTCTGGATATTCTTGCTAGATTTAAACATTTATTATTTTAAGAAGTCATTAAGAATATGTAATAACGAATGTATTTATCTTCTATTTATATAATTTTTTTTAAATAACTGTACAAAAATATATAAACGGAATGTTTACGACATGCTGACAAGTGGTTCGTCAATGTTGATCATTGGTAGAAATCAATGAAATAGAACATCTTGTTGATGTTTCTGGGGAGCAGGAACAGACAAGGACATTTCCAACCAATGATAGTCAGATTAGGGACACGACAAATGCATGTAATGGTAAGCGGATAGAAAATTGCAGTTTGAGTAACTATTAATGTTAGGCTATTACACAGTAAATGAAGGAGCACTCATGTTTGAATTCATTTATTATTGACGTTTTAGTCTCTTACTTAAACTTACTTTAACTAAGTAACTAACTGATAATTTCAGTCACTGACATTTTCAGACATATCATTTCCTGTTTATGTGTGTGACCACCAAATTAATATAATTATTTTGTAAGTATTGCAAATGGTGGTAAATATTTATTATTAGTAGAATGGAATGATCTACTAGGGAAGCAAAAAAGCCTGCAGCAAGTGGCAAAAGGTGTGTAGTGTAGTCTAGATAAACTTTTAATTTTAATGCTTTTTGGTGACATTTTCTTATCAATCTTTGAGTTTGAACACCATTGCCTTGCTCGAGTTTGTTATGAAATTACCATTATTTTTCATAAATGGGCACATTTGCAGTTTAGGTCTACCCTGTGACCTTTGTTCAACGTCTAGTTTCAAGGTATTACTTAACCTTTGCATGTGATTTGGCATGCACATTAGAGTTATAGAATTAGGGTTTGGATTAGTCTTAGTATTTAGAATGTTGATTGGGGTTCTCTCAGTGTGGTGGCATGCAGAAATAATGATTGTGCAGTAGAAATCATTGGAAAAGAATTCTGTACAATCTTGTCTGTGTCGAGAGATGGATGTTCCGTTTGTAGTGACTAGGTAAGTGGGATAGTTGTAGTGACGTAACAGCTTCTATCAATATTATTGGTGTTCCAGGGAAATCCAAGATGTGAATGTAAACAGTGTGCTATTTATAGCGCAGTGTATACCCAGACACAGTGCTAGCCAGCCGATCTGTTTTTTCGTTGCCTTGAATACCCACATGACCAAGCATGAAGTTGAATGTGATACATTCCAACTTCTGGGCAGCCTAAAGCCACCGTTCAACCCATTTGCATTTTTCTGATCACGTTCATCAAGTCACTAAGGATGCAGACATGAGTTGACCTCTGTGTACTTATCCAGTTCAAGACCTGAAACATCTTCTGTGTCCCCTTCCCTGGAATTCTTGCTGATCAATGACTTAACCTCTGACTCACTGCA
The DNA here is from genome assembly GCA_034231615.1 of Meghimatium bilineatum. Lineage (NCBI taxonomy): Eukaryota > Metazoa > Mollusca > Gastropoda > Stylommatophora > Philomycidae > Meghimatium > Meghimatium bilineatum. The sequence continues at coordinate 1,145,298 of CM067314.1, forward strand.
ATAGAGCGTCACTGTTTGCATTGTCTACTGGGAGTTGGTATCACTTGTTAAGAGAAACGTAATAGATATTTGAACTTGAACTGTTCCATTCTTTTCAAAGTTCTTAATATAAGCACTGATCTGGTCAGGCTGGGTGATCAAGAGTTTGGGTCAATTCTGCAGTGCTTTAGACAGAGATTTCATCAAGTAGTCCTTGAAATATTTTTTATGGTCTCAAGTTGAGGCACTTACATACGCACAGTTTAGACTACAAAATGAATTACTTTTTTGTGATTCAGATTGTTTTGTGAAGTATGAACTAAATTATTCTGTGTGATTCAGTCTATTTTATGTGAGTTCAGTTATGTTGTGTGATTCAGCCGTATTTGTGAACTGCTTGTGAATTAGGTCTACTTTGTGTATTTTAGTATTTTGTAAAGTATGAACTAAATTACTGTGTGAGATTCACTCTCTTTTGTGAACTAACAATGTGTCTATAGCAACCTAGCTTTGAACAGTTATATTTGGGACAGTGGTCAGGGCTGGAGCCCATCTGCTAGCTGCAGCATGATAATAAATTCTGGGTTTTATAATTGGTAGATAGGCCTAATTATAAAAAAACATTACATTCTGGGTTCTCTGATTGCTGCAGCACAAAGGGAAACATAATTGTACAGATGAAATGCTATACAGATTCCGCAAGAGGAAATCCTCTCTATATTTATGTCATCTACTCAGAATGACTTCCGCCAAAATGGCAGACTAGAACGAATGTGTTCTCTTTACGGTGCTCGATTAACGGTTGTTCCTTCCCGAAAGTAATGGCAACCTACGAGAATATTGTGCCTAGAAATTTCCAATGGATTAACCAAACTTTTTCTCTAGGATTGTGATCTTGTGGTGTAGCAATACGGAAGAGATTGGCAATGGCATATTGCAAAATAACACGGCTGAAAAACATATGGAAAAACAACAAAATAGAAACGAAAGTGCTAATGTTACGAACTTTTATTTTTCCGGTTGCAACATACAGCTGTGAAACATGGACTCTAAGTAAAACAGCGGCAAAGAGGATCAACGCCTTCGAGCTGAAATGCTACAGGAAGATACTTAGAATATCATGGAAGGATAAAATCAGAAACTCAGATATTATAAACACACTGAATATTCCAGAGTGTTGGTTACTAAACACAATAACAAAAAGAAAACTACGCCTGTTGGGTCATATAAAGAGACATAACTGTTTAGAAAGATAAATAATGGAGTGAAGAGTACCTGGGAAGAGGAGAAGGGGCAGACCAAGAAGACGATGGACTGACAACATTAAAGATAACATAAATACATCGCTAGAAAATGCAAGCCACATCGTCCAAGACAGAGAGAGGTTCAGAGAGTTCATTGGGAAGACAACGTTCTGGAAGGAATACGTGTGATAGGCCAGTAGGTGGTGTGATAGGCAAATAGTGAGAAATTATTGTTGTACAGCAGCAGAGGTAAGCAAATAAACATCAATGTTTATTGTGTCTTATAAATATATTCTGATTGGATAGGAAAGCATTGAGATAAAACTTCAGTGTCTTTTCATTTCATTTTTGGGGGGAATATGATCATTTTCTTTGGGGCATTATGATCATTTTCTCTAGGACAATATGATCATTTTCAGGCTATACTGATCACTTATAGAGATTGAAACTCACTTGGTTCAAACAACCCAGATCTACCTCAGCTGCAATCTGTGTCAAGGTGCATTGTATGTAGGCCAGGAATTGCTGTTATCAAATTGGGTTACCATGCTTGGAATGTCGCTATCAGCAGGACGAGGCCTAAGTGGTCCAATCTACAGAGTTGATGAGGTTTGTAGAATATTAAGTCATTGGCATGTCTTCCTAAAATAACACCCAACTTTAAAATCTGCATACATTGGTTTCCGTAGCATAAGTTGTTGGCAATGTGCAGGTGACATACTATTTTTCTCTAGTGTTTTGTTTTATTTTTGTGTAGGACACAAATTGTAGAGTGCAAATTATTCAAGGAAATCCAGATTTATTAATATGAAGGAATGCATTTAATACAATAACAGTCAACATGATACTTGCATTTCTCCTGAGACAGTTTACAATAGTTCTTAGTATTTGAATAAGTCAATACAGTTTGGTGCTTGTTAGTCTTCCAATGGCTGAAGTTTGGCATTTGTAAATCCACAGATTGGCTGAGAAGTCCAATCCGGGCATAGGGTAGGTATGGATAAAGATCAGCATGGGGAAACATAGGGTACGTAGTGGTATCAAATTGAATCTATGGATTTTCCTGATACCACACGTGATTACATCTGACGCCAACATTCGAATCTTGTATATGTATAACTGCTTGCTGTTCTGTCAGCCATCTAAAAGTGTATAAGCTCAGTGTCCCAGTCAGTTGCTAATTATGTGTTCTTGTGATCTTTCCAGAGAGGGAGCACTCTCTTCCATTGCCTCTAGTCCCTCCTATTTCTGTCATTCTCTGAATGTGTACATTGTCTTGTTCAACCTCCTTGTATTTCCGTAGGGTATCCATGACTGTTTTAATAAATTCAATCCTGTCTCTTCTTATCTCAGTGCTGTTCATCAAGACTTTACCAGGCAACACATCAGCTCTTTGTTTACCTTGACCCCAGCATGACCAGGACAAAAGATCCATGTAATGCTTTGCACATTGTTGAGAAGAGTGACCCATTCAGTTCTAATCATGCACTTTTCTATCTTTGCATCTTTTCTATCTTTTCTCACTTGCGCAGCATACTTTGAAAGTCCGATAAAATCACGGAGTCTTTTGGTGGTTGCGTCGCCAGCCAAGTGAGAGCTGCTGTCACCGCTTCTATTTCCATTCTCATACTTGACGTTGTACTGGGGTACGCAGCTAATTTCTTGCCATTTTGGTAGGCCACGAAACCCCAATCACACCTGTTTGCTGCTTGTGTTACTGAGCTGTCTGTGTAAATTGTATCGTGTGACTTTGAGTGCTGCAGTATGAGTTCTTGGATCATTCCCTCTGTTCTGTCGGCAGCCTAGTCATGGCACTCTCTTCCCATCTGTATCAAAGCTGTTGTCAATAATGTTCTCTCTTTGCCAAATGTCACCCATTCACAGCGTCTTCCCACTTCCTCCAGTTCACAAACTCTGAGTAGGGTATCTTCTGCTTCTGCCATCCAAGACCTTCCTCTCTTGATACACCTTACTTTTATGTTGTCTAGAGAATAAACAACTATATGTTATTAATATAAATAACCAAATGGTCAGAGGGTGTCCGACAAAGTGGATGGTGCCGCAGTAACCTAATGAACAAATAGTAATGAAAATTGAGGTAAACAGGTTACTAAAACACTTACCTAGCCTATTAAAAATATATTTAAAAAAAAACATACAATAAAACTAAACAGGACAATTCTCAACGTATCGGCTCAAATTGAACCTTTTTCAAGAGACAAACAACAGAAAACGACAAAATAAAAAACAAAATAGATGTCTATATTTCATCAAGCCCCCGTCTCCATAATAGCGCAGGGATGGCAACGCATCTAGTAAAAGTGAAAATGCGTGCATTCATTATAAACAAACCGAAAGTGGGAAATTAGAGACACTATAGATGAGTGCAAGAATAATAAAAGAAAAAGATAAGAAAAATACCCCTTTTGTCACTCTATCAGACAGGCAGGTTTTAAGAACATAGTCACAACAGGCACGACTGAAGGGAACAGAGACAGATGGGGACGTGAGAAAACCTAGCAAGGCTTGGAAACAGCGATCCTGATAACAATACTGTGAACAGAGAACCATGGTCACCTACGCCAACAAGAATGGCATATGACAATGATAGATGAGTAATGATGAGGTTGTGTGGTGGTGGGGTGAGTGGGTTTGGGGAAGGAAGGATAGAAGAAGAATCAACATTTGAAAACGCATGGAATGAATGTGAAACCAAATATAGACATAAACATATATATAAAACCAAACATATATATATGTTATTAACACATCTTTTGTTTATCAATCCTAATTTACCTCAGGTTCCAGAACATTTTCATGAACACTTCATCCTGCGAGGGTATCGCCACCCCAAGAGCTCAGTTACACAGTGCCTGCTTAGTCTTTTTGATGCCACCAATGAAACACTAAATATTTGGACACATTTTCTCCCAAGCTGGTAAGGCTAATGCTATATTTTAAAAGTGATTTGGTTTATTACCATGAATACAATTTGTTATTAACAACATGATTATGCTATAGTCCTGCTGGTATAATAATAATAATAACAACAATAGCAACAATAATTAATAATAACAATAATAATAATAACAATAATTAATAATCAATGTATCTCTTCACTAAACACTTTATTATCTTTCACCATCAGGGGTAGAAAAGTTTTCTAGAGATGGCCCCCTTGTGTGCTGAGTATATTGTGGAATTTGTCGCATCTTTTATTTTAGTGGTCCATCATTTTCGTGCTCGGCCTCTAGGTCTGCCTTCACTGTATCTGTGTAGCATAGCTTGCTGTGGTATGCTATCTGGTGGTAGTCTGCTGATGTGTGCAAACCATTTGATCTGTTGGCGCTTAATAGTTCCAAGATTGGGGCGGTGCTGGTACTTTGTCTAATGTCCTCATTTCTCACTCGGTCTCTTAGTGATATTCCTCTTATTCTGAGTAAGCATACCATTTCAGCTGTCACAAGTTTACGTTTGTCTTGTGCTGTCGTTGTACATGTATTGCACGGTAGCACAACGTTGGCATAATAATCGTTTTGAATATTGTTATTTTGGTGTTTAAATCTACATTTTTGCTTCTGAAGATTGGTGTCATTTGCCCTAGGGCTTGGTATGCTTAACTACATCTATTGTGTATTTCTATGCTACTCCTGCCATCTGTTGTTATATTACTTCCTAGGTATGTGAATTCTGTCACTTGTTTAAGTCTGTTGTTTTCTATATATATATTTTGGTGTTTATTTCTGTTCTTCCTATCTTCATTACTTCCATCTTTTCTATGTTTATTTTCATGTTAAAGGTTTGGCATGTTTGATGTAATCTGTCTATTTGTCTTTGTAGTTGCTCGTCTTAAGACGCAACTAGTGCTTGGTCGTCTGCAAATAGCAATTCATTCTATATTATAAATTAAATTAATTATATATATAATTATTTAATTTAATTTATATCATTAATTATAGAAATTATTATTAATTTTAAATTAATAGTAACAATAATAATTAACAATAAGTGGAGTAAGATTGACATGTCCTGTCAGGGTGTTGGCAGCATCAGCACAAAATAACCCTATGAACATCTCTGTCTTCAGCCATTTTGATGAGTAGAATAATCATGTCCTGACTATTCCTTGAAGTTGTCAATCCAAGATTGTCTTTAATCACCTCTTCTTCTGCCACCCTGATTTTTTTCCTTGCAAAATAGTTTTAGCAAGTGAAACCTGCCTCATTGTATGTCCAACCAAGAACGTTTACGTTGTTTCATTACTGCTAGAAGTAGTTCTTGATAACCTGCAAGTTTGTTTATTTTCTGCCGGATGAATATATGCCCTGCTTAGGTTGGGACTATTGTCATCGAGACATTTCTGTTTCCACTAATGAGAGAAACTTGCTGAGAGTTTTCATCGAGACATTTCTGTTTCCACTAATGAGAGAAACTTGCAGAGAGTTTTCATCGAGACATTTCTGGATCCACTAATGAGAAAAACTTGCTGAGGGTTTTCATCGAGACATTTCTGTTTCCACTAATGATAGAAACTTGTTGAGAGTGTTCTAGTTTGTTTATATAATTCTGTAATTCAATGTTTCTGTTATTGCTGTGTCTATGTTTCGTGATATTGGTGATATCATCTGTGTGTAATTTTTACATTATATTACATTTTATTTGTTCTCTTGTTATTTCATTAGACTTATTTCCTCATAATATGCCACCACTTATCATTCATCATATTACTATGAAGTTTTGTTACTGTAGCCATCACCATTTTGTCAGCAACATTGTTCTGAGTAACCAATTCCAGCTGTGCTTCATTGTTCCAAGTAATAGATCCCAGCTGTGCTACATTGTTCCCAGTAATAGATCCCAGCTGTGCTACATTGTTCTCAGTAACATATCCCAGCTGTGCTACATTGTTCCCAGTAATAGATCCCAGCTGTGCTACATTGTTCCCAGTAATAGATCCCAGCTGTGCTACATTGTTCCCAGCTGTGCTACATTGTTCCCAGTAATAGATCCCAGCTGTGCTACATTGCTCTCAGTAACCAATCCCAACTGTGCTACAATGTTCTCAATAGCCGATTCCAGCTGTGCTAAATTCTTTCTCTAATGAGATTCTCTCCTTTCTGAATCTTTTTCTTGTTCTACAAAAATGAGAGAGCTTCCATAGTACTGATAACACTCAGGATAATGTACACGATGTTACTGATAACACTCAGGATAATGTACAAGTTGTTACTGATAACACTCATAATAATGTACGAGTTGTTACTGTTACTGATAACACTCAGGATAATGTACGCAATGTTAGTGTTATTAATATCACCTAGCACACAATGTTACTGATAACATTCAGTATGTGATGTTACTGTTACTGATAACATTCAGTATGTGATGTTACTGTTACTGATAACACTCAGGATAATGTACGCAATGTTAGTGTTATTAATATCACCTAGCACACAATGTTGCTGTTACTGATAACACTCAGGATAATGTACGAGTTGTTACTGATAACACTCAGGATAATGTACGAGTTGTTACTGATAACACTCAGGATAATGTACAAGTTGTTACTGATAACACTCATAATAATGTACGAGTTGTTACTGTTACTGATAACACTCAGGATAATGTACGCAATGTTAGTGTTATTAATATCACCTAGCACACAATGTTACTGATAACATTCAGTATGTGATGTTACTGTTACTGATAACACTCATGATAATGTACGAGTTGTTACTGATAACACTCAGGATAATGTACGAGTTGTTACTGATAACACTCAGGATAATGTACGAGTTGTTACTATTACTGATAACACTCAGGATAATGTACGCAATGTTAGTGTTATTAATAGCACCTAGCACACAATGTTACTGTTACTGATAACATTCAGTATGTGATGTTGCTGTTACTGATAACACTCATGATAATGTACGAGTTGTTACTGATAACACTCAGGATAATGTACGCAATGTTACTGTTACTCATAACACTCAGGATACTGTACGAGTTGTTACTATTACTGATAACACTCAGGATAATGTAGGAGTTGTTACTGTTACTGACAACACTCAGTACACAATGTTACTATTACTGATAACACTCAGGATACTGTATGAGTTGTTACTGTTACTGACAACACTCATGATAATGTAGGAGTTGTTACTGTTACTGACAACACTCAGTACACAATGTTACTGTTATTGATAAACTAATAGATAGTAAAACTACTAGATATAAAATATTGTAAATGAAGAAATAAATGACAAACAAAGGAACTAGGACTTATTCTACATTGTGGCCCAATTTAGACCTTTATTAAGAAAATACACATTTAAAATATTTGAAAATAGAATGTGATTGTGTGAGATATCCTTTGACACTTTAGTTATTATTGTTTACGATACCTAACTTTTTTTTACACCAGAAAGTATATATATCATAAATAGGATGTTTGATGCATTCTCATGCTTTTAATGCTTATCTTAATATATATTATATTTTATCTTATTTTATATATTAATTTTAAATTATTTTATACTTGTCTTAATGCTGAATAGATCATTGATTTCATTGCTGTCTTTAAGGGTTAATTATGATTGTGATTAAATTATTGATTTCATTGCTGTCTTGTATTAATGGAATGAGATGACAATGATATAAATATAATCTCATTCCTCAGGTACTTTGTTTATGTTTTCTACCACCACTGGAGGACGATTGATTTTTTAGCTGACAGCTATACCTGGCCACTACTGTGCTACCTTCTTGTTTGCTGTGCCTTCCCGTTAGCCAGTGCAGTTGCTCATCTCTTCAATGTGATGTCTGATCGTGCCCGGCATGTGTGCTTTTTCATGGACTACTCTGCCCTCAGTTTGTTTAGTTTTGGCGTTGCTATAATATACAGGGCGTATTGTTTTCCGACCGACCTACTAGCTGATGACGGAAACTTTATGTGGTACAGAAATAATTATATCAACATTGCAGCAGTTTTTGCAATTCTCTGTACGCTGACTTCGTGTGAGACTCGTTTTATGAAACCAAGCCTGCTTCGAAAAGCCATGCGTCTTAGTGCATTTGCCATCCCTTACGTTTATGACAGCATTCCAATTTTGTATAGACTCATAGACACGGGATTAAGTGATCCCCACCTTTCGGCTCAGCATTTGCATACACGACAGTTTATGTTTGCACTTATAGCAGCATTCCTCTATGCCTCACACTTACCCGAACGTCTGTTGCCTGGGATATTTGACATCGTTGGACACTCCCATCAATTATTTCATGTTTTTTCAATTCTTGCAGTGATGGATCAACTTCAAGCCGTCCTGCTCGATTTCAAAGAGCGCAGGCAATTTGTACAAAATCGGTGGAATTTTGAACAGCCTTCCCACAGCCTTGCTTATCTTGCTGCAATTTTTTGGATAAATTCCTTTATAATTTTTTTGTTCACCATCCGGCTACTGCGTCTAAAACACAAACTCAAGTCTAGTTGATATTATAATCTATATGTTATTTTTATTTCACCTGTAAACATAATTTTTGCTGAAAACTTAAAATGACTGACATATTTTATAAGTTTAATTTAATTTTCATTTATAGTCGAAATTGCACAAAAAAAGAATTTACTCTATTGGTTTAAATATTATTTCAATGCAACAAATAGGAGCGGCTATGTAGCGGCTCTTTGGACCAGAAGTTGCAGATTCAATTACATTATTTTGTTAACGTTAAAACACAAATTGTTATTAAATTCTCAGGTGATATTTGTTATAATCATCCGAGCGCAATATCTTCGTGATACAAAATAAATATTCTTAATATATGAATCCTGTGAACGGGCATAGATATAAGTCTGCAAATTTAGTCAGTCTTTGCAGATGATAGTACGGAGTAAATTGCGATTGAATAATATTTCTTTTCTTTCCATGAATCTCTAAATTAAGACTATAATTTCATCATGTGACATATCCCGCTAACCTGCTATGCATTATCTAGTAATAATTAAGTTGCCAAATTAATTGTTTAAATATTTAAATAGTATTACAAGATATAGTTAATTTAAATTTTAGTTCTATTTTACCAACATTTAAACACTAAGTAATTTAAGTAAATGAACATTATTTAAGAATAAGTAAAATTAAAGGTTGCATTGTTTGTTGATTTTATGAATAAATAATTAATGAGACATTGACTGACGATTTGATACGCCTAAAATTGACAGAGCCTTTTTATAATTTAAAAAAAAAAGCAGTGAAATATTTTTTGATAATTTTATTTAAATAGACCAAATCATTGATGATTTTATAAAAATTATTTGATAATTTTATTTTAATAAACACAAATGTGAATAATTGTTTGATGATTTTATAAGAATTAATGGTTCTATCACATATATAATGCCTACCTTTCACATTTTTAAAGAAATCTGTGTTGATCTGAAAAATATTTTAGTAGTTTGTGGTGTCACTTTACTACTTAATCGTAGTTACAAAATGGCTAGCTTAACTATGCTGAACTTGCCTTCGACTGATTAAAAAAAACGTTACACTTGTTACAGATGTGGGAGTGCTCCCAGATGTAAAGATTTTCGCACATGGGACATGCTATGTAGATGAAAAGATATACGTATCTACACGTTATGACATAGCCTCGTAAGCTGAGGGAAGAATTAGCTGAAAGTGCTACTATAACGTAAGTATGGCAGCACTTGAAAATCTATTTGACTGATTTCATATGGCGATCTAATCTATAGGCAAATGTTAACCTGTTCAATGCCATACTGTGGGAAATTAGCACATACTGGCTGCCTTCCTAACACCAGTCTTTTTCCTACCCACACATTTTCTTCTAACCCACTCATACAACCGTCCTAAATAAATTAATACTTAAATTAATAAATAAATACCCGTTGTCTAATAAATAGAGCCAAAGGAAAAAAAAAGATTTCCAAAAGAAAAAGAACACAGTAATTTGTTTTTCACATTCCGTTAAAAAAACATAGGCCTAAAGATATGTGATAGAATCAAATTAACTGACACATTTCATAATTTTATTTTTAATGAATCAAATCATTGTTTGATGATTTTATAAGAGATTACTGGTATGTCTGATAATTGTATTTTGACAAGAGTTGATGAAGTTGCTTATTAGACAAGAGTTGATGAAGTTGCTTATTAGACAAGAGTTGATGAAGTTGCTTATTAGACAAGAGTTGATGAAGTTGCTTATTAGACCAGAGTTGATGAAGTTGCTTATTAGACAAGAGTTGATGAAGTTGCTTATTAGACAAGAGTTGATGAAGTTGTTTATTAGACAAGAGTTGATGAAGTTGCTTATTAGACAAGAGTTGATGAAGTTGCTTATTAGACCAGAGTTGATGAAGTTGCTTATTAGACAAGAGTTGATGAAGTTGCTTATTAGACAAGAGTTGATGAAGTTGTTTATTAGACAAGAGTTGATGAAGTTGCTTATTAGACAAGAGTTGATGAAGTTGCTTATTAGACAAGAGTTGATGAAGTTGCTTATGAGACAAGAGTTGATGAAGTTGCTTATGAGACAAGAGTTGATGAAGGTGCTTATTAGACACAGAGTGTTTGAGATGAATGTTCAGAATGTCACAAACCGCTAAAATAAAAAAAAAGTGGATTTGCTGAGTGAGACATTAATCATGGGAGTTGTTTTATAAACGTGGAGGGGAAGGTAATTTTAAAATAAGTTTTAAATAATTTTGGACAGTGGCTTTTCTGTGACTGGCTGTAAATAAATAACCACTTTTGACAGTCGTGAAATGGCATAAATTTGTTTGGTTTGGACACGTAATGAGACACGATTAACTCTATAAAAGTATTTTGCAAGGAACTGTCGAAGGTGGAAGGATAAGTGGAGGTTGGAAAATCCTGAAGTCATAACATTAAGGGATAATGCTGGTATGATTTTTCAATGATTCCTCCTGATGGATTCTTGTGATGGGTCTTGCATGATTCCTCCAAATGGCTGAGGGTAGATATGTTTGTTTGCAATGTGACACCTTTGGGATCTTGATTGCTAATGGGTGTTATTATTATTATTCTTATTATTATACCTATTTCTTTTTTTTTCTTCTTCTTCTTTAAAAAAAAATATTATGTCTGTGGCTCACTCAAACAGTGGCTCCCCCAATTGTTAAAATTTTCTTTATGGTACCGTACATACAATAAATACAAGCAATAAATCTATCACTATATTTATTGTCTCGACTTCTGTTGTTAGATGTCACAAAATTGAATGACGTTCAGTTTTTGGACTATGGCACATTTGGTCCTCTGATAGGTAGTAATATTGTGAAATCTTATGATGTTGGTAGCTCCTTCAATCTATCTTTTTCTTGGTCTTTCTTTGCCTCTTTGTTTACATTTTCATGTTGTATGCTCTTCCAGTATGGGTTCATTCTCATTAAGTGACCGAACCATTTCAGTCTATTTCTTCTTGTTCCAACAGTTCTTGTAATCTCTTCTAAGAAGGTTATGGGGGGGGGGGAGGAGTTGGCTGTCCTATCCCATATAGTGTCAAATTGACCCAGAAACCATGCTGAAGTCAGATGTGCCATGCCAAAAGGCGCAGATATCACAAGTAAGGTGTAAACCATGATGCAATGCATACTTTTCTCCATACTACATCCTGCTAATCTGCGGGAGTTTGAGAATGCTTGAAGAAGAAGAAGATATTCAGTATGTCCTACAGCATGTAGTAACTGGTTGTACCTGTTCTGTGTTGGTTGATAACTCTTCTTATGATTCCTATACGCCACTCGTTTCTTGTAACACAACGCTTGACATCCTGCATTCTTGTCTCAGAATTAAATAGAAATAAATGCAATAAATTCCCCGTAAGTTAACGTGGATGTAATGTTAAAAAACATCACATATGTTCCAATTCTTTCAATTTGTTAAATATTGTAAGTTAAGATGAACGTTAGGGTATCTGTGATTGATAAAAATTGATTATTTGTTTGAAATGTTATCATAATTTTATCCAAATATCCCTTAAAATGAACTTTATCCATTTTCTATTTATAATTTGACCTCAAGTTTTAAAATATAATATGTAATGTATTGAAATTATAATCCACAAATATAATCTCTCCGCTGTTTTTGTTTGTATTTAGTTTGCTGGCTCAATGACCATTTCTTTAGCTAGTTATTTATATCAACTTAATATAGAGGAATATGTTAGAAAAATAGATTTTATTTTATTAAGTTTGAATTCGTACAATGATTTATATTTTTATATTGCAATTTTTTAAAATTTCTTTTTGTAATTTTTATATATGTTTTTCTAAAGAAATAATCAAAGATGCAAATAGAAATGTACTATTATTGATGTGAATTGTATCATTCAGTATTTGGTATTGCAAGAACAAACAGAATTCAAAAATTGAATTCAATTTCTGAAGGGGTAACAACATGTTATTTTTGTGTGTGTTGTACTTGATGAAGACTTCTTGGTCAAAAATGGACTTAATGTTGCTGTACTTCTGCATAAACGGTCAAATTATTTTTCTGTCCGTCAATTTTGATTAATTTGTTTGTAAATTGTACTTGTACTTTTTTAAAATTGGTGCTTGAACCTGTAACATAGTGTTGTTTTATGCTGCAAAATGATACATCCATTATACAAATTTAGATTGTCTCTGTGTGTCTCTGAGGTTGTAAGTATGTCTCAGACAGCCACATTGCCTGGTTGGACGTCAGTTGTATTGCCTGGTTTTGACTTCAGTTGTAGTCAGTTGGGTGTACAGACTATTCAGAAAACAGTGGTAACCCACTGAATGTATATATTGCCTAAAAATCTCTACAGTCAAAAAAATTGCCAGATTGATTGATACAGCCTAAATAGGATATTCTACCAACTCTGTAGCTCTCTCTTCATTTATTGTTACATCTCTTTAACAGCTTATCTTACATTATTATGACTTACAGATCTTCTCTTGTTCCCACAAGAGAATAGAGCTCAAAATGTTGATCTATGTTGGTTATACTCAAGCCCTTGCCGAAGACAGATGTGTCTGGCCAGTCGCTCAAATTAAATGGTGACACAACACATTTCTATTCTCTGGACTACATCCTGCTGAAAATCTAGCAGCAACACTGTCCTGCTGCAAGAGAGATCTGGTATGTATTTGAGAATGAACTCCTGAATACACTGAACAAGTAGAAGATCCACGCCTGAAGATTAGAGGAGTTCAAGCTTCAGTCATCGATATGAAGGCAGGTTAAAAAAAACCCTCTGTAATAGTTTTACTAAGGAAAGGTCACCACATTCTCATGAAAATTAAAGAATTACAAATGGAGAATAACTAAATGATTGTATTTTTAAATCATTTTTTTGATAGCTAAGACCTTTCTTAAATTATATCTATGGTACTGATCAGACCATCTTCAATTCTGTCCTGATTTTCCGTCTCATCAAATTATCATTGGCCATGTTTATTAAGCCATCTCAAATTTTGAATGCATTAGACATGTATTTTATTGGATCCTTTCTTCAAGATATGTTTGTGATACCTACTTTTTAATTTTACAAAACTATTTGAAGGAGACAGAGCTTTTTAAAAAGAACTATGATATTTTTTATATCATAACACTTTGTTGAAACCAAATAATAATTTATGGTTCTTTTCTTACAGATCATTTATACACAATCAAAAGTTTTAGAATGGTGTTAACTTTTAAAATATGAGTCACTAAAACACATTTAGTGACTTTCAGTTATCTTTATTTGACTTGCCATCTTTATTTTGCTTAACATGTCTAGAAGTGATGTCCCTTGGTAGCCTCTTGTAAACTCAGAAACAGTAAAACTATTGCTTTTGTGTTTTGATATATATGTACATATAAATTACTCATAATATAGGCCTATGTGTATATATAATCCAAAACAGAGATTGATCTGAGAACTAGGATATCTCAGAAAAATTCTGAATAGCAAGTGCGGATTAAGGTTACCATCAATGAGGTCTTGCACAGAGTAATGTTTCCAACAATATTTTCCACATTCATTCACAGAGGAAACTCATGTGGCTTGGGTATATTTTCCACACTCAGTCATAGAAGACTCATGTGGCTTGGGTATATTTTCCACACTCAGTCATAGAAGACTCATGTGGCTTGGGTATATTTTCCACACTCAGTCATAGAAGACTCATGTGGCTTGGGTATATCCAAAGAATAGACAGTGGTATCCCATACGCAAATACTGTACAGAGAAATTTCATATGATGCTAGACAAAGAGACCGACCACAAATTGCGATAGAAGGATGTATGCAAATCACGAATGCTTTTGTCATCACTTTTCACATTTGGGAAAAGCAGTAATGCTTACCTGTTACCACTCGTGGATCAGCGGATTTAGTCATGAGAAGTCATGTTTGGCTCATGCGCGATTGACTTCATCTGCTGTTTTTTTTATTCAGACATTTTGTCAAGGCGAATAAGGCCATATATAGGCCAACATGCTAGGAATTTTGTTTCAGGACTAATGTAAACGAGGAAGAAATCAAGAATGTCAAAATAAGATTAAATTTGTAAATAAACAAAATGAGGCAAACAATCAAGATTTATATGTCATATGATAAGAAATGCACAACTTAAATATGTAGTCAGCCGTGAGTTGCATATATTTGATTGTGCATCATAAACAATCTGTCTCGGATCCTGCGCTACTGGGGCCAAGATTTTCTGACTTTGATGGTAGGGTAGTATCTTATATTTCCTAAAAGCTGGTTATCAGGTGACTGTTGTTTATTTATTTTAATTGTTCTACTCAACATATGCCCAAAAGTTGAGTATTACCTCTTATTATCTTATTATACACTGTCTAAAACAATCATTCTATGTGCACATATGTCATTAAGAATAATAAGAACTGTTCTGTAGGAATTTGGTAGAATTATGTAATCTTTCAGACCTTCTTGTAAGGCTTGTGGTATTTAAGAGTTAATACTCATTTTATTTAGCCTAGTCATTGTATTATTTCACCTATTTGTTGTACATGATTGGCTTCCATATAACAGGACCGCTCATGATAGCAATGAATAACTCATTTTGCAATAAGAAATTTTCTGCATGAAATGGCTGTACAATAAGAAATATCATGCATAAAACACCTACAATAAGAAATGTCATGTATGAAACAACTACAATAAGAAATGTCATGCATAAAACACCTACAATAAGAAATATCATGCATAAAACACCTACAATTAGAAATGTCATGCAAACACTACCATGTGGTAAAGGCTGAGTCAGCAAAACTACCATTTGTTAATGGCTGAGTCAGCAAACACTACAATTGGTAAAGGCTGAGTCAGAAAACACTACCATGTGGTAAAGGCTGAGTCAGCAAAGACTACCATGTGTTAATGGCTGAGTCAGTAAACACTACCATGTGTTAATGACTGAGTCAGCAAACACTACCATGTGTTAATGGCTGAGTCAGCAAACACTACCATGTGTTAATGGCTGAGTCAGCAAACACTACCATGTGTTAATGGCTGAGTCAGCAAACACTACCATGTGTTAATGACTGAGTCAGCAAACACTACCATGTGTTAATGGCTGAGTCAGCAAACACTACCATGTGTTAATGGCTGAGTCGGCAAACACTACCATGTGGTAAAGGCTGAGTCAGCAAACACTACCATGTGGTAAAGGCTGAGTCAGCAAACACTACCATGTGTTAATGGCTGAGTCAGCAAACACTACCATGTGTTAATGGCTGAGTCAGCAAACACTACCATGCGTTAATGGCTGAGTAAGCAAACATTACCATGCGTTAATGACTGAGTCAGTAAACACTACCATGTGTTAATGACTGAGTCAGCAAACACTACCATGTGTTAATGACTGAGTCAGCAAACACTACCGTGTGTTAATGACTGAGTCAGAAAACACTACCATGTGTTAATGACTGAGTCAGCAATCACTACCATGTGTTAAGTACATACGAAAGTTTGCCAATATCAGATATCTCTGATTAACCTAAAGCTAATTGACAAAAGAGGACCAAAGATACAAAGTTATTGTATATTTATTGCCTATTTTATTACCAACTTTTTGAATGACCCAGAATATATACAAGAATCTCAGTGACACTTTGTATTTTGTATGGACACTATACTGCCTTGATGAATTCCATGTCAAAAGTTTATCAGTTTGTAATATTTTTTTAAGCAAATTGAAAAATGTATAAATCAAGAGTATCTCTGTGTTTTGTTTCACGTGTGCTATTTACACTTTTAAAGTCCAGCTTATCATAATTTGTATATTATTATAAATGTATTCTTCTGCGATAATGTTCAGTTCAATATTTGTCATGTGTAGAGAGATTTGTTTTTATGCCATATTGAGCTCTTGAAACTACACAACATTTGATGACAAGTCTATGCTATGAGCACACAACTTCTGCGATCAGTTGTTAAGCATTCAGTCCAATATTGGTCATGCATAGAAAGATCTGTTTTCTGTCATCTCAGCCACACATTTTTTTTCAGAAAAGTTCCTGTAGGTCAGATTGTCTTACTATGAACAATGAAACTGGGACGATTGGTCTCTGTTGTTTACTTTGCATTGGTGTTGTTGAATGACATTATGGTGGCTTTCTACATGGATTTTGTGGAATAAATTGTGAATGAAACACCCTCTTTTAAGTTCCTCCATTCTGAGCTTGAATATTTTGATTTTAACAGTTGTGAAGTACCTTATGTTACCTACTTGAAAGCTGGGTTTTTTCAGGAGACTTCCTGCAGATTAACTTTTGTGTGGAATACAAAGAACCTTATGGTAATGACAAATATCTTTTAACTGCTCCGCCATCTTCATGAACTGGAATTTAGTCAATATATATATATACATACATACACGATCGGACTAGCGCCACAGAATCAATAGTTTCACAACAAAATTGCAGATTCCTCTCAACATGCGACTCCTCCCATTAAAGCTCAAAGTGTGGTAGACAATTCCATGCACGCATTGGGCACACAGCAGACATCATCTTCATCATCCCAGTTGAGCTGCATTGCCGATTAAACGGATGAACAACATATATATATACGATACTTCTGTCATGTGACTTATACGTTGAATTAGAATCCCTACAAGGAAGGTTATGTTGTTATGTGATGTATTCTCTCCAGAACGTTGTCTTTCCAGTGAATTCCCTGAGCAGAGGTGTATCATTGTTATATGAAGGTTGAAGAAATAAGTGCTTGAAGTCAAAGAAAAAGAAGGTTTGATTTAAGGGTAGAATGAGAAAGATGTATATTCAACAGGCTACAGGAACCATCAGCATGAATATTCTTTGATATGCTGAAAGAGATAGATTTGTTTGATTATCTTATCTTTAAAAAAACAATGTTTTACATCAAATTAAAAAAAAATATGTTAAAATTTGGAACAATTTAATTTTGGTGTTTGAAATACAGTATTGTTGACATTACATGGTGTTATCCAACCCCGTCCCCACTCCTTGTCAACAACTGTCAGACTTCCTCAGATACTCCCCCTCTCAATTGTTGACATGATTTATAGACAGCCCCACCCCGAATGTACAGATACAAATGTATCATCCTCATTAGTACACCTGATATATTTTTTGGTTTTCTCAATTAATAAAACTGACAGTCATGTTAAGAGACCACGGCGACACTGGATGTATCCCGCCATTAGTGTGGATAAAATGGTGACACAACGGATCTCCATTCTTTGAACTAAATTCTGCTAAAAATCTAGAAGTCATTGTACTGCGGTCTGATAGGAATGGGAGAATGAATGCTGAAAATAAATAAAATATAGTTCATTACAGGAGAATGTGTCCACACTAATTCCAACGTTTTAATATTAGGCTTGATTTCATACAGTTTCCGTGATGTGGAGATAGAAATAACGTCTGCTACTGATCATTTGATCTGCACACAACTCACCGAGAGCCCTGTAGCAGACACTGCGTGTCCACTGAAGATGGTTAGAAATTCGATGTGATGATAATAGAATGTGTTATCTACAGGGTCACTTTTGAGATGTGGTATAGAACAATGAGATGTGGTATAGAATAATGAGATGTGGTATAGAACAATGAGATGTGGTATAGAACAATGAGATGTGGTATAGAACAATGAGATTTTGTATAGAACAATGAGATGTGGTATAGAATAACTAGATGTTGTATAGAACGAGATGTGGTATATAATAATGAGATGTGGTATATAATAATGAGATGTGGTATAGAACATTGTGATGTGATATAGAACAATGGGATGCAATCTAGAACAATAAAATGTGATATACAACAATGAGATGTGAAATAGAACAATGAGATGTGATGTAGAACAATGAGATGCAGTGTAGAACAATGAGATGGTAGAACAATGAGATGTGATGTAGAACAATGAGATGTGATGTAGAACAATGAGATGTGATACAGAACAATGAGATGGATATGGAACAATGAAATGTGGTATATAACAATGAGATATAACACAGAACAATGAGATGCTATCTAAAACAATGAGAGGTGGTACAGAGCAATGAGATGTAATATATAACAATGAGATGTGATATATAACAATGAGATGTGATATAGAACAATGAGATGTTGTATAGAACAATGAGATGTTGTATAGAACAATGATATGTGATATAGAACAATGATATGTGATATAGAACAGATGTTCTTAACCAATTGTTTTTGCCCATGGTTTCATTGTCAGACAATTTTTTGATGGAATTTATGAGATGTCTCTCCTGGTACCTTAATAAACAATAATTGAGTTTCTTCAATAATATATGCGTTATTACGCTTCGCAACATCCATCATCCAATTTGTTACTTTCCTGTTGCCATCAAAGACGTATCTTTGGCCAGGGATTCAGAGATTTTTTTGCCAAGTGCATGATTCTGTGACAGGCTCTACAGATGATTTAGAGTATGTGTTGCCTCTTTGGAGAGGTGAAACAAAAGTGTGATTGTGGTGTTACCTGACTGCGATGAGCTGAGTGAAGTCACTACACAACTCTCTCTGCACAAAACATCATCAAAAAAAGCTATTTTAAATTAGATCCGCCTTTAAATTATTTTCATTTGGACTATTTATATATATATATATATAATGTTTTATATATGGACCATTTGTATAGCTTCTACCCTCGTTGTGCCATGACGCTATTGTCAACAAACCAGATGTTTAACTTGCCATCAAAAACATGCATTGTGTAGCTTGTTTAATATCAAATATTTGTTAATATCAAATGATTATTAAAATCAAATAATTGTTAATATAAAATATGTTTATTATACTACCGTGTAGTTTCTTATTGTTTCACTGTTGACGTTATAGAGATCTTGTTTTAGTAAATTTTTGTGTTTTTTTAAATACAGTTGTTTGGTTTCTATTTACTGATATTGTTATGAATGTAATAAATCCATTCCTTTTTTATGCTGACACTTTTTGTATTTATAAAATCTGTGAATCCCAAGTTCTTGACCATTAAGAAATTTTTGAGAAGACAATGTTGCGCTTTTATTGTTTAGGTGCAGCCTCGGCATGTCACCAGAGGGTTCAGTGCATAGAATTTAACATTCCGCTCACAAAATTTATTGTTGTGGTGCAGCCTTGGCATGTCACCAGAGGGTTCAGCGCATGGAATTTAACATTCCGCTAACAAAATCCAAACCCAGAACTTCAAAAAAGGTGCAGAATCGTGGGATATCCATTGGTGATTTTGCTTCTGCTCACATCGCAGTGTCATCCATGCACACTGTTCATGTTTGTAGAGGGAACATGGTGATTGGGTCAAGGTTGCACCACCACCTTTACATTCCTATATTTGTTCTGGTACCTATTTCTGCAGCTTGAACATTCGTTCTAGTACCTATCTCTACAGCTCGAACATTTGTTCTAGAATAATCTATCTCTGTTGCTTGAGAATTTGTTATTTATAATATTTAAAAAAAATTTCTCCATAAACTGGAAATCAACTATTTTCCAGTGAACTGACCACATTGCATACATGATTGCATTATTCATGTTTGCATTATTCATGTTTGCATTATTCATGTTTGCATTATTCATGTTTGCATTATTCATGTTTGCATTATTCATGTTTGCATTATTCATGTTTGCATTATTCATGATTGCATTATTCATGATTGTGCTTTATTATTTGTTCTGGTACTGTGTGTGAAAACTACCTAATTTACATAGTCGTCAATTGAGAAGACACTTAGTGGAAAAGAAGACACTTCAGTGGAAGAAAAGACACTTCAGTGGAACAGAAGACATGTCAGTGGAGTAGAAGACACTTCAGTGGAAGTCAATGATACTCGCATTACATAGAAAGACGTGGAATGGAAACTTAAAGACAGGGTTGATGAGATAATTTTTCCATGACCTATGCTCTCATGAGGGTCCGAACCTTGATGAATGTGTGTAGAATTTCTGCAGTTGGCTTGACCAGATCTTCAACTTGTTGTGGTGGAATTATTGTTTTGATTTTCATGAATACCATTGTTTTGGGTGAATATTATTATCATTATTCTTCCGTTTTGTTATTTGCTTATAGTAGTACAACTTGTAAGTTCTAGGAGACTTCTTTGCAGGAAATACACGCCAAAGAATTTATATGCTTTACTGTAGTTAGATCAATATTCTTTCTTGTGTATGGTAGGGTATGTATCCATCTTGTATATATGGTAAGGTATGTAACCGTATCATATATGGTAAGGTATGTAACCATTTGATATATGGTAAGGTATGTAACCATCTTGTATAGGGTAAGGTATGTAACCGTCTTGTATATATGGTAAGGTATGTAACCGTTTGATATATGGTAGGGTATGTAACCATCTTGTATGTTGTAGGGTATGTAACCATCTTGTATGTTGTAGGGTATGTAACCATCTTGTATATGGTAAGGTATGTAACCGTCTTGTATATGGTAAGGTATGTAACGGTCTCGTATATATGGTAAGGTATATAACCGTCTCGTATATATGGTAAGGTAAGTAACCGTCTTGTATTCAACTAGTTTGATATGTTTGTTATGATGTAGCCATTCTAATGTGTGCATACACAAAATGGGATTCTGTCTTCTATATTTGGAAAAAGTGTGATGTCTGCGTTATTTTATAAAAATATCTATGTTGTTGTACTGATCCTCAGGAATTCTGAGAAATTAACTCTTGCTTTCTATGTAATAGGGAGAAATTAGTTCTTACTTCCTCTGTGTAATAGGGAGAAATTATCTCAAACTTTCTCTGTGTAATAGGGAGAAATTATCTCAAACTTTCTCTGTGTAATAGGGAGAAATTATCTCAAACTTTCTCTGTGTAATAGGGAGAAATTAGTTCTTACTTCCTCTGTGTAATAGGGAGAAATTAGTTCTTACTTCCTCTGTGTAATAGGGAGAAATTAGTTCTTACTTCCTCTGTGTAATAGGGAGAAATTAGTTCTTACTTCCTCTGTGTAATAGGGAGAAATTATCTCAAACTTTCTCTGTGTAATAGGGAGAAATTATCTCAAACTTTCTCTGTGTAATAGGGAGAAATTATCTCAAACTTTCTCTGTGTAATAGGGAGAAATTAGTTCTTACTTCCTCTGTGTAATAGGGAGAAATTAGTTCTTACTTCCTCTGTGTAATAGGGAGAAATTAGTTCTTACTTCCTCTGTGTAATAGGGAGAAATTAGTTCTTACTTCCTCTGTGTAATAGGGAGAAATTATCTCAAACTTTCTCTGTGTAATAGGGAGAAATTATCTCAAACTTTCTCTGTGTAATAGGGAGAAATTAGTTCTTACTTCCTCTGTGTAATAGGGAGAAATTAGTTCTTACTTCCTCTGTGTAATAGGGAGAAATTAGTTCTTACTTCCTCTGTGTAATAGGGAGAAATTAGTTCTTACTTCCTCTGTGTAATAGGGAGAAATTATCTCAAACTTTCTCTGTGTAATAGGGAGAAATTATCTCAAACTTTCTCTGTGTAATAGGGAGAAATTAGTTCTTACTTCCTCTGTGTAATAGGGAGAAATTATCTCAAACTTTCTCTGTGTAATAGGGAGAAATTAGTTCTTACTTCCTCTGTGTAATAGGGAGAAATTATCTCAAACTTTCTCTGTGTAATAGGGAGAAATTAGTTCTTACTTCCTCTGTGTAATAGGGAGAAATTAGTTCTTACTTCCTCTGTGTAATAGGGAGAAATTAGTTCTTACTTCCTCTGTGTAATAGGGAGAAATTATCTCAAACTTTCTCTGTGTAATAGGGAGAAATTAGTTCTTACTTCCTCTGTGTAATAGGGAGAAATTATCTCAAACTTTCTCTGTGTAATAGGGAGAAATTAGCTCTAACTTTCTCTGTGTAATAGGGAGAAATTAGCTTTAACTTTCTCTGTGTAATAGGGAGAAATTAGCTCTAACTTTCTCTGTGTAATAGGGAGAAATTAGCTATAACTTTCTCTGTACAATAGGGGAAATTAGCTCGCTCTTTCTCTGTGTAATAGGGTGTTTTATCGAGAGCTTTATTTCATTCCCAGAAGACTAACTCGCAATCATATCCTAAACCTGTAACTGTCAGGAACGTATGGGTACCACATTGGATGCTCCAGCACACACAGTCCTCTAGTGATTTCTATCTTGAATGATGTGAATTATTGAGGAAAAATCAGGTGTCCATAGCAACTCAGGATTATACCATGGTCACTGGTATGGGAAGAACAACTAACTATGCAGTCTTTGTCATCCAAGGGGACTGTCTAATTATGCAGGGCTAACATAAATACCTGATACTGGGGTCTTGAAAGGAATTGTCACATCGTGCATAGAGTTCCTTTTCACCACACTCAATGTGCTATATGTTTATAGCCAGGGAGCCATGTACATATTGGCAACTGGGACCATGTTCAGGATTAGAGCTAATTTTATTCCACCATAGTGATATGCAATGCCGGGTTTTCTGAATTTAGCATCACAAAGGGAAATGTAATTGTACAGATGAAATGATGTGGAACTTCCACACGAGGAAAGTCTCACTATGTAGGCATGGCATCTATTGAGAGTGTAATGGTGCATATTGATCGTTTCGATAGGCCAGTGAGATCTTCGGACATTCCTTCCGCATGTAGAAAATATCTATCTAGTTTCTTAATAACCAGATGAAATGAAAGCATTTTTATATCCATAGGCTGTTAGTTCTTAGCACTCGAGATGTAAGACTGTGTTTGTGGAAGGTTCTTCATCAGCCAGATAGTGTGGCTATGTTCAAGTGCAGAGGCTATGTTCAAGTGCAGAAAGGCATGAGCTTTCAAGATGACCATGGAAGTATGACAAAAGAAGTCACACAATGACTCACTAAAGATCTCACTCACAGCTTGCGGGATAAACCATGTGACACAGCAAGATGTTGCATGAGACAGCTGTGTGGTGCTCTGTAAATTATAAATGTGCCACATCCTATGGAAAAGGGACAAATGAAGCAGCTCAAATGTGGAGAATGACTGGAAAGGCACAGGTCGATTAAATATTTTCTAAAGGGATCATACAGTGCTCAGCTTATCCGAGGTTAGTTTAGGGCTTATCAACCATCTATAGACTCATAGACTGATCAACCTGCCTATAGACTGATTTATTGATAGACTCATAGACAATCCTGTAACTGAATTTCATTAAGCGAATGTAATAAAGGATGATCAACACTGTGGTTATGTGGTTAAGTCCATGTTATGTGGTATGATGGACACTAAGGGTTAATTAAAAGACCATGTTATGTGGTATGATGGACACTAAGGGTTAAAAGACCATGTTATGTGGTATGATGTACAGTCAGTCATTCAGTTCCTATTTAGCCAAGTTTGGTACATAGGGCGGATGTCATAGTTCTCCATGCCTGTCGATCAGTTGCCAAGGATTGCAGGTCTTGTGCATTTATGCCTGTTGATTTATGATGTACACTACGGGTTAAAAGACCATGTTATGTGGTATAATGGACACTAAGGGTTAAAAGACCATGTTATGTGGTATGATGGATACTACGGGTTAAAAGACTATGTTATGTGGTATGATGGACTTTAAAGGTAGAGAGCACATATTTGTTCTGCTGTTCAGGTTGACACATGTGCCTAGTTTCTAGTAAATAGTGAAGAGTTTGTTTGCTGTTGGTATTGTATGCCTCTTTCATTTTTGTTTCTGATACCTGTTCTTGTTTTGTGGTTTGCTATTCGTTATGAACTCAGTGTTAATTAAATTATATCACATATCCACATGTTCCATTGCTATCTTAGCACCTGTCACTGTTTCATCATTCACTACTATCTTATCAATGTCTCATAATCTGTCATTTCTTCATCATTAATCAATGTTTCATAATTTGTCATTTCCTTATCATTAATCACTCTCATAATCTGTCATTTCCTCATCATTAATCACTGTCTCATAATCTGTCATTTCCTTATCATTAAATACTCTCATAATCTGTCATTTCCTCATCATTAATCACTGTCTCATAATCTGTCATTTCCTTATCATTAATCACTCTCATAATCTGCCATTTTCTCATCATTAATCAATGTCTCATAATCCGTCACTTCCTCATCATCTATCACTGTTTCCTTCATTATTGTCTCATCATGAAAATCATCTCATAATTCATCGTCTCATCATCAATCATCTCATCAGTAATCACATTCTCATCCATCGTTGTCCTGTCATCATTTAACATCTCCATCCATGCCTCACTTCCATGCCATCTATATCCAACATCCTTGTCTATCTTCGTCTTTGATCGGAATAACTTTATAAGCTCACACACAAACATATACTATGTACACACGTTTAGTGTTTATATAGAAGGCATGTGGCCTTCTATTTGTGATCTTACAGCTCAATGTTTGTGGAGAGATTGATTGATAATAAGTTTACAGTTTCAGCAATAAAATGGATATTTTCTGAAATCTTTATAGTCTGTTAATTTGTGCTATCTTTAACATTTTCTGACAATTTTGTTAGCATGTCTACTTTCTTTTCAGTGTAACCTCTTTATTCTTTGCAGCGCCACGGTTAGAAGAGTTCTCTCGAGACTGCCTTTGTGTGTACTTCATATATGTTTGTTTTCATGGTCTCTTATGTTTCTGTCATCCATCTTTTGCATGGTTTGCACCTTGCTCTGTATCCCTCGTGCTTGTATAGGATTGTTTTTTGAAGGAGCACTATCTGATGGTAGTCTGGAAGCATGTGAAAATCACATAATCTGTCATTACAAATAAATAACACTTATGATGAAAGCATTAAATGGAAAAAATGAGAATCAAATGGGTAAAACACCAAATAAATACAACATAGATGCAACATAGCATACCAGATCTTAGGGAAGGTGTCTTCCATTTAAAAAAAACAAATATGTGAATATGGACACCAAATCTGCACTATATAAAACCATCATCATGCCATCACTATGCTACCAATGTCAAACGTGGACACTAACAACAAAAGAAAAGTTGCTACAACAGAAATACTAATTTCACCTATTGGATTTCAGTTTTGCCGCCTTTATTACCAATTATTACAGATACAGGGAAAACTTCAAATCATAATTTAGTTATACTCACATATTTTGTGTACTTTTTTTCAGTTTTTTTTTTCATGCATTTGTTGCTAAATTTCCCCCCAGACATGACATTAGAAATGACTTACTTCAATATTTCAGACGTACGATCCTTTCAACCACAGAAGTTAGTCCAATTTGGTTATATCACAGCTGTGCAACCATAAGAAATAGTGGTGGTCACAGATCTGGTCACCACGACCTCCTAAGATTACAAGATCAATAAAATGACTTCCTTGACACAAGAAAGGTTCTCTGCAGCTGGCTTATCGCCATATAAAAAACATTGTTGGCCGCGGTTCAGGTAATTCCATCGCCAGGATAAAATTACACATCTAATTGTAAGCTATAACGAAAAGGCATGGTTGTCAAGGGAGACAATATCCAATCAACAGAAAATTGATGTTGCCTAGATTAAATCCCCTGCTCAGGAGATTTCAGGGAAACTGACAAGATGGCCAGAGTAAGATACAAAAATAAACGATTCGAATAGTATGTGTATTCTTCCTCTGCGTTCGTACTCAAACTCCTGCAGATTAGCAGGGTGTAGTCCGGAGAATGGAATGCTTTGTGTCATGGTTTACAGCTTGGCTGCGATATCTGTACCTTTCGGCCTGACATATCCGGCGTCAGCATGCGTTCTGTGTCACTTGACCTTCTATGGTATTGGACAGCTAAATCTACCTTCCTACATCTCTTCTGTGTCATCTCTTACAACATGCATTGAAGGTAACAGTGTCATTGAAGGTAACAGTGTCATTGAAGGTAACAGTGTCATTGAAGGTAACAGTGTCATTGAAGGTAACAGTGTCATTGAAGGTAACAGTGTCATTGAAGGTAACAGTGTCATTGAAGGTAACAGTGTCATTGAAGGTAACACTGTCATTGAAGGTAACAGTGTCATTGAAGGTAACAGTGTCATTGAAGGTAACAGTGTCATTGAAGGTAACACTGTCATTGAAGGTAACAGTATCATTGAAGGTAACAGTGTCATTGAAGGTAACAGTGTCATTGAAGGTAACAGTGTCATTGAAGGTAACACTGTCATTGAAGGTAACAGTGTCATTGAAGGTAACAGTGTCATTGAAGGTAACACTGTCATTGAAGGTAACAGTATCATTGAAGGTAACAGTGTCATTGAAGGTAACAGTGTCATTGAAGGTAACAGTGTCATTGAAGGTAACAGTATCATTGAAGGTAACAGTGTCATTGAAGGTAACAGTGTCATTGAAGGTAACAGTGTCATTGAAGGTAACAGTGTCATTGAAGGTAACAGTGTCATTGAAGGTAACAGTGTCATTGAAGGTAACAGTGTCATTGAAGGTAACAGTGTCATTGAAGGTAACAGTATCATTGAAGGTAACAGTGTCATTGAAGGTAACAGTGTCATTGAAGGTAACAGTGTCATTGAAGGTAACAGTGTCATTGAAGGTAACAGTGTCATTGAAGGTAACAGTGTCATTGAAGGTAACAGTGTCATTGAAGGTAACAGTATCATTGAAGGTAACAGTGTCATTGAAGGTAACACTGTCATTGAAGGTAACAGTGTCATTGAAGGTAACAGTATCATTGAAGGTAACAGTGTCATTGAAGGTAACAGTGTCATTGAAGGTAACAGTATCATTGAAGGTAACAGTGTCATTGAAGGTAACAGTATCATTGAAGGTAACAGTGTCATTGAAGGTAACAGTGTCATTGAAGGTAACAGTATCATTGAAGGTAACAGTGTCATTGAAGGTAACAGTATCATTGAAGGTAACAGTGTCATTGAAGGTAACAGTGTCATTGAAGGTAACAGTGTCATTGAAGGTAACAGTATCATTGAAGGTAACAGTATCATTGAAGGTAACAGTATCATTGAAGGTAACAGTGTCATTGAAGGTAACACTGTCATTGAAGGTAACAGTGTCATTGAAGGTAACAGTATCATTGAAGGTAACAGTGTCATTGAAGGTAACAGTGTCATTGAAGGTAACACTGTCATTGAAGGTAACAGTGTCATTGAAGGTAACAGTATCATTGAAGGTAACAGTGTCATTGAAGGTAACAGTGTCATTGAAGGTAACACTGTCATTGAAGGTAACAGTGTCATTGAAGGTAACAGTATCATTGAAGGTAACAGTGTCATTGAAGGTAACAGTATCATTGAAGGTAACAGTGTCATTGAAGGTAACAGTATCATTGAAGGTAACAGTATCATTGAAGGTAACAGTATCATTGAAGGTAACAGTATCATTGAAGGTAACAGTATCATTGAAGGTAACAGTATCATTGAAGGTAACAGTATCATTGAAGGTAACAGTGTCATTGAAGGTAACAGTATCATTGAAGGTAACAGTATCATTGAAGGTAACAGTATCATTGAAGGTAACAGTATCATTGAAGGTAACAGTATCATTGAAGGTAACAGTATCATTGAAGGTAACAGTATCATTGAAGGTAACAGTGTCATTGAAGGTAACAGTGTCATTGAAGGTAACAGTATCATTGAAGGTAACAGTGTCATTGAAGGTAACAGTGTCATTGAAGGTAACAGTATCATTGAAGGTAACAGTGTCATTGAAGGTAACAGTGTCATTGAAGGTAACAGTGTCATTGAAGGTAACAGTATCATTGAAGGTAACAGTGTCATTGAAGGTAACAGTATCATTGAAGGTAACAGTGTCATTGAAGGTAACAGTGTCATTGAAGGTAACAGTGTCATTGAAGGTAACAGTATCATTGAAGGTAACAGTATCATTGAAGGTAACAGTATCATTGAAGGTAACAGTGTCATTGAAGGTAACACTGTCATTGAAGGTAACAGTGTCATTGAAGGTAACAGTATCATTGAAGGTAACAGTGTCATTGAAGGTAACAGTGTCATTGAAGGTAACACTGTCATTGAAGGTAACAGTGTCATTGAAGGTAACAGTATCATTGAAGGTAACAGTGTCATTGAAGGTAACAGTGTCATTGAAGGTAACACTGTCATTGAAGGTAACAGTGTCATTGAAGGTAACAGTATCATTGAAGGTAACAGTGTCATTGAAGGTAACAGTATCATTGAAGGTAACAGTGTCATTGAAGGTAACAGTATCATTGAAGGTAACAGTATCATTGAAGGTAACAGTATCATTGAAGGTAACAGTATCATTGAAGGTAACAGTATCATTGAAGGTAACAGTATCATTGAAGGTAACAGTATCATTGAAGGTAACAGTGTCATTGAAGGTAACAGTATCATTGAAGGTAACAGTATCATTGAAGGTAACAGTATCATTGAAGGTAACAGTATCATTGAAGGTAACAGTATCATTGAAGGTAACAGTATCATTGAAGGTAACAGTATCATTGAAGGTAACAGTGTCATTGAAGGTAACAGTGTCATTGAAGGTAACAGTATCATTGAAGGTAACAGTGTCATTGAAGGTAACAGTATCATTGAAGGTAACAGTGTCATTGAAGGTAACAGTATCATTGAAGGTAACAGTATCATTGAAGGTAACAGTGTCATTGAAGGTAACACTGTCATTGAAGGTAACAGTGTCATTGAAGGTAACAGTATCATTGAAGGTAACAGTGTCATTGAAGGTAACAGTGTCATTGAAGGTAACAGTGTCATTGAAGGTAACAGTGTCATTGAAGGTAACAGTATCATTGAAGGTAACAGTATCATTGAAGGTAACAGTGTCATTGAAGGTAACAGTGTCATTGAAGGTAACAGTGTCATTGAACTTTGCTTCCTTTCGCTCCACGACAACAAACAGGCGGCGTTTTATGAGTCTGGATTGTCGTTTCTGAACTCCCGGACAATTTTACCCAGATATTTTCTCATCTGTCTAGCGAGTGGTTGAACAGTAACCTTTCTATCAGCGTTGTCTTCTTATCATCAACCATGGTGCCGTCTTCACTTCACAGGTTGGCTCCAGCGAACCTCCATATTCTACCCATTGCCTTGGTAGCCAACTTTGCTAGACTGTATACTGTCCATGTCATTATATTTCCCTCCCATTTGTATCGCTGCCTACATCTTGCTCTGTACAACTTCTGATTGACTCCACATTGTTTGTGATATCATTTTACTTGAACTAGTGGTCTTACGTATTTAGGATCTTTTCATCCATCCATCCATCCATCCATCTTTCTATATCTGACTGTCTATCTGTCTGCGTGTGTCATGTGTGTCTGTTCCTTCCTGTGTCATATACCCATAACTCGTCAGGGTTGTAAGGGCACCACTTTGATTGCATCAAGACACAGTCATTCATCAATTTCTATCTTCAATAATGCATACGATAGAAGAGCAATCTTGTCCCGCCCAGTCCTTGATGTCATCTGTAAATGTTTTTCTCTGTCCTTGCTTTCTTCCACCTTCGACCGTTCCCTGTAGTATCGTTCCCTGTAGTATCGTTCCCTGTAGTATCGTTTCCTTTAGTATTGATTCTGATAAGGAATCATGTCGGCATACATATCCAAACCATGAAATGTTAAACATTATGTTTATGTAACATTGTTACTTGGTAATCTAACTACCATATAGTGAAGTCAATGAAATATTGTTACAATCTGCCATATAGTGAAGTCAATGAAATATTGTTACAATTGCCATATAGTGAAGTCAATGAAATATTGTTACAATCTGCCATATAGTGAAGTCAATGAAATATTGTTACAATCTGCCATATAGTGAAATCAATGAAATATTGTTACAATCTGCCATATAGTGAAGTCAATGAAATATTGTTATAATCTGCCATATAGTGAAGTCAATGAAATATTGTTACAATCTGCCATATAGTGAAGTCAATGAAATATTGTTACAATCTGCCATATAGTGAAATCAATGAAATATTGTTACAATCTGCCATATAGTGAAGTCAATGAAATATTGTTACAATCTGCCATATAGTGAAATCAATGTAAAAGAAATTTTAAATAAATAGAAAAATAACTTTTTCTAAGAAAAATGACTTTTTGTACGTCATGGCCAAACATGGGCCTTAATCACGATACAAATGTAAACAAATACAAATAAACATACATAAGAATTAAATAATAAATGCACAGAGTTGGTCTCACCATCTCCGTGCATTATAAACGACAAAAGTTGGAAAATGGTGGTGTAATAATGTATGTTTAGTGACTAAGTAACATTGGTGCGTGCCTATAGTACTTTAGTGACTAAGTAACATTGGTGCGTGCCTATAGTACTTTAGTGACTAAGTAACATTGGTGCGTGCCTATAGTACTTTAGTGACTAAGTAACATTGGTGCGTGCCTATAGTACTTTAGTGACTAAGTAACATTGGTGCGTGCCTATAGTACGAAACTGTGCAGTTATAATTTCATTATTGTGTGTGTGCATTTACGTATATTTTGAGAAGCCTTAGAAAATTATAACATCAGAGGACAGCTGTTAGATAATATAGAAGAGATATATAAAAAATGCCAAAGCTCAGTAAGAACAACAGATGGATCACTGAACCTTTCTTATTAAGATCTGAAGTAAGACAAGGATGTGTGCTTTCACCTCTACTTTTAGATAGACCAAGAAAACGGTGGATACATAACATCAAGATAACTTTGAACATACATGGACTTGACGCAATCAAGGCGACACATCTGGCCTTGGAACGACAGCTCAACGCTCCCAACCCTTCGCTTAAAGGCATGTGCATATACTATCAACCATCATTCGCCTGAGGACAGACAGGAGACAATTGTGTATTTATTTCCTATTTGAATCTGTTTCATGAAAAGGTCCCTGTTGGAAGGTAACGTAGAAAAAGTCCTTGTTTCTTTTTTTAATATTTTATTTCTCTTGTACATTGGTTTTAATACTTGGTAGTTAGATTATCTATTATAGTAACAATATTATAAATCTCTGTTCACTCTAAGAATGAAGTGGGTCAGTGCTTCTGATTGGTTTTTGGACGCAGAACGCATTAGTCAATTAAGTACCCAATCTATTGCTTTTAAATTTCATTTATAAATGTGTTTTTTTTAATGTTGTTTAAATATTATTTTTGATTGTTTTGAAATGTTTTAAATAATATTGTCTCTACATGTCGTCAGCTGTTTAAAAATCACCTGTTGTCGCGGAGTAATATGGGGTGTGTGTTTTGACCCACTTAATTCTTAGAGTGAACAGAGTACATATGACCATAGTTGTTATCGCTTCTTGGTTCTGTTAGCTTGGCACTCTCCACCTTGTCAAATATCCATTGACAGATTAGTTAAGTATAGTCCTACTTATGTCCAAACGATGCAAGTTTTCATCGTTTCCCTATTCTATCTATCTATTCGCTGAAAACCTTTATTGCCTTTCAGCGTCAGGTCGTAGAAGAGTTCTTTGGAGATGACTCATGTGTGCAGAATATATTGTGGAATTTGTTGCCTCTTTTATTTCGGTGGTCCATTGTTTTCGAGGTCGGCCTCTAGGTTGCCTTCACTGCATCTGTGTAGCATAACCTGCTGTGATATGCTGTCTGGTGGTAGTCTGTTGATGTGTGCAAACCATTTGATCTGTTGGCTCTTAATATATTCCAAGATTGGAGTGGTACTGGTTCTGTGTTTAATGTCCTCATTTCTGACTCTGTCTCTTAGCGATATTCCTAGGATTCTGCGTAAGCATCCCATTTCAGCTGTCACAAGTTTACGTTTGTCTTGTATTGTCAACGTTTGGTATTGTTAGCACAGCGTTGGCATAATAATCGTTTTGAATAGTGTTATTTTGGTGTTTAAATCCATTTTTATTTCTGAAGATTGGTGTCATTTGCCCTATGGCTTGGTATGCTTTACTACATCTATTGTGTATTTCTTTACTGCTCTTGCCGTCTGTTATTATATTGCCTCCTAGATATATGAATTCTGTCACTTGTTTAAGTCTGTTGTTTTCAATATATATATATATATATATATTGGTGTTCCTTTCTGTTCTTTCTGTCTTCATTACTTCGTTCTTTTCTATATTTATCTTCATGTTATAGGTTTAGCATGTTTGATGTAATCTGTCTGTCTTTGTAGTTGCTCTTCTAATGATTCTACTAGTGCTTGGTCGTCTGCAAATAACAATTCGTTTAAGCTATCCTTCAGATTGTTTTCTTCCGTTGTTTTTGCTACTTTGCAAAGAACTACTAAAATAAACAATAGGGGGGGGGAATAGTATACATTCCTGTCTCACTCCCGAGTGGATATGAAAATAATAGTTTGTTCCTGCGCTCGTTTTTACTGCGCAATGACTATTGTTGTATATGATCTAACATAGGCTTATCAGATGTTGTGGAACTCCATATGTCTGTAATGTTAGCCACAATTGTGCTCTATCCACTCTGTGAAAAGCTTTATCTTGGTCAAGCTTTCTATTGAAAGAAATGGTTCAATATTGGTTACTATATTCGAAAAGAAATGTGCATTGCGTCGTTGCAGAATTTACTAAAAATATGACAACAAACATCTAGATTGCTGATCGTTGCAAGCACTCTACTCCGATGTTTGAATATCAGTTGCGTTCACACAAATATAGCATATAAATAAAACACACGTGAATAGCTGTGTGTGTATATATATATATATATATATATATATATATATATCTAGTGACATATTCTTCCTAAAACGTTGTCTTCGTCGTGGATACTCTGAACGCATATCTGTTCCGGGCAAGCAGACATGCATTGGCCAGAGACATGTGCATACATTCTTCGATGTCGCTGGTCCATGGTCTTCTTGTCTTCCTCTTCTTCTCTCGCTCGGCACTCCGCCCTCTAGAATTAGCCTTTCGATACCATCATGTCGCTTTAAGTGTCTAAAATACTGTAGCTTCCTTCTTATGATGGTATTTAGAAGCCAGCCTTCATTTAGATTCAGTAATTTCAAAATTTCAATGTTAGCTGTGTATATTGGATCTAAATTTAAATACGATTCTTCGTTTCATTTCATTTATTTCTTCGTGCCACACATTTTAGATACACAGAAACTGATGACGCATTTCATTTCCAGAAAATTCCCAGCGAAGTTTACATTCGCGAGGCGGACTGTACTCCTCTTCCCTCAAGTTGATTAAATGACGTTTCCATTATTAGATTTGGGGAACTACTAAATTACAATTAACAAGCTAAGGGGGTTTTCCGTCCTCGTGTTGGGAAAAAAAATAAGAAAGCCAGAGGGATGCTGTAATGAACAGAGGATTGTGGTTGAGCTGCTGGTTGCAAAGATAGACACCATGGTGCATGCAGGGAAAGGAGAGAAGTGTTTCTTGGAATAATGTACCATATCTAAGAAATCGATGCTTATGTTTTCTAATGAGCCGGGTCTTATTATAATGATATATCGTCAGAATGTTGTCGGCACTTGCAAGTGAAGCAGAAAATAGTAGCGTTTCCACTTGAAATTCAAGCCGTAAAAGGGAACTATTGGGATTTCCATAAATGTATAACATATATTAGGGGGGGGGGGATGGATCTGAAACAAGTTTTACAGTTGTTGACGAGGATGTGGAAAGCGGGGGTGGGGGGCGTGGAAGAGGTTGACAAACGTTGACATAAAATATAAACGCTTTTATACATCGATGAAATATTTAGCCCACACATTAAGGACAGACATTCAATATTACTAGGGCATGCGCTGAGAAGAACACAGCTTGAGCAATTAATAACCACGGGAAAGATCATGGGGAGAAGAGATAGGGGACGACAAAGAGAAAAGTTGCTAGATGGACTCGTATTGTGGCACGGTAGAAGATCACCAACCGAGCTTATTGACAACACAAGAGACAGAGTCGTTGAGAAACATGATCGCCTACGCCATTCGGCATGACACTTGATTGATTGATTGAAATCTATTTATATAATTTTTTTTTCAATCAGATAAAAATATTACTTTTTCTGACCTTTTTTCTTATTTATTTTCTTACTTTTTTGTGTGCAAAATATGCTTAAATGGAAAGGTATAAATTGTTTTATATATAATTAGACAAGGTGGTGGAGGGGGAATGATTGACGACAGTTGTCAAGGATTATTAGAAAGTAGCACAAAAGTGTTGAAGTCATTTATGTACATCTCCCTTATGGATTTGTGACGATGGGTTTTACTACCGCAACTTATGATCTCCGCTCTGCCAAAACAACTGCGCAAGACCCATGTTTTTGACTTCTGGGAGGAATCAATGTTGTTTTCTGCATAGTGATAATACAATCTTTCCCGGTGGAACCCAAAAAGCAAGTCATAAATTCAATCCTCGTACCAAAATGATATTATCATTGTCAAACATTAGCACTAACACTAAAGAACAAGAGAGAAATCTTATTGCTCCTGTGATATGAGAGATGTCTAAGAAATGAGCAAACAGAACAAGAAAAAGTCATATGTGAGCAATGAAGAGATTACAAGAACTGTGGGAACAATATCTGTGGTCAAATACATTGAAAAACAGAGACTAAAATTGTTCGGCCACTTAATGAGAATGAAACCTTATTGGCCAGCGGCACGAGCATACAACATGAAAATAAAAACGGTAAAATACAGAGGAAGACCAAGAAAAAGATGAATTGAACGACATACCAAAATTCTGTGACGTCAAAATATTACTACATATCAAGTGACAAAAACGTTTCATAGCCCGAAAACTGTGATCATTATTCAATCCCGTGACGCCGTACAGCCAAAACAGAGAAAAGACAATAGAAAGATAGCTATATACACAATTAGAGTAGCGATAAAAAAAGTCCTAGAACCGAACAGAGGTTTTGGGTCCTTCAGGCCATGGAACAGCATATCTTCTGAAATTAGGCCAGAAGTTATAAAATACTGAGAACTAATATATTAGATGGATGGAGCTTGAACTATCATTACAGTAGAATCCCTCTATAGCGCATCTTTTTTATACAGTATGCCCATATTTTCTATATAGCACAACCTTTCCTACAGTAGAATCCCTCTATAGCGCATCTTTTTTTATTGAGTATGCCCATATTTTCTATATATCACATTTCCTACAGTAGAATCCCTCTATAGCGCATATATTTTATACAGTATGTCTATATTCCCTCTATAGTGCCTCTTTTTATACAGTATGTCTATATTCTCTCTATAGCGCATCTTTTTTTATTCAGTATGTCTATATTTTCTATATTGCACAACCTTTCCTACAGTAAAATCCCTCTATAGCGCATCTTTTTTATACAGTATGCCCATATTTTCTATATAGCACAACCTTTCCTACAGTAGAATCCCTCTATTGAGCTTTCTTTTATACAGTATGTACATATTCCCTCTATAGCGCAACCTTTTCTTCAGTAGAATCCCTCTTAAGCGCATTCTCTTATACAGTATGTCTATATTTTCTCTATAGCCCAAATTTTACTACAGCAGAATCCCTCTATAACGCATTATTTTAAAACAACGTTCCCTTTTTACCAACACCTTTTAAAATCCTCAAATATGTTTATTCTGTACTGTGTAAACTGGAAATAGCCTTCTACTGTAATACTTGTGTTATTTCATACATATTTTGTTTATCCGTACCAAATCAAATTGTTATAAAGTGATTTCAATTTATTATCTATATAGTCGTCTAATAAACTGAAATGAAGACATATTCTTAATTTAGTTTAAAAAAACCATTTATTTGTTTAAATCAGAAAAATGTCAGGTATTTAAACTTAACTTAGAAGTATAAAAAAATAATTAATAAAATGACAATTTGCAACTGGCTTGTCTGAGTTCCTCCGCTACTGATGTTCAGACGCTGTTGCTCTCCCACGGGGGTCAAGTCCGAGCGCTGTAATCCCTGATGGAGGTGCATTGACTGATTGCAAATCGTGGGGTAATCGGAAAACAAATATATTCGTGGAAGGTACACTTCGGTGTTTTCCCTCTCTAATGATAGATATATGTTTGATAGCTCTGTTGATGTTTGGTGGTAAAAATGTGTTTCTTTGTCAATGTTCCTGTTTTCATTACAACAGCATGGAAACACTGTTGTTTGTGATTGACTGCAAGTTCATGCTTTTATTATAACAACATGGAAACACTGTTTTTTATGTGCTTGGCTTCATGTTCGTGGCGGTAGTGAGATTAGCTATGTTTCTTCATTTTTTTCCTTTACTATGTTCTCAAACTCCTGCATCATATGATCTGGAGAATGAATGCAGTGTTGCCATCATTTACAAATTACCAAAAACTAGTAGCATATCATAATAAACGCAGCATTTTGGTTGTATTAATTTTCTAAGCAATATAAATCCGTTCAGTAGTGTGCCATTCTTTTCTATGGACTGAATGCACAAATGTTTTCGGCAGGATTTGAAACAGGCATCTTGACCGGCATGGAGTTTCTCTGCATCTGGACGTCACTAAGCAAGGACCATTTTCAGCGTAGATGTGGTATATGCGGTTTTGACACATTCAACATCAGCGTGGCTCTGGGTTACTTGAGAACCTCTGTCAGATAGGACAGTTGTTGTCTATCATACCAGGTGAATCCATTGGTGGGACAAAGTACCAGACTACGAGGTCTTTGAAAAATCAACTTCAATAAGCATCTACAGATTAGTTATGAAGGCGCAAGTACTTTGGACAGGTTATCTTGTGCGTATGGAGGACTCTCGTCTGCCAAAACAAACATATTATGGAGCACTCAAGACAGGAGTTCGAAAAGCTGGTGGACAGAAAATGCACTTCAAAGACACGCTCAAGTCATCACTGAAACATCTTAAAATTGACGTAGGCTCTTGGGAGTGCTTCGCTTAGGATGTTACAGCCTTAGAATGAGAGTACTAGCGGCGGAAGAGACCAGGCACGATACTGCAATACAGAAGCGGGCACGTAGAAAAGAAAAAAAAACATCTCAACGTCCCATAGACACCCTCCACAGTTGACAAATTTGTAATAGAACATTTTGTGCTCGCATTTAAAAACGCAACATTAACGTTATTATCTTTTATTACTTATTGTTATTATTATTATGGTTGAATTTTTGTTCATCGTCTATTACGACGGACGAACATCACACCACCAGGTGAACGATTATTGATAGTAACAACATTTTCCGATAAGCGTAGAGATGGTAGTCTCAGTTATAATTCCAAGACCAGATGTGTCACCATGACTGCATTGAGTCTATGTTTGTTCCATGTTATTTAGATGTTTTCTATCCGCCGTGAGACTCTGCTGTGAGGCTCTTAAAGACCATGTTTGCCATTGGTAGCACAGTGTTGGCATAAAAATTGTAGATATTATCTGTCTTATGTTTTCCATCTTGATCTTTGGGAGCAGAAGTAATGGTGAAGGTTGGCATGTCACTGTGTTTGCTTTCTGACACGTTGTTTCTATTTCCTGTCTATTTTTTCATTTTCAGAAAAATGGTGCCTAGATATTTAATTTCTTGAGGACAGCTAACTTCACCCTAAACCTCCTTAGTCATCACCTACGACATACGTGGTATGTGGTTTTTGATATTCGTTGCTTCCCTTTCCTTAACCGCACATAAGCGGAAAATTAATTACAGTTATGTGATGAAAGCCGCATGAACCTGTTGTCTTCATGAAATGTTACAAGAATTTTCATGTTTAATAAAAAAACAACCATTCAAACAGTTTTGCTGGTGTTGTACTAAACTAGAAGATTTGCTGGTGGTGCTTCGTTAAACTAGACGATTTGCTAGTGATGTTGCGCTAGACTAGACGATTTTCTGTTGGTGTTTCGATAGATTAGTCAATTTTCTAGTGATGTTGCGATAGAGTAGTCGATTTTCTGGTGGTGTTGCGAAAGACTAGGGGATTCTGCGCGGCAAACTCTGACGTTGTGATGTCAATATTGAAACACTTCAGCGATACTTTGAGAGAATCAAGAGAATCTCTGAGCGAGATGTCGCGGCCCGATTATGTTCCTCAGCATCGTGAAGACAAAACTAACATCTGACCAATTTTCCGCTGATTCCCTAACCCACAGATTCCAACGACTGAGTGCCAATTATTAGAAATCTTACCAATCACAATTTCGGATGTTTAAAAAAATGTCTAAATGCTTCTGTTCTCACGTTGACACTGTGTCGCTATTGCAGCAGGACATTGTCCATACCAGATTTCCAGCAGATACGTCGTGCCGAGGGTTTCCTCGCCAGTGGACCTGCATCCGACATCTGTAGTAGTATGTCTGTCTGTATGACCTTTTTCGTCTTTTAGACAATTATTTAGCATGTTCATGTGTATAGGTAGTTTTACATTTATAATGGATCAGTCCCTCTTTGATTTAAGTGTATGTTGCTTGTGTTCTAGTCTGTCCTCACTGTTCTAATATGTTCTTCATTGTTCTTGTGTGTTCTTCATTGTCCTAGTCTGTCCGACATTGTCCTAGTCTGCTCTCATTGTTCTAGTCTGTCCCTCATTGTTCTAGTTTGTCCCTCATTGTTCTAATATGTCCCTTATTGGTCTAGTCTGACCCTCATTGTTCTAGTTTGTCCCTCATTGTTCTAATATGTCCCTTATTGGTCTAGTCTGACCCTCATTGTTTTAGTCTGTCCCTTATTGTTGTTATATGTTCCTCTGAAGTGTTAAAAAAATTACAGAAGCATGATGTTCAATATTTTACCAATTCCAATGTTCGCTCGACGTCTTGAACTATATCGCTAGTAGACGAAGCTGTGCGGCGGAAACTGTTTATCAGCGTCGCTTGCTTATCACGCTTATCTTTTTTTGGTCACCCAATCGAATTGTAAAAAAAATGATAATTGATTATCAATTTCTGCAGTCTACTTGACCTAAGACATCTACAGATGTCAAACAGTGGTTGATGTAGGAAACATTATTCTACAATAAACACAAATCGTCATTGTCATCATCAACATCGTCATTGTCATCATCAACATCGTCATTGCCATCACTATCACCATCATCATCATCATCAAAATCTGAATTTTCCACTGTTTACTATTTGCGTGGAATCATATTTTTTATTAAACCGTCCATGTGTTACAAGGGCATGAGAGGGGAGCAAAAATAGCATCACTGATACTTGTCACACATGTCGCAAGAGGCAACTAAGGAAGTTTTGATGTGGAATCGGCCTGTCCCAGCCCTTAGAGGGTTAAAGTGATCCATAATCCATGCTGATGTCGGATGTGTCGGATCGAAAGACACAGATATCACAGTTAACCTATAGACCATGGCACAACGAATTCTGTTTCCTGAATTAGATCATGTTAACTTGCATGAGTTTAAGAACAAGAAGAAGAAGAAGAAGAGGAATTTACAATTTGAAGGGTAACATTAACACATCAGAAAGTAACAAGCTCTGAAACATCATGGAACATCATTAACAATTAACTCTGATACATCATGGAACATCATTGACTGAAGTCTCATTTATGAATCGAACATGACTGCACACAATTACTTTTTCCTTATCAGAGAATGCAATATTTTTTTGGGCTGGGGCATAAATTACCCCGGTCCCTTTTGATTATATACCAGATCGCGGCACAGGTGCAGGTAATTGTTTGGAAACAGAAATGAAAAGTTATGAAAGAATGACATCGATTTTGGGAGAAACGAGATGTGTTTTCCATCGGATATTGACATGCCAGAGGCGTTACAGAAGATGGGTGAAACAAAAAAAGAGTGTATTGAACACACGACCTAACTTTAGTAGGACATTATTGATGTAATACGTATAGTTTATGAAATATGTGCACTTAGTATATGTTATACGTATAGAAAAGTTGCATTCTCTTTTGTTGTGTTATATGACGTATTCTCTCCAGAACATTGTCTTGCCAATGAACTCCCTGAATCAATTTCTGTTTTCGACCATGCCGCTTGCATTTTCCAACGAGGTATTCGAGTTATCTTTAATGTCGTCAGGCCATCGTCGTCTTGGTCTGTCCTCTCTCCTCCCTGGGTGCTCTGCTCTTTATTATTTGTCTTTATAAACAGTTGTGCCTCTTTATATGACCAAACAAGTTTGATTTTCTCTCTCCTATTGTGCTTACTAACCAACACTCTGCCATCTTCAATGTCTGTATAATATATAATATAATAATATAATGTATAATATAATGTATAATGTCTGTGTCTATTTATTTTGTCTTCCATATTCTAAATATCTTTCTGCTGCATCTCATCTCCAAGACGATGATCCCCACACTTGCGGTTCATCTCATTTGTTGAATTCATTATTTACGGCAAGTAATTAATTATTTAGTGCACTCTATACATGCATTATGGTGTAGCTAGCGCCATGGTGTAAATAATATTCTACATACATATCGTTGAGTTAATATCTAAAAATAAGTGTCCTCCAGAATGCAACATCAAAGTAGATGGGATCAGTCTGAACAGGTCAAAATATTCAATTTTTCGTTGCATTAATAACATCGGATTGAAGATGTGTTAAGGAAGTCAAATGTAGAATTGCTCCAGGCAAAGACAACGTTTCACATGAAGAAGACTATTATATGTAATATTGAGAAAAACATGGTAGCGTATCCTATTCAGGACGTAGCCATCAACCCAGCATTTTTTTGGTGTAGCGATTTTCTAGGCAATATAAATACGTTTAGTAGTTTGCTATTGCTTTCTGAATGAACTGGATGCACAATTACCTGTGGCGAGGATCGAACTCGGTATCTTGGCCGTCACAGATGCGCCCTGTACGACTTCGCCACAGAATGGTGTAATATATCTTTGTAAATTGAGGAAAGATAGTTCGTAGAAGTTATACAGAACCAATTCTGATGTATGGAAGTAAAGCATGGACACTTAGTGAAATGTTATATTGAGGTAGCAGAGATGTGGTTGTATAGAAGAATATTAAGAACACCATGGACAGATACAAAAAAATCATAATGAAGATATCTAGAAAGAAGTGAGTTCAAAAAGAGACCTGCCTACCTGCATCAGTAAGAGACAGTAAAAATTTTGGACACACCAAGAGAAGAGGAAATATGGAACACATTGAAACAACAGGCAAATTAAAGAGCAAAAGAGATAGTGGAAGATCAAGAGATAAGATGCTTGACAATCTGGATTGTACCATGTGAGAACTTACATAATGGAAATAATTGAAATAAAAGGAAAGACATGATAACTAACGGCACACGGAATGAACTGTCACAGAAGAAGAGATTAATACTAAATAAAGAGATTATGAGAAGGAAGAATGTTGGTAATGAAGTCTGTGAGAAAGCATAACAGTGAAAACAACAACAACTGAAAGACAACCTATTTCTTTCACACACCCAGTGAATCTGTTCATTTGCCCCGCATTTAAGCATTTCTCGTACACACCCAGTGCAATGGTTCATTTGTCTATTTCTTGCACACACCAAGTGCAATGGTTCATTTGCCTATTTCTTGCACACACCAAGTGCAACGGTTCATTTGCTTCGTATTTAAGAACTGCCATAGCCAAGGGACATAACACCGGTGTTAATGTCCCCTATTGCAAGAGGCTATGTCCGTCTGCTAATACCCGGCAGCTCTGTCACATCTGTAAATGAATATTATAGAGGTCACAGCGTTTCATTAAAGGAATTCTTGAGACGATCGATTGTAATTGGATAAGATTCTTGTCTGTTTGAAGCTCAGACTATGTCTGGTGGTACACAGAAGGACATCGTAGCTGTAAAAAATGAAGTCTCTAACTTCTTACAAATGTGCGATGTTAATATACAATAATTGAATTATGGATTCAAGATCTCCTGGGGTGTCAGCGTAACAACAACGATGAGTTGAAACACGCTGGGGTTATAAGTAGGGACACTCTTTTCAAAATTAGGCTTGGATATTTGAACTGGGTAAATTAGATATTAGGAGATATCCACGTTACTAGGTAAAGTGGAGAGAATCAGGGTGGCAGATACATCTTGGTTGATGGGGGGAGGGGGAGGAGGATGTTTTCCTAAATAAAATATGAATTCTTCGATTTTGTGGGTATGTCATGCGTGTTAGTCTGATTTAAGTGATCTTTTTTTGCTGTTAAACACAGAAAAGAAGATCTGTGGCAGTCCCGGGTTTGACTGGCATTTTCTCTTGCTTCCTAGCACTAAATATCTTGGTAATATTTCCTAAGGGAGATAAGCTTGTATATACCACTCCCTTAACCTGTGTTTAGCAAGCTGTGTTTACAAATCACAAAACTTCCCCTGCCACTGAATTCTTTTTTGAAAATTTGTGTTTGTTTTAGTTGATGTTGAAGGAAGCGGCATACATTTTTTCTCTTTAGATATTTTAAAATAATTTTTTTGCATTTAAATGCAGAATTGAATACCGCAAATATGTCTGTAATTTTTTTTTTTACGAGACCTTCTCGATGTGTGACGAAATGGTGAAGACCTTTTTTTCGTAAAAAACCGACAAAAACAACATGACATGGATGTTTGTAAATCGCAATAACTTTTTTGTTATTTGAGCTTTTAAAATAACTTTTACACATATAAAAGCAGAATTGAATACCGCAAATGTGTGTGTAATTGGTTTTTTTATTATGTGTCCTACGGATGAAATTATGAAAAGGTGAATACAATTTTTCTTATTTTAAATCTCGTAACAACCAAACATAAATGACTTACCCACAAGCCGAGAAGATCTGTGGCAGTCCCGGGTTTGACTGGCATTTTCTCTTGCTTCCTAGCACTAAATATCTTGGTAATATTTCCTAAGGGAGATAAGCTTGTATATATACCCCCCCCTTTAAGTGCATGAGATTGAACACCTCCCCTCCCCATAAGGGAGATGAGCTTGAAATTCCCTCCCCCTAAGAGAAATGAGCTTGAATACACTCTCATCTAAGGGAGATGAACTTGAATACACTCTCATCTAAGGGAGATGAGCTTGAATACACTCTCATCTAAGGGAGATGAGCTTGAATACACTCTCATCTAAGGGAGATGAACTTGAATACGCCTTCCTCCTCCGTAATTGAAATGAGTGTGAGCACACTCCCTAAGGGAGTTACGTTTGAACACACCCCGCCCCTAATGGAGATGAGCATGAACACACGCCATCTAAGGGAGATGAGTGCGAACACTCCCCCCCGCCAATCACATCATGCAACCAACCAACACGCCAAT
Source organism: Meghimatium bilineatum (assembly GCA_034231615.1). Lineage (NCBI taxonomy): Eukaryota > Metazoa > Mollusca > Gastropoda > Stylommatophora > Philomycidae > Meghimatium > Meghimatium bilineatum. The sequence goes on from CM067314.1 coordinate 1,189,197, forward strand.
TCACCTACCAACCAACCAATCAACAAATCAACCAACCACCCAGCCAATAAACCAACCAGCCAGTCAACCCAATAATAAAACAATTAGCAAACTAATAAACTCATCAATATCAAGTCAAGGAACTAACCAACCAACAGTCAGCTATCCAGCCATCCAGCAAACGAAGCAATCAATTGGTCAATAATCCAATAAACTCAATAAGTTACTAATCTACTAACTATTTGGGGAAAAAAATATCAAATTAGCTCAGTAAATAACATCACCAAATTTCGAGTTCACTGACAGGGTTTCATGATATAGTTGACTTGCCCATTCCATAGATGGGTCACACTAACTTATGCTGAAGTCTGATGCATCATACCGAGAGGAGAAGATATCGCAACAATGCTGTAAACCATGACACTACACTTCGTTTTCTGGACTAAATCCTGCTAGTCTGTAGGAGTTTGAGAATGAACTAAAAAGACAAAGAAAAGTCTTCGTTTTATTAACTTCTGCTTCTTCATCGCTAATTCTCAAACTCCCGTTGGTTCTCTCTTGCAGTAGGACCCATTCTCAAACTCCCACTGGTTTTTCTTGTAGTAGGACACATTCTCAAACTGCCGCTGGTTCTCTCTTGTAGCAGACACATTCTCAAACTCCCGCTGGTTCTCTCTTGTAGCAGACACATTCTCAAACTCCCGCTGGTTCTCTCTTGTAGCAGACACATTCTCAAACTCCCGCTGGTTCTCTCTTGTAGCAGACACATTCTCAAACTCCCGCTGGTTCTCTCTTGTAGCAGACACATTCTCAAACTCCCGCTGGTTTTTCTTGTAGCAGACACATTCTCAAACTCCCGCTGGTTCTCTCTTGTAGCAGACACATTCTCAAACTCCCGCTGGTTTTTCTTGTAGCAGACACATTCTCAAACTCCCGCTGGTTCTCTCTTATAACAGAACAATGGCTCCACTAGATGTCTAGAGGATGCTAATGCTCTGTGTCGCCGTTGTATTTGTTCCACTTGCCCGACACATCCGTCTTCGGTGGTGATTAACTACTAATTAACTAACGAACTAGCGAACACATTGATTAACGAATGAACAAAGTATCTACCCTAACTCACTGAATGCTTCACAAACTAACTCAACCAGTAAAACAAAAAAAAGCTTATTACGAAAGTGAAACATTCACTGTTAGATTTATTAACAAAGTGAAGAATTCATCAACTATTACATTTAATGGCCGATTCACTCGTGTGTTCCTTGATAAGCCCGGAAAGGGGAGCAAAGAATAGCGACGATATTTACCTTACATGCATGTAAGAGGCAATTAAGGAGGGGTTTGCTGTGAGTTGTCTGTTCCAATCCATGTAGGGGAGCCTGACGCCGTGCTGAAGTCGGATGTGTCAGGCAAAACAGACGCAAATATCACAGCTGATAAAAAATTATATGCAGTAAACGGTATTTGAACCAGAACCAATCAGATGGTATCTGCTTTCCTCGCAACTTGCGTTGAATAACTGTTGCTATTCATTGTTCCATTTCGGGCCAGCAAAAACACTCGATCAATGATTACTTTTACTATTACAACATTCAAAGTTTCTTCACCTACCCATACAACAATGCTACATTTTATCGAAACAACACAGTAATATTTACTGTTTTGTTTCACTTGTTCCGCTAAATTTCCGAGAACATTTTTAAAGTTATTGTTATGCTAAATTGGAAACACATAATATATTTACTGAATACTTGAGCTATCTCTGACAAAAGTAGATAGAAATCTCATATATTTGAATGTTTGGAAATTTTGCGAAATTAAATTGTCCTGATGTTCTCATTACTCAGCCCTATTTATTTAATACAAGCAAATCAGTTTAGCATTATCTTTCTGTTGGACGGATTGACCTGCTGATGGTAGATTGGAACCATTTCTGGAACTCGTTTGAATTCTCGTTTGATGGAATAACTGATAATGATCGGCTGATTGTTAAATTGTCATGAGGGGGTGGTAATTACATGAGTAGTTTCAGAGTCAAACAGCGTATTCGGGAAACTAGTATTATCACTTGTACAAGTAATGGTTCTGTTGAAATAGTTTTTACACCTGTTTTAGGAATATTATCCGTCGATAATAATAAATCTGTATATACGGACATTTATCGGAAAATTTCAGAGAAAGATGATGATTTAAGGTAGAACGTATGTAAATATACATACACGATTGTATCAGTATTGAGTAACCTCCACCGGTGTTGAGGTGTCCGAATAAGCATTGTTTACATATTTACATTTGAATATATTTCTTACAGGGTAACAAAATGTTGTATCAATTAATGTCAGTCTGCAGTTATTTTATAGCTATATAAATCTTGTTAGTATTGATATTTGAGTAATAACTCAAAGCTCACGGGGAAAAATAAGACGAAATGCGTTTCTATCAATGAGAAGTTATTGTATTTTGTAAGCCGCTTCTTCTACAGCTTGCAACTTGCACGTAATAAAATATATTTGTCTGAGATTCCTCCAAAGAAGGAGAGTTAAATATTGAATTATGTAAGTGGTAATCACATTGCTTAGGGATGTAGGGGCTATAGCATGTAAGCGGTAATCTTATTGCTTAGGGATGTGGGGGCTATAGCATGTAAGCGGTAAGCATATTGCTTAGCGAAGTAGTGGCAACTACTCTTAATTTGAAAAACTTTAGAAGATAAGTTTATAGATTTAACTCATCGATAAAATTGTAATAGTTTTAATCAGCATAAGTGGCCGGGAGGATAGTTCACCGCTTAGCGAACTGAAAGAATCAGCGTTCGAATCCTGTTAGTGTTTGACTATTTTTATGTGGACAGTCTATAGAATTTGCGTTACATAGTATATTGTAAGTAATAATAGCAAAGTGCAATACAGAAAAGACATATAACTATATCCATCCATCCATATATATATATATATATAAATATGTATAAAAGGCCGATAAAGTCGACGTTAGTATCGGGAACCCTATTATTGCTTATAGATGTGTGAAGGTCACGCCTCTCTATTAACAGATCCGTGAAGGTTATGCCTCAGCTCGTGACAGCCGTCCATTTAAATGATAGTTCTTCTCTGTCTAACTCAATCCTTATTTAATTCTATCAACTCAAAATTCGATTTCTGTGTCATTAACCCTTTATCGTCCTGACCCAAAACTACACTGGTCTTGTTCTCTAGCCTTCAGCTGGATCAATTGTGTATAATGAAATGACACAATCCCATTCTGACAACTTAATTTGCATCGTTCTGTGTTCAATTTTTACTCAGTTTCTAAGAATTATGACGTCTTTTCCTCAGATTTAATCATTGACAGAAATTGTTCTTATTTTTACTTTATCCTGTATTAAACTGTCTGCCAAGCCGATTGGTAATGAACCGGAAGTGAACCCTAGTTCATTTTTTTCCTATAGTTATTCTATAGCGTCATAGGCGTACCCTGCTATCAGTGATGCAACAGTTAAGGTTTTTTCCCCACTAAATCTGGGGTTTTGTAACAGTCACCAAGTGCGAGGATTTTAAATTTCATTAATTTTAGTTTATGTTTGTTACTATTGACAATTATAATAAGGAGCTGTCCATTAATTACGCTAACATTTATTATTTTAACTATTTACCTCCACTTTCTCAACACCTTGTCACGCATTTCGGGACTTTCCCTGCTTAATTAAGTACGACAAATTTATGCCACGGTAATTTAAAAAAAAAATTGTTTTTCAGATCCGCACATGGACATTTGACAGCCCTCCCCACTTGTCAACAAAGAAAACTATTTTTCAGATACCCCCCCCCCCAATGTTTGACGTAATTTATGGACATGCACATGCGTATATATTATGTACTATAGCCAACTATCTATTCATGACAAAGCCGGACAAACTATACTGTCCGGTTAATTCAGTATTTCTCAACCTTTTTTTTTTATCATGCCCCACCTATGTCTTTCTAAAATTTTGATGCCCACCCCCATGTATTATATACATATTTTTTATATTTAAAAATAAATTATTCTTAAATGGTGCCTAATTATAACTTATTGGAATTGCCCCCTGAACAATCAAATTGAATATGTTACATAGAAAAAGCGACTGTCATATTTGCTGCAACCTAACAACCCATCGATTTATTAAGCGCTTCAATCTAAAAAAACAAACTATCAGACATACAAGCGCTACTGACCGAACTGTGTAAACAGCGTCAAGTAACCATGCAATAAATACCATCTATTTGTGGAATACTAAGAAATTAGACAGGAAATTAACTAGCCAACCTTACATTACACGGTGTAGTTTCCATAACAAACCAATTCGACTCGTATAACTTGGTCACTTTTGTATTCACAATTTTCACAATTGTTTCCCTTTAAAGCCATATGTTTTTTTCAATGGATGATTGCAACTTGCAAGATGATACATGCTTTTTATGATATTGTTCATATATTTAGAGAAGCGCCGTAGTGGATAGTCTAGATCACACCGTTACAGGGTGCCAGGTTCGAAACCACCTCCGAGCAAACAAAAATCCGGGGTTATGATTTCTCGCTGACACGACCACTCCTCCAGTCGACTCAGTTGTAAATGAGTACCTGACGCATGAGTTAGGGGAGGTAAAGACAGCAATGAAGGGATTTGGCCACCGCACATAATAGTTGCTGTGGCTTAGTACATGAAGAGTTATCTTCATCCCCGACGGCAGGTTGTTGCCATGGGCCATACCTATACCTTTACATATGTTTATAGAATATATATTTTTTCGAAAATTATATATATATATATATATATATATATATATATATATATATATATATATATATATATATATATATATATATATATACCTTTACATATATATTTACAGAATATAAAAACACATTTACACAAAACTTGTGTAAATACAATTGATACGTGCATGTTTACAAGGCAAATTTTGTAAATTGTGTATTTATTTTTTAAATTTAGAGTCGCTTTAGAGTTTTCTAAAATAAAATATTCAGTATTGATGTCGTTTTACTTTATTCATTCACTCAGTTTTAATAAAAAATTAACTAATTTTTCTCCATAAATTATATTGTAGAGAAATGGGTACCAAGCCCACAGAAACATTAATATACATTTTTCATATTTCTGTTCACATAGTCCGCATACCCGACACTACTGCACCAGAAAAGTTATGTAAACATATTGTTCTCATGGAAAACCTTAAATGGAGCAATAAAGCTCATAGGAAAGTGTTAACGACGACACACCAGATGTACCAATCACTAACAATCAGAAAACACAACAAATAATTAATTTAATGAGAATTCTATAAACACCAAAGTAAGATTACTATCAAATTATGAATAGATCCGAACAGGTTACAATTCTACGCATCAGAACGGAACACAACCGACCTCCGCCGTCACATGTACACACAATTCAGGATTGGCAATACAACCATGTGTACACACAAGAACACACACTTCAGAACATACACTTCAAACATTTTCTGTGTACGCGAGCAGGAGAACAACGCACCGGCTCATAAAAACAACATTTGAATCAAAGCTCTATTCAACTCTGAATGAGCAACATACGACAGAATCGAGGCGATAAAATTACATATATAGACATATTGTAAGCGAATGATAAATGAAGAAGAACAATGATTCATTCATTCTGCAACTGCAGTCCTACACGTTACTGAAATAGCGCGAACAAACAAGGTCTCACGCGATGTTTTATTTCTTATTAACCCCTCAATTAATTCATACACAGCGCTAACAAAAATACATTCTTTTGTTCAGCGATGCAGGTAAAGTATACACGCTACAAGAAAGTAAATAATGTTCAGCTTTGTTAGGTGGTTCGAGAAGATGGCGTGAGGTATACCCAGAACCAGGCTTAAACAAACGATCCAGAATTGAATTGGACAAAGGAGATGAATAGATCAATATAATTCTATTGTGGTATACCAGGAAATGAAAAGGCAGTAAACTAGAAAAGAGTTGGAGAAACACAGGACCAAAAATACACAGAAGTCTCTTACCAGGAAATCATGATCTTCATCAAATTTATTAGAAAATTTGACTACTCAGATAACAAATATCACTGTCTCGACAGTGCTGAGCAGGTTATCGTCTTCCGTATCAGGACAGTACACAGAAGACTGAACAGCCACTTAGATAGGCTAAGATTGGTTCCATCACATCTGTGTCCACGCGGGCAGGCAGCACAGACTGCAGAACATGTGCTGCAGAACAGTATTACACTTAATCAGTTGAGGGTGGTGAACTGGACAACAGAAGCAGACACACAGATAGCTGTATGGGAGTCTTGATGAAGTTTCAAATACAGCAACATTTATCAAGAAAAACCGGACTTGTGTAGACATATTCAACTGTATGGAAGCCTTCACATGCAGCACTATTTATCACGAGAACAGGACTAACTATGTAGACATATTCAACTGTATGGAAGGAAGCCTTCACATGCAGCACTATTTATCACAAGAACAGGACTAACTATGTAGACATGTTCAATGGTGCGGGAGCCTTGAGAAAGTTTCAAATACAGCAACATTTATCATGAAAACAGTTTTTCTGTAGACATGTTAAACTGTATGGGCAACTTGAGGAGATTTCACATAAAACATTTTCTATTTGTATGTCGGAGTGCTGGACATTTTTATTTCCGTAATTCCATAAATATAACCATGTTATCTACAATCTGTTTCTGTCCAACTATAACATGTTATCTACAATCTGTTTCTAACTATAATCATGTTATCTACAATCGGTTTCTGTCCAGCTATAACCATGATATCTACAATCGGTTTCTGTCCAACTATAACCATGTTATCTACAATCTGTTTCTGTCCAACTATAACCATGTTAGCTACAATCTGTTTCTGTCCAATTATAACCATGTTATCTACAATCTGTTTCTGTCCAATTATAACCATGTTATCTACAATCTGTTTCTGTCCAGCTATAACCATGTTATCTACAATCTGTTTCTGTCGACATATCTCAACTTCGTATTAGGTGATTGAAGAAATATTACAATTTCAATCATCGATTAAAAAAATCGAGTTGTAAGCTGGTAACTTGCATGCACATGGTAGTGGGTACCAAAAAGCACGTCTAGCACGCCTGCATGTATTATGTTCACGGTGTGACTTGAGGTCATCATGTTGTTTAAGCGTGCACATAAACGAAGATTGACATAAGGAATTTACATAGCAAGGAAATTGCTGCTTCAAGTCAGATCGTGACGTTGATCACGCAAAGTCAAAACTATGTTTTTATTATTTTTGTATATATTATTGAGGTCATAATTCTATATTTTGTGGTGTTTTTGGGGAAGGGGGGTGGGGGAGGGTTAGAGTCATCAGCATTATATTGTGATCTATGTAGATTCGTATATCGATTTTGTTTTTTATTTCTAATCTCAAGGAAATTCCAGCAGAACTGTGCACACATTGTTCTGGTCTGTGGTTTGAAGGTAGGACGCGTGCCTTACAAACTTATAGCAATGAGTTCGATTTCAGATCAATATTATTAGGTACACGTACTGTTAAAAACAATGAGATACTACTTAACATGAATATTGCCTTGTTCTAGACTCCAGATGATGCTGGAGCATATATTCACATATATTCACATATATTCACACATATATTCACACATATATTCACACATATATTCACGTATATTCACATTCACATATATTCACATATATTCACATATATTAACACATATATTCACATATATTCACATATATATTCATATATATTCATATATATTCACATATATTCACATATATTCACACATATATTCACACATATATTCACATATATTCACACATATATTCACATATATTCACATATATTCACACATATTTTCACATATATTCACATATATATTCACATATATTCACACATATATTCACATATATATTCACATATATTTATATATTCACATATATTCACATATATATACATATAGCTCTGTAAGAAAATGGCGGATACGAAGAAAAGGATTTAACAAACCAGGAACCCAAAAAAAACAAGACCAGGAAAAGAGGACCACCATCACAGCTGTTAGAAAACAAGACCAGGAAAAGAGGACCACCATCAAAGCTGTTAGAAAAGTCGTTCACCAAAAAGACAATGATCACTATCTTGACAGAGCTGATCAAGTTGTCATCTTCCTCATCATGTTGTCATCTTCCTCATCATGTTGTCATCTTCCTCATCATGTTGTCATCTTCCTCATCATGTTGTCATCTTCCTCATCATGATAGCACACAAGACTAAACGACCACATTAATCACCTAAGATGGGTTCCATCACGTCTGTGCTCATGTGTAGACAGGCAGCATATTACTGAACATATTACGCAAGGCTGCATTATACTAAGTCAGTTGAGGGTGGAGAACTGGCCAAGAGAGACAGACATCCACAGAAATCTGTACGGGAGCTCTGAAGAGTTTTCAAATACAGCAACATTTATCAAGAAAAAACCGGACTTCCTGTGTAGAAATGTTCAACCAGACTTGTCGTGTATACATGTTCAACCACACCTGCTGTGTAGAAATGTTTAACCAGACTTGCCGCGTAGACATGTTCAACCAGACTTGCCGTGTAGACATATTCAACCAGACTTGCCGCGTAGACATGTTCAACCAGACTTATCGTGTAGACATGTAAAACTGCGAGCGAGAGAAAGAGACAGAAAACTTTGCTCTGTACTTTTCTTCCTCTCAGAACTGAACACAATCAATGCTGCAGTCATATTTATACAAAGTTTTAAATTAACATGTTCGAGTGTGTTCATGTGGCACATGCACCTCGGTCTGTAGATTGCGTACTTCAAGACTGTCCCGAATATGAAATGCCTAGTCAAACCACGACGAAATATAGACAAGACGTGACAACTAAATTGTAAATAGCATGCGGCCTTTTTTACACAGCTACAAAATATCTCCTTGCAACTTCTTAACGAGAAAAGTGCAGTATTTAACAGTTTTACAGTAATATTTAAAAATATTTATTTTTTAAAATTTAATAATTAACTTGATCCATGGACCGAAAGTTGAACGAAAAACGCACATGACGTATTGTTTTAGGTAACCCCCCCCCCCACACCCCCACCCCCCCCCCAATCCAGTCAAAGATATTTCTACAGCCTCGCATATTGCCGTATGTATTTTACTGTTATCAGAATTACAATTGGACGTATTTAAGACACGTACTTATAATGCATGACAACAGTCTGCCACTACAAGCAGTCAAATGGATACCAAATGGCAAAAGGAAAAGAGGAAGACCAAGAGAGAGACTCTTCGCAGTGCAAACATCAAAGATTGTATAACTATGGGTCTCAACAACATGCAAGTATTACACACATTAGCATCACATCGCTCGAACTGGAGAGCTCTGGTTTCTGCCCCATGCACCGTGATCAGAGCTGAAGGAGCATAGATAGTACAAATATATGGTTCTTGTAGTTATTCCCGAAATGGGTTGATCGTTTCACAATGAGAGAACTTCTCACTAGATTACCAAAGCTTCCATGATGTCGGTTTCTGATGTACATATTACGCTTCATTTATCATTTTTACTATAATTAATAGAACAAGTTGTTGTCTAGCAGAGTGTATCACCAAGACATAAAACAGAGAAGGTCAGAGGTCTGTTGCAGCGAACCTTCGTAGCGGAGACGGCACCTAACAATGATGACTGTCATTAAAATCCCTGGCACTGTGTAAATTTTTGAGAAACAAGTTTGGAACCCTTGTTTCCAAAGCATCCATTGTTATTTAACCTGCTCACAGTTGTCCGTGCTAAGTGTCTCAATCTATGTGTTTCTTATCCACATCGTGACGTTTTATCATACTTCAAATCTAAATCATTTTATTGCCGTTTCTCCTCCGTCTTTGATATCGCCTTCTATGGAGAAATTACATATTAAATTTCTTCTCAGAGCGCTGTACAAACGTGCTTGTCCTGCAAGTGTCTGTCTTGTCGCCTTGTGTGCGTATATTTTTAGCAAGAATTACGTAATGTGTATTGAGTGCATATTTAAAGAGCGATACTCGATTACCATTATTTATGCTTAGTTTGGAAAAACTTTTTGTATGTAATTTTTAAAATAATTTTAATAGAATTAAGAAAAAACATACTAAAATGTTACATAAAGTCCATACTGTTATATGGTAGTGAAGCATGGACACTTTACAATATTGCAAGAAAACATCTGGAGGCCACAGTGGTTTTATAGAAGAATTTTGAAAATATCATGGACATCTAAAAAGAGTAATGTTATAATTCTACAACTCGTCAACTTAAATAGATAACTTATTAACTGTATTATAAGACGACAATCACAGTTTCTGGGCCATGCCATGAGAAGAGGAGGGTTGGAGAACATCGTAACAACTGGAAAGATCAATGGTAAGAGAGACAGAGGAAGACAACGTGAGAAAATGTTGGATGTCTTGAAAGCCTGGCATGATGCAGAATAATCAGAAACTATATTTAAATGTATAACAAACAGACGACTGTGGAGAGACATGATCACCTACGCCGGAAGGCATGGTACCAATGAAAGAATGAATTTAATCATTTGGAAAATACTAATAGGATTAACATGGTATTTAGCAGCCTTGCAGCAGAGGAAAATCGTTACATGTCAAATGAAGTGTCTGAGAGAAGCTGCAATGATTACTAAACTAGATAAAATAAATGAAGAAATTAGGAAAAGAGTTGATATATATTCAGTAAGTAAAGACAGCAAGCAAAATGGCTCGATCACCTTATGATAATGAACCCAAACCAAATATCAATAAGAGCGTATAACTAAAGAATATCTGGACATAAGGCCAATGCTAGCCCAAGAAAACGGTCGATAGAAAGCATCATGATAGCTTTGAACAAACATGGACTTAATGCAAGCAAGACGACTCTTCTGGCCTTGCAACGACAGCTCAAGCTCCCACCCCTATGCTTAACGGCAAGTTAAGACCATTGTCACCTGGGGACATGCAATGAAACTAATAGACTGTTCAAAATAAGGGGCCCAGATTTGGCAGCAAAACAAGTTGTATAAAGTAGAGAACGGTCAAGTAAGGACATTTAGAAAAAAAAAGAAAGAAATGTAACGACGTAAATGATAAAGTTCCAGGAAATAGAGCACGAGGCAGAACACGATTGCGATGAGTAGTATATGGAAGACTTGTTTTCAACTTGACGATGGAAGAGGTTAGGTAGCTCGCACAGAACCGGGCAGCTTACAGTATGACAGTGAGGATAACGTTCTGTAAAGGACAAGTCACGTAGATTGACTGAAATGATGAAAGATTGAAGTTTCATCTATGACATCAACGACATCACAGATGTATATTATTATCTGATCATTCTGTAACCTACTATCTGTACCGGATGGCGTAGGCGATCATGGTTCTCCACAGCTCTCTATCTCCAGCATTATATCAACATCGCTGTTGTTTTCCTGCCGTGCCAGGTTGTCAAACTAATATTTTCTCACGATGTCGCCCTCTGTCTATGTTGCCTTCAATCTTGCCTGTTGTGACTATATTCTCCAAACCTGTCTCTCTCATGAAGTGACCCAAAAAATTAAGATTGTATTTTTCTTATATTATTGTATTAAGGTCCGTTTCGCATTTGACTCTTTCAACACCTCCACATTAGTTTTTCTGGCAGGGCATGGTATTCTCAGCATTCTTCTGTAAAAACACATCTCTATTGCCTCTAATTTCCCACTTTATTGCCCAAGACTCGCATCCATATGTTAGTATATGAATTATATATTACGGAAGAACTCTCTTCCTCACCTCTAATCTTGTAAAATTCACATGAAACGGATATCTAATCTCTTATAATCTTGAATAATACATCCACGTATTTTATAACTATTCATCTTCAAACTCTTGCAAATTACTGGGATGTATTCCAGAGAATGGAATGTATTGCGCGATAGTTTATAGCTTGACTGCGATGTCGTATATTTAAAAGCTATAGATTTTGGTTCCTGAGCTGCAAATTATCCATTCCTGCTTTCGTTAGAAAATAACATGGAACCTACATATACATACGGAACAATAAACATTATTTATACATAATTTACATAACCGTGAGAAAATATTAGACAGTTTGACAACCTGGCACGACAGGGAAACAACAACGACTTTGATACATAATACTGTGGACAGAGAGCTGTGGAGAGCCGTGCCGGCATGGCACCTGATGATGATCATGATACATAATTTACGACATTGATCAAATTGTACTTATATTACTAGTGCGATTCCTATTTGTAGTGTAGCAGGTTGTAATGTCGTACTAGCTTACGGAAATAATTGATTATAAATATTTAAACAACGGAAATATTTAAACAACAGAAATAAGGTGAGGAATTTGCGACAAAAGTTACATATTAAAAATTCTGATGATGTTGCGATGTATTCAGAAACATAATGCAAGTTTGTTTGGCTGTGTCAATCAATCACACCAAATGTACAGTTTGAGCAGATTTCTTATCTTGTGTAATTTAGCTCGGTGACATTTAACGTTTGTACACGATGGGACAGTTTGGGAATCAAATGTGTTTTAGAACGAGCGATTAATGTTGTTCGTCACAGACTCCCTGATTATGAATTGCTTTTTAGAGTTTCCTTTCTCAAAATGTAAGGATATTTATTGTACTATTTTGTATTGTTTTCCCGTGTCAATATATTTGACAACTGCCATTAGATCGTTCATTATTTGAGCTCAAAATAATTCATACGTTCCGTATTTTGACCCCACAGCCTACAACACTTTTGAATAAGGAGAAATTTAGTTAAGGTAAATTAAATACAAAATGTTAATACGATCAAATACCATAGCTCATCTAAGGTACGGTACATGTAATGTAAGGTAAAGGTAATGTAAGGGACAGGTAAAGTAAAGATAAGGTAAGTTAAGGTAGGGTAAAGGTAAGATAAGGTCAGATTAGGTAGAAATGGGTAATGTAAGGTTGTTGTAAAAATCACTCCACTGTAGTAATAAAATTAACGGTATATATCTGTAACCACCTCGCTGGTAGGACATTATGACGACAATACTGGTTCTCATATTTACACTCTGATCACCAGGTTGACAGTCAATCACGGTCACTAATATTTGATTTTTTTGCCACTGTCTTGCGTAACTATGGATTTAGTTACAGATGCCTATTAAAAATATATAAAAATTGACATGTTAAAATTGTCTAAAATAAAAGAAACATTTTTGGGATTGTTGACGTTTTAAAATGGGAGTTGTTGTTGTTGTCGATATTCAATATTTGCTGAGTAGTTGTACTCTCTGCATTTCAATGCCATTCTTACAAAAATTGCAGGTCTTCTGAAGTTGACTTGTTGGTCCATGCAGCAGGTTAATGACTGTTAAGTGTGTCTATAGAATTGTATTCTTGCAGTTGAGAGGTAAGGGTAGTCAAGAAGGTTTTCATCGGTTGGTTTGAATGAGATAATGTCTATAAGTGGAAACTTTATGGTGTCTGAAACGTTTAAATAATTGTTGACTCTAACATGTTGTATTTGAAACTGAGAGATAAGGGAGTGTTTTCTCCTGCAGAGTTTTGTTTATGTTGTAATTGTCCTGTGCTCGTACAATTTCACAAATCATGTTTTCGATCAGAGAGGTCATTTTCTCAATATCCACAGTGTCGCCAGATTTCATAATTAGCAAATTTGTCAAATTTACCAGAGAAATATACAATACATCAACACTAATTCAAAGCTGAATAAAGGATAACCCTCTCTTAGCTTGTCAAATCTACAATGAAGTAAAAAAGGATAACCCTCGCTTAGCTTGTCAAATCTACAATGAAGTAAAAAAGGATAACCCTCGCTTAGCTTGTCAAATCTACAATGAAGTAAAAAAGGATAACCCTCTCTTAGCTTGTCAAATCTACAATGAAGTAAAAAAGGATAACCCTCGCTTAGCTTGTCAAATCTACAATGAAGTAAAAAAGGATAACCCTCGCTTAGCTTGTCAAATCTACAATGAAGTAAAAAAGGATAATCTCACTTAGCTTGTCAAATCTACACTGAAATAAAAAAGGATAATCTCACTTAGCTTGTCAAATCTACACTGAAATAAAAAAGGATAACCCTCGCTTAGCTTGTCAAATCTACACTGAAATAAAAAAGGATAATCTCACTTAGCTTGTCAAATCTACACTGAAATAAAAAAGGATAATCTCACTTAGCTTGTCAAATCTACACTGAAATAAAAAAGGATAATCTCACTTAGCTTGTCAAATCTACACTGAAATAAAAAAGGATAACCCTCGCTTAGCTTGTCAAATCTACAATGAAATAAAAAAGGATAATCTCACTTAGCTTGTCAAATCTACACTGAAGTAAAAAACTTTACAACAGAAAACATGCTTAAAGCAGACGTGAAAGAAATTGATCGTTCTGACAGCATACAATGATTAAAAAAACACTTCTATACTCTGGGTTCTGATCTAATTAAAATGTTTACCAAATGTAAACTTATTATTCCTTGTTAGCATTTTCTGCACACATACACACACGCGCGCTCATATATGTATATGTAATGAGAGTGGCACACACACACACACACAGAGAGAGAGAGAGAGAGAGCGTTTGATTTTATCAATGCCATCGTAGACATAATTCTTACACTGCTTTGTTTTTGATAATTATGCTTATAAACTATGGGTACGTCCATCATTGATAATGAAGGTGATAATTTTGGCGAAACTATGTCGATATTAATTTATAAATATCTGAACACGTCATTCTTTTAGCACTCAAAAAGTAGCCAAAAAAAAAATAAAAAATTATAATAATATTATTTCAGAACTTTCTGGATTCTGTTGTATTCCAGATTGCCCACGTGAGTGGAATGTTTTAAAGGCGACAAATGAAATGAAATGTTTGTAAATAATTAGGAAGAAGATTTAAGGTAGGTGGATATATCCCATGACAGAAATCTGTCGTCGGGGATGAAGTTAAATATTAATGTACGGTGGAAAATATTTATTTCTGAAAATTATTTTTAAATCAGTTTTGTTGGTACATAGTCAAGCTTTGTGAATAAAACGACAAGGGAAAGTATCTGACTTTTCAGGATTTCATACTGCCGGCACAATGTCTGACTTTTCCTGATTTCATACTGCCGGCACAATGTCTGACTTTCCCTGATTTCATACTGCTGGCACAATGGGCAGAAAAGCAAATTTGAGTAGATTGACGTGGACAGGTTAGAGCACAGAGTGACATTCAAAACTCCATGATTGAATTTTTCTGATGAGAACGCTAAAATGGGCTTTTTTCCCCAGTCATCTCCGCACACGGAGATACATTAGTCCAAAACGTATTGTTATTATCACATGAACTGTCATCACCTGAGATGTCATCACCTGAGATGTCACCACTTGAGATGTCATTACCTGAGATGTCACCACTTGAGATGTCATTAACTGAGATGTCATCAATTGAGATGTCATCACATGAGATGTCATCACCTGAGATGTCATCACCTGAGATGACATCACCTGAGATGTCATTACGTGAGATATCACCTGAGATGTCATCACTTGAGATGCCATCACCTGAGATGTCATCACCTGAGATATCATCACCTGAG
This sequence comes from Meghimatium bilineatum, assembly GCA_034231615.1. Lineage (NCBI taxonomy): Eukaryota > Metazoa > Mollusca > Gastropoda > Stylommatophora > Philomycidae > Meghimatium > Meghimatium bilineatum. The sequence goes on from CM067314.1 coordinate 1,204,874, forward strand.
ATGTCATCACCTGAGATGTCATCACCTGAGATGTCATCACCTGAGATATCATCACCTGAGATGTCATCACCTGAGATGTCATCACCTGAGACGTCATAACCTGAGATGTCATCACCTGAGATGTCATTAACTGAGATATCACCTGAGATGTCATTAACTGAGATGTCATCAATTGAGATGTCATCACATGAGATGTCATCACCTGAGATGTCATCTCCTGAGATGTCATTACCTGAGATATCACCTGAGATGTCATTAACTGAGATGTAATCACCTGAGATGTCATCACCTGAGATGTCATTACCTGAGATGTCATTCCCCTTAGACCTCATCACCTGAGATGTCATCACCTGAGATGTCATCACCTGAGATGTCATTACCTGAGATGTACAGTTATTACTAACATCCTGCTGGGAATCTAGTAGAACCACTCCCATGCTACAAGAGAGTTCCCGTGGGATTTTTGAGAACGAATTCTAACAAATAGAGAATATCAGTCGTGCTCTGTAAGAGCCCATAGAATAGATATTGTACTTAGGTAAAACAAGAAAATCAACCGTGCTCTGTAAGAGCCCATAGAATAGATATTGTACTTAGGTAAAACAAGAAAATCAACCGTGCTCTGTAAGAGGCGGTAGAATAGATATTGTACTTACGTAAAACACAGGTTTCTAGGACGTTCCACTTAGACACGACGGACTATCACTAATACTAACTGATTATGATATTCAACTAGGGGGTTATGATATTCAACTAGGGGGTTATGATATACAACTAGGGGGTTATGATATACAACTAGGGGGTTATGATATTCAACTAGGGGGTTATGATATGCTGTAAGTACAATTGTTGTTACGTTTCACGCAGTATTAACGTATATTGATTGTCGTAGAATAGATACATACAAGGATTTGATATTGAAGCGTATCGAGAACAGGACATTGCTGTTCCATATCCACATCCACGTACATATTCATATCCACATTCATATCCACATCCATTACCATATCCATATCCATGCAGATATCCACATTCATACGCATAACAATATCCGCAATAGCACTCACAGCGCGGTAGGAACGTCTTCACTATACCGGGGTGGGGATGGGCGGAGGTTGGTGATCACTCTTGTTCTTCTCAAACTCCCGCTGGGTCTCTCCTGCAGCAGAACAATGGTCCTACCAGATCAGTGTTTCCCAAAATGGGGCCTACGCCCCACAAGGGGGGCAATTTCATTGTTCAGGAGGACAGTTGTGGGCCGGAGGATATTACAAATTACGAATATTAACAAAATATGTATATATTACATATAGGGACATCAGAATTTCAGATAGACTTTGAAGGGGCATGGTAAAATTTATTTATTCAATGGTCGTACACATCCGTCTTCAGGGAATATTACTCAATACATACAAACAACAAATCAGATATTCCACATTGAATTTCGGTACAGAAAAACTCGAGAAACACAACTACAACAAATAGCTTCCTCTGTAGTACTGAAGGTAGAAATCTTTTACAAACACAACAGATAGTTTTCATTGTACGATTGGTGGTAGAAAACGTCTACAAACACAACAGATAGTTTTCATTGTACGATTGGTGGTAGAAAACGTCTACAAACACAACAGATAGTTTTCATTGTACGATTGGTGGTAGAAAACGTCTACAAACACAACAGATAGTTTTCATTGTACGATTGGTGGTAGAAAACGTCTACAAACACAACAGATAGTTTTCATTGTACGATTGGTGGTAGAAAACGTCTACAAACACAACAGATAGTTTTCATTGTACGATTGGTGGTAGAAAACGTCTACAAACACAACTACGCAAGAAATAGCTCCCACTGTACGATTGGTGGGTAGAAAACGTCTACAAATATAACTCTTTTTTTCTATCAACGTTTATCTTCCTACCGTCTGTATTTTAATATCGATTTCTATGTAATCTTGATCCGATATTGATATTTGTTCGGTCAATATACTGCGATCTCTAAGATCTGTTTCAATTTCTTGTGTAATGTTTTGTCCCTGCTTGACAATACAGTTAAGATAAATGATCTAACAGATATAAGAATGTGAGGACCATTTTAGAAATTGCTAGTTTCAGAAATATATTGTAATGATCTAACAGATATAAGAATGTGGACCATTTTAGAAATTGCTAGTTTCAGAAATATATTGTAATGATCTAACAGATATAAGAATGTGGACCATTTTAGAAATTGCTAGTTTCAGAAATATATTGTAATGATCTAACAGATATAAATATGAGGACCATTTTAGAAATTGCTAGTTTCAGAAATATATTGTAATGATCTAACAGATATAAGAATGTGGACCATTTTAGAAATTGCTAGTTTCAGAAATATATTGTAATGATCTAACAGATATAAGAATGTGGACCATTTTAGAAATTGCTAGTTTCAGAAATATATTGTAATGATCTAACAGATATAAGAATGAGGATCATTTTAGAAATTGCTAGTTTCAGAAATATATTGAAATAATTATTTGGCATGTAACTTTCACTCACAAATAAAAGGGAAATATCATTTTAATAGAAATTTTATCATTCATTCATTAGGTACAATGTCAGCTAGGGTAGGCGATCATGACTCTCCACATCTCTCTATCTCTTGTATTATGTATCAAGATCGTTGTTGTTTCCATGCAGTGCCAGGTTTAGTCTAATATTTTCTCACGTTATCAACCTCTGTCTCTGTTGCATTCAATTTTGCCTGTTGTGACTATGTTCTCCAAACCTGCCTGTCTCATGAAGTGGCCAAAAAATGAAGATTGTCTTTTTCTTATATTATTGACTAAGCTCTGTCTCACATGTACCTCTTCAAACACTTCCACATTAGTTTTTCTGGCAGTCCATGGTATTCTCAGCATTCTTCTGTAGAACCACATCTCTATTGCCTCTAATTTCCCACTTTCCAGTTTGTTTATTGTCCACGACTATCATCCATATATTAGTATTGGAGTTATATAACACTGCTCTTTCTCATCTCTAATCTCAGAGACGATCTCCAGGCGAATCCTTGATGTTACCAATCCAGGATTTTCTTTAAATAACCTCTTTTCCTTCTTTCTTCGACTATCTCTTCAAAAATAAATTTAGAAAGTGAGTCTTGTCTCGCTACACGTCCAAACCAAACAAGTTTACGTTGCTTCTTCACTCTAATTCTCGAACCAGCGACACTAACGGAGGGAAGTGTTCCAGGTAGAAGAACAAGAGGCAGACCAAGACTTCGATGGATACTGGATATTCCATGAGGCTGGACAGCGTACAAAGAACCCGGAGGTTTACAGAATGGCAGTGACGGAAACAATCTTCAAAGGGCACTATCTATCTATTTATACGCTGTGGCCCTTATTTGCCTTGCGGTGTCAGGGGTGGAAGAGTTCTCTGGAGAAGGCCTTCTTGTGTGCTGTTTGTATGCTTGTTCCTGTGGCTTCTTTGATTTCTGTGATCCATCTTTTGTCCGCCTCTGGCTTTATAGCCGTTATGTTTATGTGTCATGGCTATTTGTGGCATGCTATCTGTTGGTAGTCTGGAAGCGTGTGAAAACCACTTGATCTGTTGTCTTTTGATGTGTTCCAATACTGGTATTGTTTTGGTTATCTGTCTGATGTTATCGTTTCTAATTCTGTCTCGTAATGAGACTCCGAGTATTCTTCGTAGACATGTCATTACTGCTGTCACTAGTTTTCTTTTGTCTTGTGCTGTCATTGTCCAGGTTTGGCACTAGTATCACAGTGGTGGAATAATAATAGTCTTGTATAATGCAGCTTTAGTGTCTATGTTCACATTTTTGTTCCTGAAAATACGTGACATCTGCCCGTATTTTCAAAGGACACGTCATATAGAAAAAATTATATAACATTGATATAAAGAGCTGCAGAAGACGAATATGTCAAGCCATTGGCGTAAATAAAACGGCGACATAACTCATTTCAATTCTCTGGACTATATCCTGCTGGAAATCTAGAATGGATCATGGTCCTGCTACAATAGAGATCCAGCAGGAGTTTTAGAATGAACACTGAAGAAGAAGAGGAAGTCATGAAAAAAATGGGAATGTCTAAAAGTACTTTCAATTACATGAGAAATATATTAACGTCTAAACAAATTACATGAGAAATATATTAACGTCTAAACAAATTACATGAGAAATATATTAACGTCTAAACAAGTTACATGATAAATATATTAACGTCTAAACACATTACATGAGAAATATATTAACGTCTAAACAAGTTACATGATAAATATATTAACGTCTAAACACATTACATGAGAAATATATTAACGTCTAAACAAATTACATGAGAAATATATTAACGTCTAAACAAGTTACATGAGAAATATATTAACGTCTAAACAAGTTACATGAGAAATATATTAACGTCTAAACAAGTTACATGAGAAATATATTAACGTCTAAACAAGTTACATGAGAAATATATTAACGTCTAAACAAGTTACATGAGAAATATATTAACGTCTAAACAAGTTACATGAGAAATATATTAACGTCTAAACAAGTTACATGAGAAATATATTAACGTCTAAACAAATTACATGAGAAATATATTAACGTCTAAACAAGTTACATGAGAAATATATTAACGTCTAAACATATTACAAACAAGCTAAACATGAGTATTATAAAATGCTACATCAATTATGTATTGCTGATGTATTGCTCAGAAACATGAACAATGAGCAGACAGCTAGAAGACATATTTAGATATAAAGAAGAATAGAGTAATGGTTATGGAAAGGGGAGAAAACAAAGAACACATGATGATGATGATATAACATTAACTTTCTGTTATTACTGTCAATACTAATTTGTTTTCCTTTAGGAAGTTGCAGGGAGTTTTCTAGTGGCGTGTGTGATAAAGGCCACATGCACTTGCTGTCTCCATGTCGTATTCATGGTACGTTTAGGCCTAAATCCTACATAATATAACCCGTCCTTGCTGGTGTTCGAACGCTGGACCTCATGGGTGTGAGACCACAACTCTAACCTTCTCTCCTTCTCTTCGTATTTACTCGCTCTCTTCCCTTCTTGTTCTGTTTCCTCTGACTACTCTAACAGTATCATATACCCTACTCACTTTCTTTAATTTTTTATCCTATGTGCTCCTTTATGTTTTTTTCAACTTCTTGTTTGCTATTCCACGTCCACATTTCAGTGTTGTCTCAATTTATTACCATAGTTTTCCTATGACTAAGTCAACATTTGTTTACCAAACGAATGTTTACGTTTAATTCCCATCGAGTGTAGTAATCTATTTTCTTCTTGCTGAGCCAATGGTTGACAACAGTGGGAATTATAATGGAGAGTTGTTCCACTTGAGCGCTGTTATTCCTGTTAACAATCGATGAATGAAGCAAGCTGATCATTTGTTCCAAGTAGGAAAAAAACATGGATTGGTAGAACTTAACTGAATCACTTATAGAAGTGAAATCGTTATTTGGTAAATGCGAAGATGCTTAAATGAAGACATTACAAGTGTGATAGAAATTAGAATGACCATGGCGTTGTCGTGTAAACTGTCGAGTATTTATTGGTGTCAAGAGGGTTCAATACAAGAAGTGTCTGCATCTTAACGAAATAAATTTTAAACTTAATTAGATAATAAAATGATTTATTGATGTATTGCTACTTTATTTAACGAAACAAAATAGCGATAATGACACATTTTATAGTCTCTATATGGACCGATTGTATGCTGTGTGCATCGATCTGCGCGCTGCACAAAGAGAGGTTTCCCTGCCTTCCTTAAAGGACCCTTGGTAGTGGGGGGAGGGAGGGGTGAGAGGGATGTTAGTTAATCTCGATTCTTGATTAGGAACAAGCGTCACAGCACTGGGAGTATTTCCGTATGTGCTCTGCTTGCCGTTCCATCGGCCATCTAAAAGTGTATAAGCTAAAAGTTCCAGTCAGTTCCTGATTACGCGTTCTTCTGATCGTTCCGGAGAGGAAGCACTTTCTCCCATCGCCTCTAGTCACTCCCATTTCTACCATTATCTGAATATGTACATTGTCTCGTTTGACCATCTTCTAGTCCTCTCGTAGGGTATCCATGACTGCTCTAATCACGTTAATACTCTCTCTTCTTACCTCCGTGCCGTTCACCGAGGCTATACCAGTCAACACATTGCCTCTTTCACTTTCCCCTGACCCCAGCATGATCTGAGCAGTAGTTCCAGGTAATGCTCTGCTCGTTGTTCAGAAGAGTGACCCATTCAGTTTTGATCATGCACTTTTCTATCTTGCGCAGCATACTTTGGGAGTCCGATAGAATCATTGAGGCAGTTGGTGGTTGCGTCGCAAGCCAAGTGAGAGCTGCTATCACTGCTTCAATTTCCATTCTCATACTCGATGTTGTAGTGCAGTACGCAGATAACGTATTATTTTTATAGAAACTTAAAAGTTAATTTATAAATCCACTTGGGTGTGAGAAAGGATGTGTACTATCCCCATATTGTTCATAACATACATAGAACACAGCTGCAAAGTAGTCAAGACAACGGAAGAAAACAATCTGAAGGATAACTTGAACGAACTGCTATGTCCAGATGATCAAGCACTAGTGGCATCATCAGATGAAGAATTACAAAGACAAATAGATAGATTACATCAACATGCCATACCTTTAACACTAAGATAAATATAGACAAGACCGAAGTAATGAAGATAGAAAGAACAGAAAGAAACACCATTATATATATATTGAAAATAACAGACTTAACCAAGTGACATAATTCACATACCTAAGAAGTAATATAACCACAGACGGCAAGAGCAGCAAAGAAAAACACAATAGATGTAGTAAAGCATACCAAGCCCTAGGGCAAATGACACCAATCTTCAGAAACAAAACCTTAGATTTAAACACCAAAATAACACTATTCAAAACGATTATTATGCCAACGCTGTGCTACCAATGCCAAACATGGATAACGACAACACAGGACAAACGTAAACATGTGACAGCTGAAATGGCATGTTTACGCAGAATCCTAGGAATATCGCTCAGAGACAGGATGAGGAATGAGGACATCCAACAAAAACCGACACCACCCCCAATCTTAGAATATATTAAGAGACAACAGATCAAATGGTTTGCAAACATCAGCAATCTATCATCAGACAGCATTCCACAACAAGCTATGCTACACAGATACAGTGAAGGCAGATCTAGAAGACGACATCGGGAAACGATGGTACATTGAAATAAAAGAGGCGACAAATTCCACAATATACACAGCACACAAGATGGGCGTCTCCAGAAAACTCTTCTACCACTGACGCCGAAAGGCAACGAAGGGTTTCAGCGAATAGATGGAATATTTACCGTGGTACTAGAAAATAATTGCTGTAACTTATTTGCTGAAGTTTGTTAAGTCACTCTATTGTGGAATGTAACGCTCTATGTTTTAAATACACATTTTTTACTGCCGCAGACGAATGTGTCATACCATTTGGCACAAATAAAACGGCGACATAAAGCATTTTTTTCCCTCTGGAATACATCTTGCATGAAATCTAGTAATGATATTGTCCTGCTACGAGAGATATCTGGTAGGACCATTGTCCTGCTACCAGAGAGATCTGGCAGGACCATTGTCCTGCTACAAGAGAGATCCAGTGGGAATTTGAGAGTGAACACTGAAGAAGAAAAAGACAAATTTATTACGTATAACATCTGTAACGTCCGTTTGAAATCTCCTATATTTTCTGTAACGTCCGTTTGAAATCTCCTATATTTTCTGTAACGTCCGTTTGAAATCTCCTATATTTTCTGTAACGTCCGTTTGAAATCTCCTATATTTTCTGTAACGTCCGTTTGAAATCTCCTATATTTTCTGTAACGTCCGTTTGAAATCTCCTATATTTTCTGTAATTCCGTGTTCTTTGACCATCTTCAAATTTTTCGTTGAGTGAATGTTTCAATACCCTTTCTGTGCATGCTATCAATGGTCCGTATAATTAGCATAATCTGGGTAGGATCCAGCAGTCCTCACAGAGCATCGATACAGTTCTTGGAACAGTCTTCTTGCTTCTACGAGTATCATGTTGAGGTGAACTTTAATTATTGATGTAGTTTCTTCCCAATATATTATCAGTCTGATGTCTTTTTCATGTAAGCCTATTTCTTAGAGGCATTCAGTTAATTTTTCATGTTGAACTCTATCTTGCGGTAGTCTATAAAGCAAATGTAGATACTTTTTTGGACTTCTATATATATTTGTTATTTTGTAATCTAATTCTAAGGGGGGAAAAAAGTAAAGATACGCCCCATGGCATCTGCTACGTCCCACGGCATCTGCTACGTCCCATCTGCTACGACCCACGGCACCTGCTACGTCCCACGGCATCTACTACGTCCCATGCATCTGCTACGTCCCATGCCATCTGCTACGTCCCATGGCATCTGCTACGTCCCATCTGCTACGTCTCACGGCACCTGCTACGTCCCACGGCATCTGCTACGTCCCATGCATCTGCTACGTCCCATGCCATCTGCTACGTCCCATGGCATCTGCTACGTCCCATGCCATCTGCTACGTCCCATGGCATCTGCTACGTCCCATCTGCTACGTCTCACGGCACCTGCTACGTCCCACGGCATCTGCTACGTCCCATGCATCTGCTACGTCCCATGCCATCTGCTACGTCCCATGGCATCTGCTACGTCCCATGGCATCTGCCGTCCAGGAAGAAGATATTAAGCTGCATCAACTATTCGCTGAGGCTGGCCAGTTCCCTTCCTTGCTGTTTTTACCTCCCCTAGTTCATGTGTCATGTACTCATGTACAGCTGAGTCGACTTGTGGAGTGGTCATGTCAAGTCAGAAATCACAACCCGGATTTCTTTTTTTGTTTGTCCGGACGTGTTTTCGAACCTGGTACGCTGTAACCCAATAATAACAAGCAAGCAAGCTCACTATCAACTAGGCGACCGGTCTCATCACTTCTAAATATAGCTTCACTAATTTCTGTTTTCCCCATAAAACCCAACTGTTTTACACCGACTTCAATGACTACCATTTCTATATCTTTATGTAAAATATCTTTCCCTATTTTCCTATAAACCGTAGAATGTACCAGCTACGTTACTATGTAGACAATTATTTTCTGTCCAAGTTTGTGTTATTGACAAACTCTCTTGACTCGTGCAAATATTATCATGTCTGGCAAGTACAAAGATTTTCAGAAGGGCATGCAGAGTTGACACCGATGTCCTCGTTATTACCAATTAGTCAAACTCTTTATGGATGCTAGCAAAAAAATCAATTATAAATTATTTTCCAAGAAGTATTGTACATATCCGGCGTCATAAATAAATAACAAAAAATCTACTTCCATTGTGAGGACAGCTCATTTCAACCACGGCCGTTAGCTGACTTTTGTTATTTTAAAGCTTCTTTTAACAATAAAATAATAGAGAAAATAAAAGGTAATACTAACTTAGCCACAATGTGTAACTGGTATTAATAACAATAATAGTAATACTAATAACAGTTACAATAATAGTTATAATAATAATAACAACATTAATAATAATAATATTACTAATAAAATACTAATAATAGTAACAGTAGCAGTAGCAATTTGCAACTTGAAACGATGCAGAACTTGAAATATCCCGTTAGCAAGCTCACCACCACACTATCATCAGATGAAGGCATACGTGCCCGAATATGAATTGCAATAACTACGCTGTGTAAATTGTCAAAAATTGCAATAACTACGTTGTGTAAATTGTCCAAAATTGCAATAACTACGTTGTGTAAATTGTCAAAAATTGCATTAACTACGCTGTGTAAATTGTCAAAAATTGCAATAACTACGTTGTGTAAATTGTCAAAAATTGCACTAATTACGTTGTGTAAATTGTCGAAAATTGCATTAACTACGCTGTGTAAATTGTCGAAAATTGCAATAACAACGTTGTGTAAATTGTCAAAAATTGCAATAACAACGTTGTGTAAATTGTCCAAAATTGCAATAACTACGTTGTGTAAATTGTCAAAAATTGCATTAACTACGCTGTGTAAATTGTCGAAAATTGCAATAACAACGTTGTGTAAATTATCAAAAATTGCAATAACTACGCTGTGTAAATTGTCAAAAATCGCAGCAACTACATTGTGTAAGTTGTCAAAAATTACAGCATTTTGACGTTGGGTAAACTGTCAAAAATTACATGATGCATCAACAATAAAGCTCATGATATACCTAAAGATCATTTTCAATGTCATTCTCTACGGATGTAAAACATGGACACCTCACTCAAGGCAAGAGCAAATGTTGGATAGCTTCCGCTTACACTGTTTCCTTAAATTCTGAACATCAGGTGGCATGACAACTTACTAGCACCGAGGTCCTTCAAAAGACTAAAATTCTAATAATAATGTCCACGCTTGGTGACAGAAGATCCATCACACAAACCAGTCTGATTGTGTCACTCAGCAAGTCTGATTATATCACTCAACCATTCTTATTGCACCACTTAACCAGTCTGATTGAACCACTTAACCAGACTGATTGAACCACATAACCAGTCTGATTGGAAACCTTAAAATATTTGTCCCTGTGCATATTTTGTGTCGCCAGTGAATACAACTCGCGGAAAAAGCCTATGTAACCATCACATCCCTATATCTGCCACTGATTTGATTAATTCGACTTGTATATTATCGGTTCATGTGGCTGTGTTTGATGGAGCTGTTTGTATGACATTTTCTATTTCTGCTAGCAATATATATATGTTTCTAATTTTTCCATTTTATTGTTGACTATGTTGTCGCCTCTTCCGTCTTTTAGATTTAGTAAGTCTTTAAAATATTTGGCCACCTTTCCGCTGTCACAAAACATGCACAAAGTAAACAATAAACAGTCAGGTTGGACACGATCAATGATTCAGCGTGATACCTTACTGAAGAAAGGCTTGGTTAAGCCGTGTGCCTTATTCTATGGAGAGCGGATGTTCAAATCTCGCTATGTTATGTCGTGTTAAAAACGTGTTATGTGATTTGCCGTGTTGTAAGGTGTTATGTAATATGTCGTGCTACAAAAGTGTTATTAGCTGTGTGTGATACTCTACATGTGGAGTGAATGTGATATATTGTTGATACTGTGAAACCTGAGACCAGGTTCGTATATTGTCTATAACTATGCTTTTTAAGGGTTTTTTTTAATTAAGAAAAAACTTTGTATTTAAGAAAGGGAGGTGGGTGTGTGGGAAGTTGTTAATATCATCTGTACTAGTGTAGATTATTGAGGGTCTTGACCTATTTTCCTAATAATGGTATCAACCCTTCATCCACCCGTTTACTTTCGATTTTTATTGACCCCATGTATAATACAACATCCGGGTCATGAATCATCCCCAATCATTTGTTTCGTTGAAGACGTACCGATCTTATGTAAATAAATGGTTATCTATTTCATTCGTTTATTATGTTATATACGGTAGCTTGAATATCAATAAAGTGGGATTAAATCTGGAATATTACACAAAAAAGTTCTGTAAATTATAAGTAATGTTTCCTTGCGTAATTATAAACGTTTCCTGGTAATTGTTTTTTCTAAAAATTGATCTATCCTTTTTCTAGCCCGCAACTAGGTCATGGCTTCGATATCAAAATGGCGCACCTATCTCTGAAATTAGTTGAATGTAGCTCACACCTGTACAAATGTTGTATAGTTTTAATATTTATACATCGGTGTATAGCGTAATGCAGCGCGGATACACTCCCTGTTGTGTGGGAGAGAGGTAGGGAATTGTAGGAGTGTGTGCACATGCAGTAATTTGTATGTGAGAGAGCCTTTGCAATTATATCTAATAATATAATAAGACACATAGCCCCCTCAGGGTTGTAGGGGTGATACACTGTAAACACCAGCAAAAAAAGTCGACCAACACCTCTCAGCGATTCACATGAGTGTGGATAAATCATGCCTAGAACATTCCTTGATGTTGTCAATACATGATTTTCTTTACCGTCTTATCTTCTCTCACCCTCGACTTTCCCTTGAAAAATAGTTTTCGGATGTGATTCGTGATGACCTGCTTGTGTGGTTATTATTATATGGTTGACGGTCGCTGTCCACTGATCTTTACTGCTTGAAAAGGTGTCTATTTAGTCACAAACTCATTGTCAATGACAGATTACAAAACTCACCCTGTGAATGACGTGACGACAGCAGGGACAAAGCGGTCTTTATCACACAAGCCACACAAAGACTTTCTTCAACTACTTATCCGGGTAATGTGTTGTGTTGATAGTTTTTGTTGTTGTTTTCAAAGACATTCACTCTAAATAAATGTCATGTATTGGTTGTAACAAATGACATCACCATTATGTAATGGACGCAGTACCGTATATGCGTCTTCAGTAAGGATCCGGGGAGGAAAGAGGGGGTGGGGTTACTTTAAAATAAATGGACATTCGCCCAATGTGAGTGCAAAGCGCTCTTTGTCATTACAGTTTAAGTGCAATGTCCTCTTTGTCATTACAGTTTAAGTGCAATGTCCTCTTTGTTGGTCTATTTTCAGTACAATGCCCTCTTTGTTATTACATTTTCAGTGCAATGCCTTCTTTGTTGTTACAATTTGAGTGCAATTCCCTCTTCTTTACATTTTCAGTGTATAGATCGGTAAATGTCGGCGGTCAGTAGTGTATAGATCGGTAAATTTCGGCGGTCAGTAGTGTATAGATCGATACATTTCGGCGGTCAGTAGTATATAGATCGATACATTTCGGCGGTCAGTAGTGTATAGATCGATACATTTCGGCGGTCAGTAGTGTATAGATCGACACATTTCGGCGGTCAGTAGTGTATAGATCGATACATTTCGGTGGTCAGTAGTGTATAGATCGATACATTTCGGCGGTCAGTAGTGTATAGATTGGTAAATTTCGGCGGTCAGTAGTGTATAGATCGATACATTTAGGTGGTCAGTAGTGTATAGATCGATACATTTCGGTGGTCAGTAGTGTATAGATCGATACATTTCGGTGGTCAGTAGTGTATAGATCGATACATTTCGGTGGTCAGTAGTGTAAAAAAACATAAACGGAGTAGCAGAATGTTCTTGACAATATAATGTTCAATTTGGTTATTTCCTGTTCGAAATCCGATGAAGACAAATTTGTTGAAACAATCTGTCTAGAAAAGGTTGATATAGATTAGTCCAACCACATTTACCCTGTTACGTTCGAACATGACCCCCTGTCTAAGTGATAACGCTGATTGCTACGGTTATCTTAATGACAGATGCCACATCCAGGCATGTCAAGTTCTGATTACGAGAAATTGTATTGGTTAAAGTGCCGAACCTCAGATGCAGCGTAGACTCGGTCGTATCTACATGGATCAATCGTGGCTATCGACGAATAAGTCATACAGGCAGCAGCAAACACGCCGCCGTATGTGAGGATTTTGATTATTTCCGCAGTGTTAGTTGATCATTTTGTGTGGCTTGCCAACACCGGCCAATGAAATGCAGAGACATAATAAAAAAAAGACATTTGTAGGTTGGTTTTAATTCTGCTCGTAGGCTGTTATACTGTGCATAGCCACGGATCAATTGTCTTGTGGTATTTTATTTATGTTTTATTTGTATGATATTTAAATATAATTACGTGCAAATACGGATACTACTATCTTCTCACAACAGATATCACTATCTCCTCACAACAGATATTACTATCTCCTCACAACAGATATCACTATCTCCTCACAACAGATATCACTATCTCCTCACAACAGATATCACTATCTCCTCACAACAGATATTACTATATCAACACTACGAATATCAATATTCCATCACTGTAGAAATCAATATCTCATCAAGATAACTGTTTCATAAGAGTATGGTACCCTTTTCTCTATAATATGTTTGTTATAGGACAAGATGTATATTTGTACAAAAACCTTATACAAAAATAAACTACAGTATTATTAAACCTTATACAAAAATAAACTAAAGTAGTATTAAACCTTATACAAAAATAAACTAAAGTAGTATTAAACCTTATACAAAAATAAACTAAAGTATTATTAAACCTTATACAAAAATAAACTAAAGTAGTATTAAACCTTATACAAAAATAAACTAAAGTAGTATTAAACCTTATACAAAAATAAACTAAAGTAGTATTAAACCTTATACAAAAATAAACTAAAGTAGTATTAAACCTTATACAAAAATAAACTAAAGTAGTATTAAACCTTATACAAAAATAAGCTAAAGTAGTATTAAACCCTATAAAAAATAAACTAAAGTAGTTTAAACCTTATACAAAAATAAATTAAAGTAGTATTAAATCTTATAAAAATAAACTAAAGTAGTATTAAATCTTATACAAAAATAAACTAAAGTAGTATTAAACCTTATACAAAAATAAACTAAAGTAATATTAAACTTTATACAAAAATAAACTAAAGTAGTATTAAACCTTATACAAAAATAAACTAAAGTAGTATTAAACCTTATACAAAAATAAACTAAAGTAGTATTCACACTGAATATTTCATTTTAGAAAACTAAATAAAGTCAAGCTAAATAGTTAAAATATACCGTGTACAAATGTACACATTTATTTTGTTTACACAATGTTTTGGCAACAATATTTTTTGTCCATATTAGGACACGCAGACCAGATCCCAGGTCAAACCACCAGTCCCTAACAGGACAACCCAGGCCATTAGGCCACAATATACGCCATGCTATATAACCACAGGAAAACCATTTCACGGTTGAAAGGTGCGTGTATGAGTCTAGACAAACAAACAAACACACCAACTAACAAACAAACAAACAAACAATTGTGTTTACAAATGTAAATACATGAAGAATATCGTGCAATACGTGCATCATCTTGAACGATTTAAGGTTCCATCGAACAAAATAACTTGATGTAGAGGGAGACAACAATGAATATTGTCAACACAAACATGACCAAGATATATACATGGAAGTGGTTTGTTATAAAATAATACTACAACATGTAATGCTTCAACAAGTAAAACATTATCAATATGTTGGACACATAATCACACATGACGGCAGATGTGAAACAGAAGTTAAAAGTAGAATAGGAATGGCTAAAGGTACCTTCAATGACACGAGGAAAATAGTAACATCTAAACAAATTACAAACAAGTAAAAATGAGAATTATAAAATGCTACATCTATTCTATATTAATGTATGGCTCAGAAACATGAACAATAAAGAAACAATTAGAAGACATAATTGATGCCTTTGAGATGTGGGTATATAGGAGAATAGGGAGAACATCATGGAAGGAGAAAAAAACCCAACAATGAGGTTTATACAACACTTTATATGAAGACAGAATTATTAAAGGTACTAACGATCAAGCAAATAAAATATTTTTAACATGTTAAAAGACATGACACCTTGTTGAAGACATTACTTGAGGAAAACGTCGAGGGGAGACGAGCAAGAGGTGGGCAGAGATACAAGTGGGAGAGTAACATCACACGATGGACAGGAATGCACCACTAAGACAAAAACAACAGGAGATATTGCAGCTAACCTTTGCTACGAAGACAACACTTGATAAAGATGAATATAGGGTTAAGTTTAATACGTTTCTGATCCTTGTATGTGGTTACACATTGTTGTTTATTTTCCAAAATCCCTTCGTCATGTATTTTTCCAGTTCCCTGTACTGTAATCAGGTGCTCTCCACTATTGACAAATATCTGAATTTAGCATCAAGGTCCGATATAAGTATTATCTACACAAACAATCAATTCCAAATGACAACTAGCTGATACTTTGTCTGTGGCCACGCTGGAGGTTTTATTATTTACTGCTGAAACAAATTATCATACTTGATATTTATTCCTAGGAATACAAACACGTACTGTCATGCGCGCTGAATCAGTCGGCAAGCGTCAGTTTTTGCTTACAATTTCAGAAACTACCCGGCGTATTTTTGTGTTTGACGTCGCAGAAGACAGCAATGGCAGATTGACGTATTATGGAATGATGTCAGAAATATGTGGTTTATATTCTTGTTAACAGAACCAGAAATGTGGAACATTCATCATCATCAGGTAGCATATTCTGAACAGGATGTAGCAGTCATGAAAGCTTTGCGAACCTCCAGTCCATCCTGAGCCAGTCTTTCTGCCTCTGTTAGTGTCATGTTCATGCGATCTTTGATATCTTGTGTATGTCTTATGTGACAACTGAGTTGCTAAATATTGTGAAATATGTGAGGTCATCATTTTCAGGTGCCATGCCAGCTGGCGTAGGAGATCATATCTCTCCACAGCTATCTATCTCCAGTATTATGTATTAAGGTCGCTGTTGTTTCCCTGCCGTTCCAGATTGTCAAGCTGTCTAATATTTTATCATAGATGACATGTGATCAGCATGGAGTTCATAGATGACATGTGGTCAGCGTGGGGTTCATAGATGACATGTGGTCAGCATGTGGTTCATAGATGACACGTGGTCAGCATGTGGTTCATAGATGACATGTGGTAAGCATTGGGCTCATAGATGACATGTAGTCAGCATGGGGTTCTAGATGACATGCGGTCAGCATGTGGTTCATAGATGACATGTAGTCAGCATATCCACAACGCCATTGCTCTCTGTCTCTGTTGCCTTCAATCTTGCCTGTTTGGACCATGTTCTCCAAACTCCCCTGTCTCATGAAGTGGCCAAAAATATGCAGATCATTATGTGACATATGTTTGTTAGGAGGCTAAATATACATGATGCCAAAAGCTATTCTGGTAGAAATCTGTTTTGTTGTATCTCGATCTTGTGTCCTTTTGCTGAGTAATTACTTAAATCTGTCAACTGTCTGAATAGTTTGTCCGTTGGCAGTGATTTTCACATTAAAAATAGAAGTGTTGACATAATGAGCTAATCTGGTCTGAAAGATGGCACAGTCGATTCAACATATAATGTTCTTGAACCAATGTTGGGCCTACTAACGCCAAGCCATCTTGAACAATAGGATCCCTAACAGATTCATCATCTGTTCATTTTATGCCACTTTTGTTTCTTTACTCAATCATTGCTTCGCAGTTCAATACTGAAGAAAATTTATTAGGAAGAAAGTGTATTAGGAAGAAAATGTATTAGGAAGAAAATGTATTAGGAAGAAAGTGTATTAGGAAAAAAATGTGTTAGAGAAGAACGTGTGTTAGGGAAGAAAGTGTTTCTACTACTCTAGATGATGCATGCTTGTACAGTGTAGACACTACTCTAGATGATGCATGCTTGTAGGCACTTCTTCTTCTCCCGGGCCTCTCTCTAGAGCTCCTACAATTTAGCAGGAAGTAGTCTAGGGAGCAAAATGAGATATTTCTTTTACAGCTGTGCAGTTCATGCATCATAAAAAAATCTACATATTTCAACGGGACACATCCGATTTCAGCATGTATTTTGGATCACTTGGACAATGTATAGGTGAGATAGCGAACTTCACCCCATAACCACTTTAGTCGTTTCATACGACATGTTTGGATGTATACCGTGTTCTGTTCTTGCCCCTATTTGTCGCTTGGGCAATCGTCGGCGTGTATAGGATACAATTGGGGGAATTTGGTATTCAGTATTGGGCATGTGAGAGTCAGTGTGAGGAATGTCTTCACCAGAGAGCTACGGGAATCAGCAGCATGTATACACTTTGATATTTGCTTGGGGACACTGATCACAAATGGGTTTACCTGGAGTGCAGATCCGTCACCGTATAATTAATAATCAATATTCAGACATCAACTTCACATTGCAGCAGCGCCAAGGTCAGTCCCACAAAAAAACTAAAGGTTAATATTGCAATGATTTCCAGATTAATTACTATTGACTTGATAAAATTAATCCAGGAGATTCGAAGATTAACTTTATCTTTGTAAAGAAGAATATGTAATTGAGATTCGACAAAACAAAGATGGTCATTCTTGGCTTGAACCGATAAGAAGGTTATTGACTTGTGTAACGAGATTAAAACTGTATTTGTTAAAGTACGATGTCAGTTTCTGGTTTTAATTTACTACGACGTTCAGAAAAGCGAGGATGTCAGTTATAAATAATTAATGTGTTTTCCGTCATTGTTCAATATCTGGATGAAAAATGGCCATCATAAAAGAACTCAAGAGTGTACATGATTGTTACTTGTGTTTCCTATGCAAGGCAGTATTGCTCCCATGCTCCAGACTCATGTCTTTCCTATGCAAAGCAGTATTGCTCCCATGCTCCAGACTCATGTCTTTCCTATGCAAGGCAGTATTGCTCCCATGCTCCAGACTCATGTCTTTCCTATGCAAGGCAGTATTGCTCCCATGCTCCAGACTCATGTCTTTCCTATGCAAGGCAGTATTGCTCCCATACTCCAGACTGATGTTCCTCAGGAATTATTAGCGGTGAGAAGGTTTTCCATATTTTAAAGAGACCGGTTGGTTACTGAAATAGCAAATTACCACATGATACTCTCAGTGTCACAAGACTTGCTGCGGAAGATAGAAAGGTGCATGCTAAGAAGGAATGTGTCATGCTCCAAATTCGGATGTACAAAGTATTTACATAGATATGCTGCCCTGTTTCGTTACTGCATGTTTTCCTGTGAAAGAGTGCAGGGAGGCTGTAATGGCTGTGGAAATAAAGGCCGCTTTGCCAAAGCTGTCTCCGTTACGTGTACAGGGATAATTTTTTTTTATTGCACCTCCGAAAGATAAAAATCCTTGTCTCAACCGCGGATTGAACCCGAGACCTCAAGAATCTGAGGTCGGCGTTCTAGCCGTTCAGCCACGCGCTCCACCCTTTTTTTTTTTACTGCCCTGTTCATGCCGGGTTCGGAGGTACAGAACGAGCAGACTCATTAGCGGGCAATGTTGTAGTTGATGACACAGTATTGATGCGAGATAGTTAACCGTCAAACTGTAGAATACTACATTTTTCCCGTTTAGGAGTTGCAGGGAGTGATTTTGTAGCTGTGTGATACAGTCCGCATGAAGGAGTGAGTGCCGACCTAATAAGGATAGTCATTGATCAACTAAAAATTGGTCAAGACGTTGTTCGGGGTGATCATGTGCCTTCACAAAGAATGAGAGATATGGGGGTAATCAGGGAGTGAGGGGAGAAGGTATGTCTCATGGAAAGTTACGAAGATCACACAAGCAACATCTGAATGTGACGTGAGTGCATACCCTTGGATGGCTACTGGACCGGAGATCAGGATCACTTATGGGAATGTCCTGTGTTTTGTGATGATGATTTCTAATCAAGAATCATGAATCCTGAATCAAGAATCATGAATCGCGAATAACCATAGCTTTAAAGTTACATAAGTCTTTTATTGAATGCTACTGCAAGATGCAATGCCCCATGATAGATAGTCTTCTATAACTGATGAGACTTTGCCCTAACTTGTTTGTATATCCGATGCATACGTCATAAAAAGGGTCGAGGCACCAGTCCAGGCATGATATTCAGAGTTTCAATCCATCATGAAATCACGATAAACCTACAGACAACCTCCATCGTGCAATGTCCGCAATTTAGATTCCTTGACAAACTCTAGCTTCCTCTTAGGTGCTGCCCATTAATTACATCGACATATTTCTCTATGTTTTCATCACCGCATATTGAGTGGGATGATATTGAGTGGGATGGTATTAAGTGGGATGATATTGTGTGGAGTGATATTGTGTGGGATGATATTGTGTGGGATGATATTGTGTGGGATGATATTGAAGACGTCAGGAAGACAATCAGCAAGATTAAAAAAAAATTACATAAGTGGGGAGAAACAAAAAAAAATATGTCAAAAATGAGGGAAACTGACAAAAATTGCAGAAAGTGATCATCAGATACTCGATATACAGCAGGTACAGGAAATACAGCAGGTACAGGAGATACAGCAGGTACAGGAGATACAGCATGTACAGGAGATACAGGAGATACAGCGGGTACAGGAGATACAGCAGGTACAGGAGATACAGCATGTACAGGAGATACAGCGGGTACAGGAGATACATATAAATAACATAAATATCGGAGGATGTCCGAAAAAATGGAAAGTGCCGCAGTAACCAGACAAATAAGAGGTAAATACGAGTACAGCAGATACAGGCGATAAAGGATATGCAAAAGATTCAAGGGATACAAAGACTAATTGATCAAATCGATAAATCGTATAAAGTGAACAGAAAGTACAAATAAAGACAAATAGATCAAGTCAATACATCTTGTAAAGAATATGGATTGGATATAACATAAAAGAACCCATACAAATCGCAGAAGAACAGGTGCTAAACATACACATAAATAGTCAGATAATACAAGTAGAACATTATCACTTTCTTAAACACATAATCACAAATGATGGCAGATGTAAAGCAGAAGTTAATTAAATGGTGAATAGGAAAGACTAAAAGTGTTTTCCAGGACAAGAGAATAATATTAAAATCTGAACATAGCACAAATAAATTAAAATAATTAAATGCTACATCCAATCTACATTAATGTATGGCTCAGAAACATGGATAATAAACAAATAAATAGAAGAAAGAAAATTGATGCCTCTGAGATATGGATATATGGAAGACTAGGTAGAACTTAGTAGAAAGAGAAGAAAATAAACAAAGACGTTCTAATGACACTTGGTATGAAACAAAAATAACTATTAAATGAAATAAAGATGAAACAAATACACTATTTAGACATTTCAAAAGACAAGACACGTTGTTTGAGAACTTACTTGAGGTTAGAGTCGAAGGGAGGCGAGCAAGAAGTGGGCAGAGATACAAGTGGGAGAGAAACATCACGAGATGACCAGGTTACAGTCTAGCAGAGTGTACCACCAAAGTAAAAGTATTGGAGGTCATTTGCAGCCAGTTGTCGTTGCGAAGACGGTGGAGAATGATGGTGATGACGTCGAAAAAGGTTGATAATCCTTGACGTTTGAAATCTGCAGTCATTCATGAAGTTCATTGACGTGATTGTAAAACATTCAGTCGTTCCGGAAGTTCATTGACGTGATTGTAAAACATTCAGTCGTTCCGGAAGTTCATTGACGTGATTGTAAAACATTCAGTCGTTCCGGAAGTTCATTGACGTGATTGTAAAAAATTTCAGTCGTTCCGGAAGTTCATTGACGTGATTGTAAAAAATGTCAGTCGTTCCGGAAGTTCATTGACGTGATTGTAAAAAATTTCAGTCGTTCTGGAAGTTCATTGACGTGATTGTAAAAAGATTCAGTCGTTCCGGAAGTTCATTGACGTGATTGTAAAAAATTTCAGTCGTTCTGGAAGTTCATTGACGTGATTGTAAAAAATTCAGTAGTTCCGGAAGTTCATTGACGTGATTGTAAAACATTCAGTCGTTCCGGAAGTTCATTGACGTGATTGTAAAACATTCAGTCGTTCCGGAAGTTCATTGACGTGATTGTAAAACATTCAGTCGTTCCGGAAGTTCATTGACGTGATTGTAAAACATTCAGTCGTTCCGGAAGTTCATTGACGTGATTGTAAAACATTCAGTCGTTCCGGAAGTTCATTGACGTGATTGTAAAACATTCAGTCGTTCCGGAAGTTCATTGACGTGATTGTAAAACATTCAGTCGTTCCGGAAGTTCATTGACGTGATTGTAAAACATTCAGTCGTTCCGGAAGTTCATTGACGTGATTGTAAAACATTCAGTCGTTCCGGAAGTTCATTGACGTGATTGTAAAACATTCAGTCGTTCCGGAAGTTCATTGACGTGATTGTAAAAAATTCAGTAGTTCCGGAAGTTCATTGACGTGATTGTAAAACATTCAGTCGTTCCGGAAGTTCATTGACGTGATTGTAAAACATTCAGTCGTTCCGGAAGTTCATTGACGTGATTGTAAAACATTCAGTCGTTCCGGAAGTTCATTGACGTGATTGTAAAACATTCAGTCGTTCCGGAAGTTCATTGACGTGATTGTAAAACATTCAGTCGTTCCGGAAGTTCATTGACGTGATTGTAAAACATTCAGTCGTTCCGGAAGTTCATTGACGTGATTGTAAAACATTCAGTCGTTCCGGAAGTTCATTGGCGTGATTGTAAAACATTCAGTCGTTCCGGAAGTTCATTGACGTGATTGTAAAACATTCAGTCGTTCCGGAAGTTCATTGACGTGATTGTAAAAAATTTCAGTCGTTCCGGAAGTTCATTGACGTGATTGTAAAAAATGTCAGTCGTTCCGGAAGTTCATTGACGTGATTGTAAAAAATTTCAGTCGTTCTGGAAGTTCATTGACGTGATTGTAAAAAATTCAGTCGTTCCGGAAGTTCATTGACGTGATTGTAAAAAATTCAGTCGTTCCGGAAGTTCATTGACGTGATTGTAAAAAAATCAGTCGTTCCGGAAGTTCATTGACGTGATTGTAAAAAATTCAGTCGTTCCGGAAGTTCATTGACGTGATTGTAAAACATTCAGTCGTTCCGGAAGTTCATTGACGTGATTGTAAAACATTCAGTCGTTCCGGAAGTTCATTGACGTGATTGTAAAACATTCAGTCGTTCCGGAAGTTCATTGACGTGATTGTAAAACATTCAGTCGTTCCGGAAGTTCATTGACGTGATTGTAAAAAATTTCAGTCGTTCCGGAAGTTCATTGACGTGATTGTAAAAAATTTCAGTCGTTCCGGAAGTTCATTGACGTGATTGTAAAAAATTTCAGTCGTTCTGGAAGTTCATTGACGTGATTGTAAAAAATTCAGTCGTTCCGGAAGTTCATTGACGTGATTGTAAAAAATTCAGTCGTTCCGGAAGTTCATTGACGTGATTGTAAAAAAATCAGTCGTTCCGGAAGTTCATTGACGTGATTGTAAAAAATTCAGTCGTTCCGGAAGTTCATTGACGTGATTGTAAAACATTCAGTCGTTCCGGAAGTTCATTGACGTGATTGTAAAACATTCAGTCGTTCCGGAAGTTCATTGACGTGATTGTAAAACATTCAGTCGTTCCGGAAGTTCATTGACGTGATTGTAAAACATTCAGTCGTTCCGGAAGTTCAGTGACGTCATTTTAAAACATACGGTCGTTCCTGAAGTTTAGTGACGTGATTTAAACATACATTTGTTCCTGAAGTTTAATGACGTGAAAACATACGGTGGTTCCTGAAGTTCAATGACGTAAAAACATACGGTGGTTCCTGAAGTTCAATGACGTAGAAAAATACGGTGGTTCCTGAAGTTCAATGACGTGAAAACATACGGTGGTTCCTGAAGTTCAAAGACGTGAAAACATACGGTGGTTCCTGAAGTTCAATGACGTTAAAACATACGGTGGTTCCTGAAGTTCAATGACGTGAAAACATAAGGTGGTTCCTGAAGTTCAATGACATGATGTCTGCGATGGAGAAGACAATAGGAACATTGACACCACACTACATACACAGGAAATCACCACTCATAATGCTATTTGCATGTGATCACGTGGAGGCTCGTGCACAAAGTTATACTTACAGCCCACGTATCAGCACATAAATGACATGTTTGGTGATAGCGTTGCAGGTCGATGTTCAACTGTATAATAATTATGCATTCTAGCTGGTTCAGGTAGACAACAAAAAACTGCATATGTCTTTGATCTTCAAAGAAATCCACGTGTTTGTTAAATTGTCATTCAAGCATGTATTTACGATTTTATATGGGATTTATTTAGTTTACTGGCTTAAGTGAAATTTTGTAGGTATCGAACTAGTAGATACAGGGATGGTGATTTTTGAGTTCAGTAAACCTAAAACCAAATTGCTCACCTCAATGTCTCTCTTGTTTTTAATTAATTAATGTGTTATCTTGAGTAATATTTTGGTTATATGACTCCTCAAACTTATTGTTCTATATTCTGTACAATTCTCAGCCCTGGACATTTTAGGTTGTGGTATGAATATTGATGATTTCATGTCTTTAGGTATGTGGCCTGTTTCATATGTGTCATTGCAAAGTTCTGTGATAGTTTCCACTCCAGATTCACCAAGAGATTTTAATATGTCTGCTGTTATGTTGTTGGAGTCTGCCTTTGCACAATTTATTACTTTTTCTACTTCTGATTTCAGTTTTGCTCGTCCATCATTGTTGTATATTGTAGGTGTTTTGTTCTGTTGGTCATAAAACAGTTATGTCACATATTGTAGGTTTTTTGTTCTGTTGGTCATAAAAATATAATTTCCCCACCTATTTTTGATGTAGTCACCCAATTTTTAGGATTGTTCTTATTTGTGATATTTCTAATCTCCTTATGCATTACTTTTGTGTCTTCTGTAGTACTGACATCTTCTTTATAACACTGCATTTTGTTTCTAGCCATTGTATCTTTCCCGCTGTTCTGCACATGTTGCGGATCTCATTGTCTATAAGTGAATATTTTAGAGAATTTTTAGCTTTCTTCTTTCTGACATTTTCTCTAATATTTCATCAGTCATCCATGTTTGTTTGTTCGTGGATTTAGCTTATTGGCAAATTTTCATTTTTATTGGCAGATTATGGTCAGAGTTGATATCTGCTCTTGGATATGTTGTAGTGTTCTTGACACTATTTCTAAATCTATTGTTAATCATAATGTAATCTATTTTGTTCCTCTTTCTGTCTCCATTATCTTTTCCATGTATATAATCTTCTATTTTCATGTTCAAAGAATGTATTACATATGGTCATGTTGTTCTCCTCACAGAACTGTATAAGTCTTTCTTCTCTGTCATTTCTTGTCCCTTGTCCACATTGCCCTACACTGTTCTTGTGTGTTCTTTTCCGTAATTTTGCATTCATGTCTCCCACGACTATTAGAATTTCTGTTTATTTTACTGGCTTGAGTAAATGTGGTAAGTCGTGGTAGTAATGTTTGATTTATTTTTTAGTGTAGTCTGCAGTTAGTGTAGTCTGCAGTTAGTGTAGTCTGCAGTTAGTGTAGTCTGCAGTTAGTGTAGTCTGCAGTTAGTGTAGTCTGCAGTTAGTGTAGTCTGCAGTTAGTGTAGTCTGCAGTTAGTGTATATGTTTGAATAATTACTAGAGATACAGGTTTTTCTTTGATATGTAGCAGCGTCACACTACGATTGTATGTCCAGTACCCGCTTATGTATTTCTCTGTTGTTTTTCTTAGTATTTCTACCCACTTTCATGGTAATCTCAGCATGAATGTAAGATGGACGGAGTACATATGGGATAACCTGAGTATAATGAAGTCAACCCTCAGAGCCTTTTGAACCATTCGGCTAATATATTATTATCATCACTATCTATTCCTTGACGTAATACTTTGGGCTTATTAGAGCTTGGGCTCTGATATATATATATATATATATATATATATATATATATATATATGTATCAATATATATATATATATATATATATATATTGGTGTATAGGATTGTTAGCTTGGGCTCTGATAACTATTTTCTGATATCTAGGTGTGTTTTTTTCAAACTATGAGTGGCATAACTACACCTGACATAAATCAAACCCGAGTAACCTTGTCGGCAATTGAGTGTCGCAACCATTACACCATTGTTACACACACACACTCTCTCTCTCTCTCTGTCACATAGGATATAAATAAAAATAATGTTTTTCTTTCTACAGGTTAGAGAATTTCTGAAGATATGTTCATTCTTCATTCATATTTCTGATATACTCATGTTTCTGTATTGTTTGTGTGTGTGTGTGTGTGTGCTGTTGACGTGTATTGTTCATTGTTAATGTTCATAGTTTTTTTTGTCTATTGTTAATGTTTGCAGCTCATTATTGAAGTATTTCATTATTGAATCTCATTATTCATTGTTAATTTATTGTTGCGTGGTTTAAAAAAACCATTATTTTATATTGTTAATGTTTATCGTTTACTGTTCTGTTAATGCTGTAGTCTATTATTCAGAATCGAATTGTTTCATTAAACATTCTTACATTTTTGAAATATTCATGATATGGTATAGATAAATAAACAATGATCTAATATACCAGTGATGCACGTTATTACCCCCGGATGCTCTTTTTTCTATCATTTATCCCCTGGAGCATTGTGTGGTTTACAGGAGAAACAGGCAGTATACACCAGTTATGGAAACATCTTATTAACAGGACAAACATATATATGAAAAGCAATTGGAAAGAGCAAAAGTGAATATTGTTGACGGATACAAATGAGATTCTATTGACAACTATAATGTAATGACGCAGTGTAGGGTCAGGGAAGAAGAGAAATCATTCTGTGTCTACTAGTCCCGTATCGGAATATTCCCTAAGTAATGATAAGCAATTACTAAGATAAATGGATTATAGAGAAGATTAATCATGGAGGAAAAAATAAAGAAGAATGAACAAGAAACAGACCGAGACTGAGATGAACGCAGGATGTCATATCTTTTGGAATATTAAACTGGAGCAAACTGAAACTCACTTCTCGAAAACTCGAAAATTTGTTGTAAATTCTAGAACTAGAAATCTTATCTGAAAAACAATTATAATTTTGCTTCTCTGTAAAAATAACAAAGGAAAAAACAACAACAAAAATGACAAACATTCAGAGACTATGGTCTATTTAATAAAGGAAGAACCGTCTCAATATATTCTCAAAATATATGACCTTTCATTTCTTTGTAGTATTCCAATTTTCGGTGGATTTTGAAACATAACATTTTTCTCATTTGACGACAGCCCGTTGTGTCGATTGTCGCCGTGTGCAATTATCAATCGCTGCCCTTTCTGTCTAGGAACAAACCTCTTACATTTGACAATTTGGGGCTTATCCAAGTTTCATCCAAACAAACAATATAATAATCATGTAAGCATTTGTTTTGACTTCACGTAAATACTTGCTTGTAAGGGTTAATATCTCTGACTTCACGTAAATACTTGCTTGTAAGGGTTAATATCTCTGACTTCACGTAAATACTTGCTTGTAAGGGTTAATATCTCTGACTTCACGTAAATACTTGCTTGTAAGGGTTAATATCTCTGACTTCCTAAATAAAATGATATTTTTCCAACTCACGTACTGAATGGGAATCATGCTCCTCTTGCAGTTCTCCACAATGTCGTTCTCGATATATCGACACTGCTATTTTTTATTCAGCCACTTTCCATTTTCTTTAATTTACATTTTATTGCAAATAAAATGTTCGAAAAATTTCGCTTCGGATAAATTCTTTATCGAAATGATATTTAATTTCCTTTCTGCCCTTTTGTCCTCACCAAACTGTCGACTTAAATTGAAAATGTTTTTCTTTCTTTCTGAATTCATGTAACCGATTTAAGAAACTTTACTATTTTCATCGTTTGGACAGAATTACCTGTAAGTCGTCATTGTTATTATGCGGAAGTGTTTTGATTTTCATGTTATAACTTCATTGTAATGTTCCCATTTTCATGTTATAACTTCATTGTAATGTTCCCATTTTCATGTTATAACTCATTGTAATGTTCCCATTTTCATGTTATAACTTCATTGTAATGTTCCTATTTTCATGTTATAACTTCATTGTAATGTTCCCATTTTCATGTTATAACTCATTGTAATGTTCCCATTTTCATGTTATAATTCATTGTAATGTTCCCATTTTCATGTTATAACTCATTGTAATGTTCCTATTTTCATGTTATAACTTCATTGTAATGTTCCCATTTTCATGTTATAACTTCATTGTAATGTTCATATTTTCATGTTATAACTCATTCTAATGTTCCCATTTTCATGTTATAACTCATTGTAATGTTCCCATTTTCATGTTATAACTTCATTGTAATGTTCCTATTTTCATGTTATAACTTCATTGTAATGTTCCCATTTTCATGTTATAACTCATTGTAATGTTCCCATTTTCATGTTATAACTCATTGTAATGTTCCCATTATCATGTTATAACTTCATTGTAATGTTCCCATTATCATGTTATAACTTCATTGTAATGTTCCCATTATCATGTTATAACTTCATTGTAATGTTCCCATTTTCATGTTATAACTTCATTGTAATGTTCCCATTATCATGTTATAACTTCATTGTAATGTTCCCATTTTCATGTTATAACTCATTGTAATGTTCCCATTTTCATGTTATAACTTCATTGTAATGTTCCCATTTTCATGTTATAACTCATTGTAATGTTCCCATTTTCATGTTATAACTTCATTGTAATGTTCCTATTTTAATAGAATAATATTCATCAATGAGTTGTGTCAATTATGAAAGTAACCGTACAAAACGATAAATTGGTGATGTTGTTGTCACTTTCCTTCACATTCCTGCGATATTTGCTCTTTCTGAATACACGCGATGACAAATTGTGTTTAAATATATTAGTGGTACATTCTATTCTTCTTCTTCAGCATACATTCTCAAACTCCTGCTGAATTCTCTTGTAGCAGGTATCATATTTTAGCTGTTGATTTTCCAGGCTATACGTACAGTAGTTTACCATTGCTTTCTGAACGGTCCGGATGTACAATTGCCTGCCGTGTGATTCGAACACGGTACCTTTGTTGTTATAAACGCACCGTGTACTTCGTCGCCAGAAAGCCAGACATTTCAATGTTACTTGCATTTTATAGAATATTATTGAACATAATCACAGAGATAGTTTCATGAACATTATAACAATCTTCAAATGAGCATTATAACAATCTTGAAAAGAACATTATTGTATATTGATGCATTTCATTTCTCTATTAGTTAGTTAGTTAGTCGTTGGATCATCGCCACTGCACTCCGGACAAGTCCATAGGTGCTCAGATCTCTCCTTGAGTGTGACCGCCATTATACGATGACTGACGGTCCTAGTACGCAGTTGATTGACCATCATTCTTTCTTGCCCTCGATACCGCTCTGTTCTAGCGATACCACATTTCAAACCAAATTCCTTTATTCTAGTCATGGAAGAAGAGTAATCGTCACTTATGCAGTCATTTCTCGTGTATTACGGTAGGGCGTTCAAAATGTCTGCTCGATCAATCGCTCCACCAACAGCCGTAGTAGCAGTGTGTGCGGTCAACCTATCTGCTCTCTCATTACCCCGGACTCCCGCATGTCCCGGCACAAAAATGAAAGTCACTTTACGCAAACAGGAATTATTCACTGCATCCAGCCACTGTTCCCGAATGTATCCCGCCTGAACTTTAACAATCATGTTCATCGAGTCACTGAACATACTTTCTTCTTATGATGGTATTTAGAAGACAACTTTCGTTTAGTTTCAGTAATTTCAAAACATTAATGTTCTTCTTTTTCTCTGTCCTTGCTATTCTTAGGATATTTCTGTAGCACTTCATTTCAAACGAATTTATTATGTTGGATATTGTCTTGTTTAAAATCCACGTCTCACATCCATATGTTGCCACTGGGAAAATCTTAAAAGAGTTAATTTAGTGTCTTTATTACTACTTTGCCATATCTTTCTCATTTTTGTTAATATGAGTGTTGCCAGTGCGAGTTAATAGCAATTACTTCCTCTAATACCTGCGACCTATGCCCAAACGATGCCCGTGGGCAGATATGCATCTATAGATGTCATCCAGTCCTACCGACAGATCATCGTGAATATTTGGAAGCACTTAATCAAAGTCACAAACACTGTGATTGTAAAAGAACTCTTGAAGGGATATTTCTTGAAGGGATATTTCTTGAAGGGATATTTTTTGAAGGGATATTTCTTGAAGGGATATTTCTTGAAGGGATATTTCTTGAAGGGATATTTCTTGGTTCAATCACTATCATCACACTAGAAGTAATTTCCTTTTATATTCTTCCTCACCTAAATCTGTCGTTAATAAGCATTTACTATATTTATCTCTCGAAATTTAATATAATTACATAAATTGTATTATCAAATTTCATTTATGATATTCATAAATCAAACGATTAATGTTCTTAAGAAGCACATCACCTGACAATCGAGTTACACCGGGCAGATTTTGTCCAGGTGATTATATTCTTTCTTAATATCCAAGTGACTTAACTGAGATCACATATTTCCTTGCTTATCTCCCAAATCTAAAACAGTCTTTGTGGCAGTTAATGTTGGAGCAACTCAAACACTGATATATGTATGTGTTTACATATTGTGTTTACATATTGTGTTTACATATTGTGTTTACATATTTTGTTTGTTGTCTTTATCCCTTGATTATGTTTAGACGAGATTTTGGCTGAAGCGTAGAAGTTTAAATTATTAATATTTGTTATAATTAATATTTATGATGTTTTATTTATTATATTATATTATTTTGTGTTATTGTAACATGTAAACACTTATCCTTGTTGTAACATAGAACCAATTATCATTTTTGTAACATAGCACCAATTATCCTTGTTGTAACATAGAACCAGTTATCCTTGTTGTAACATAGAACCAGTTATCCTTGTAACATAGAACGAATCATCCTTGTTGTAACATAGAACCAATTATCCTTGTTGTAACATAGAACCAATCATCCGTGTTGTAGCATAGAACCAATTATCCTTGTTGTAACATAGAACCAATTATCCTTGTTGTAACATAGAACCAATCATCCGTGTTGTAACATTGAACCAGTTATCCTTGCTGCTTTCAAACGTTGTGGCGACTCAATTACTAGAACTGTGATCTCCAATATTTTGTAATGATTGTAAAGTTCCGATATAACCAAATTGGACTAATGTCCGCGGTTGGAAGGACCGTACATCACCAGTTACATTTTACTCCACCAAACAAAACTATTTATTCTTATGTATGGACAGATGGCTTACCATGCAGACAAATTCACTAGATGGTCGTAATTCTCAATTTATTCCCTATACGTTTTTTTAAGCAGTTACAATCTTAATTAGACTCACTACCCGCGCAGGTAAGACGATTAATTTTACATTTCTCTCTCTATAGATTTTTTGCTCTCTGCAGAGCATGTCCTCAACAAACATCTTCCATCTTGTCATTAGGTATTAGTTATGTTGATAATTCTGGTCGTGAATGGAACGTGCCTATAGGTGCTCAGATCTACGATTCAGTACATCTCTCAGGGTATAACTGTTGATGGTTCACATCACTTTTAGATGGAAATCCGACTAAGAGTTACAACTGATTACCAATAACTGGAATATAAGTATTGAATTGTAAGCAAATAGAAAGTTTACAATTTATTTTGTAGAATAAATCAAGAGAAGAATTGCAATAACGACACTAAAACTAGATGAAAAGAAATATCCAAGTCAAGACACAAGTAATTACGCTAAACTATACCAGTATCTGATCTTAACGAGGGTATTCAAAGTAGCAATGTCTAACTGTGCAACATGTACATTTAATAAAGTAGCGGCCAAAGAGGATGTCTTCTGTGGAAATGAAATTCTAATGAAAGATATTGAAAATAAAAAAAAATTTAAAAAAAAAAGGAAACAGGAAGTGTTATGGATTGGGTTGACTATTAAAACAACATGATAATAAAAAAAACGCGGATGTTTTAGCCATATAAAGAGAAATAACAAAATGGTACAAAAACGAGTAGAAGGCATGGTTGCTTGTAAAAGGAAAATAAAAAAAAACCTCGATGGACAAATGGTTTTTCCATGTTTAAACATCTCTTTAGCAGCAGCAGATCAACTGGACAAGAATCTTGAATCCACATGATTGTTTAGTTGTCTAGTTACCGATCTAGATGGCCAGGGTTTCGTGACCTTTGACCCAATGCCATCGTGTAATATGTGTCTGGGAGATATTATTAGTTACGTAAAATACGCCTCCAATAGTAAGGTACTCTTCTCTCAACCATTGATGCTAATCTAATGTGGTTATATCAATAACAGATCTTTACAAATATAGAAAATAGTGGTGGTCGCGGGTTTGGTAACTCAATCACCATGACCTCCAGGTTGTGTTCCATATAAGCTGTTGTTTTGTTTGATATCAGATGTTCCATTTATCTGACATCCAATAGAAAACAATGTCCCTGATGTCATCCAGCGATGCACATTTAACATAGCTGATGTTTGACAGGGTCGTAGGTATGAGTACACAGCCGGCACCCTAGAGTGTGTTGTGATCGCATTCTGTTTTGCTTCTTCTTCTGCGTTCGTTCTCAAACTCTTCCAGATTAGCATGATGAGTCCAGAGATCGGAATACGTTGTGTCATGGTTTACAGCAATGCTGAGATATCTGCACCTTTCGGCCCGACATCCGACTTAACCATGACTTTGGGTCATGTTACCCTATATGGTATGGGACAGCGAACTCCATCCCATAACCACCTTAGTTGCCTCTGACAACATACATGAAAGGTAAACCATGTTGGTATTCTTCACTCCCTTCTCGGGCCCCGACAAAAGTTGGGCAGCATTCTGTTCATCTGATTGTTAAGCTGTAGATATGTGCGTAGTAGGAAGGCAATACTCTTGTCATTTCTTCTCAGCAGCTTTATGACGTCTTTCTGGTAGGTCATATATATGTAGATTTCTCTCACCGAGTGCCCATTCTGTTCAGAAAATAATGTTCAGTCCATGAGAAAAACTATCTTCTGGAAGAAGCTTGTTACGTGATAATACTAATATTTCAACACTTTTAAAGTTAAACTGGTTAAGCATAAAACAAGTTTAATTTCACAAAAATTAACTTGCCTTGCATAATCTTCAATTTATCTACTTGATAACACAGCAGAGACATTGTTATTGACATTACCATGACATTTTCAAATAAAAGATGAAACAATCAAAACAGACAAAGGGCAAGTCAACATTGATCTTCGCATCACACTAATTATCGCGCCAATAAAACTATGCCAGATCTATGCGTCTTATTGTTGACAAAATAACGTGAATAATTTACGAGAATCTCTAATCTACATCTCATGACATAACAATCCCAGGTTCTGCATGTCGAGATATGAAAGTAACGTGACAGATTTGAATATTGCTTGTCAAAATACACTCTTCAAATTTTCACTTCTACTAAATTAATCGTGATCGCAAACATGTTTTCTAGCTTAAATATAAATTAACTATTTTAATACATTAAGTACTAGATTGAGTGCTACCGGGAGTAAGAAGAAGAGGGAGACCTAGAGAAACTCTACGAAGAACCATTAATAGAGAAGGCATGTCAATGAACTTAAACACCACACAAGAATTGAAAAATCTGACAACACAAAGACAGAAATGGAAAGCTATGGTATCTGCCCTATGCGCTGCCTATGGCCCTGGAGGAACATAACATAACAATACATAACATAACATAACACAATATAACGCAACAATACAGTAAATGATGCTTGCACAGATTATAAATACAGTCCATAAATAATAGTATTATTGTAAATATTGTAGGTACACCAATGTTGAGATAACCTGAATTCACATTCAACATCTGCACTACCTCTGTCCACTTACTGGACATCATTTCACTGTTCATCCCCCTTACCTCAGCACATCCCTCTACTATAAACCTACTGATGCAAATGGTTTTCTGTTCTACTCTTCTTCTCATCCTCCCGCTTATCACAACACTGCCATACTCTCGGCTTCTTCGCCTGTGTCGCTTATGTAGCGATGACGACGACTTTCTCAACAAATCCTCTGAGATGATTGAGTTCTTCCGTAGACGCTCGTTCCCCAACAGCAACCTTTCATCGGCTTTGCTCCGTGTACGCCAGTTATCTCGCCTCGATACCTTGACGAATTCCCAGGGTTCTTCCTCCTCCTCTGATAGAGTTAAACTTGTTCCCACCTTTCATCCCCATAACTCTTCTATCCGTCGCATCCTGCTTACATTATTCCAGGGATACATGTTCCAGTGCAGGGTAACAACCCTGAGCAGGAAGTTGGTGGCTGGAATAACATAGGGCAAATAACAAAATGAATAGAAATGTCAGTCTCAATTGTCAGTCTGTCACTGTATCTCGTTATTAGGTTGTTTTTTGACTTATTTTGGTAGCACTTACACCTATTTCTGTTCATCTTGTGAAACATTATTCCCTTCTCCAGTCTGATCCTAACACTCGTGCCGTTTTCCAGTACTTACCTCTGGTATGTGCATATATACACATGCGCGACAAAAATCTAAAGGAGTTCTTGGTCCACAGCCACCTTAGATCTTCTGTTTCCGACCATTTCTTGTATTCAGTGGTTTGAATACAAGACCTCATGGTTTAGAGGCCGAGGTTCTAGGCACTCGCCCACGCGCTTCAGCGTTACAGTTATAGATTCAAAACTTCTAAGATGATAGACTTATTTGTACTCGTGTTTTCAACTATGTAATCTATTGGTAAGTAAATATTTTTAAAAAAATATATAAACCAGAGATGAATAGATATTTTTTTAAAAGAAAAATACACATTATCGACTTTCGGTCAACAGGTCTTTATAAAATTTAGGACAAACAAATGCAGAATGAAACCATAAAATAAATGGAGACTACACGCAAAGACAATGTTATACAGTATACAGGTCTGGAATCACTAAGCCGAAAGCTGAAGTCTCCTGGGTATGAAAGAAAGCTCAGAAAAACTACGACACTGCACATAGAAAGTAAGAGCTAGTCGTTCGCAATTGCTGGTTTTCTCAAAAAAAAACCACAACATACAAAATACAGGTTTGGAAGGCTGTGACAGTGTCTGACTGAGGGCTGGTAAATTCTTCCCCTAAAAACGCTCTGATCTTTCATATAAGTACCACTGACACATGCCCATAGTATGTTATACATATAAGTACCACTGACACATGCCCATAGTATGTTATACATATAAGTACCACTGACACATGCCCATAGTATGTTATACATATAAGTACCACTGACACATGCCATAGTATGTTATACATATGATGACGTTACATGACAAAATGAAATTAAACCTTAAAATGACAGTAAATGACAAAATGACATTAAATGAAAGCGTCTGGCTGTAGTGTTCATGATATCTGCCATTAATCTATTTAAATGTTTACGGTAAATTTATATACGCAACTCCACCGAAGAAAATGTGTCGGGCCATTGGCGGAAATAAAACGGCAACACCATGTATTTTCATTCTCTGGACTACATTCAACGGGAGATCTTGTAGGACCATTGTTCTGTTACAAGAGAAATTCAGCGGGAGTTTGAGAATGTACGCTGAAGAAGACAGAATAAACGCAACTGTTGTGGGCGATTACATAATTTTGTCTAATAACCAGCGGAAATGTGACTAGACGTTCAAGATGTAATCCTACCGTTGATTACATCAAGTTTGTGTACCGGCATCTTATTTCTGATAAAATCATACTTTTACAGTACATTTGTTCTTATAGAAAGTATGGTAGTTAGAAATACCTAGCATGGGTGTGAATAACACTGATCATTTCTGTTATATATGTGAAGGGTTGAAATTTCTATCAGTAAATCGAAATATAACTAAAGTGACGAAGAAGGCGCACAGTTTGTATTTTGGCTGTAGAATAGAAGATCGATATACGATCTGAGCGCCAAATGTATGCTGCGATACATGCGTAACACGTTTTCAGCTGTGGTTGATTGACAAAAAGCAAAATATGTCTTTTGTAGTTTCAATGATTTGGAGAGACTCCACTGATCACCTTGACTGTTACTTTTGCATGGTGCCTCCAATTATATCTCAATTGACATATTCTTTCCAGAACGTTGTCGTCGTCGTGGATACTCTGAAAGCAGGCTTGCATCGGCCAGATACAATGTGCATACATCTTCTATCTCTTTAGCTGCACGACTTTCACCGTTATTAATATTTACACCACAATTCACTGTATCCATTCTGAATTTCTAGGAACATTACTCTCGTAGGTTGCCGTTTCTTTTGGGAGCCCTCCAATTGGGAAACGCATATCAAAGAAGAACTAAATGAACTCTGAAAATCCAAACATTCCATCTGCAATATGTCGGGTACCACATACGATGACCTACCAGTTCTCAAAGTGTCAGATAATTATTCTCCGCTTCTTCTACTGATGAAGAATCGGGCATTGTTAATGATGAACTGTCAACCTCCAGCGATTCTGATTTTCAGTAAACCACATCCACTAAACACATCTATTTAATAGTTTACCTTGTATTGATTGTCGTACATCCACTGAACACATCTATTTAATAGTTTACCTTGTATTGATTGTCGTACATCCACTGAACCACGTTATACCACAGACAACTGAATAATCTTGAAAAAGATATGAATGCTCGTGTAAGAGAACTGAATGATCTTGTAAGAGAACTGAATGATCTTGTAAGAGAACTGAATGATCTTGTAAGAGAACTGAATGATCTTGTAAGAGAATTGAATGATCGTGTAAGAGAACTGAATGATCGTGTAAGAGAACTGAATGATCTTGTAAGAGAACTGAATGATCTTGTAAGAGAATTGAATGATCTTGTAAGAGAATTGAATGATCTTGTAAGAGAATTGAATGATCTTGTAAGAGAACTGAATGATCTTGTAAGAGAACTGAATGATCGTGTAAGAGAATTGAATGATCTTGTAAGAGAACTGAATGATCTTGTAAGAGAACTGAATGATCGTGTAAGAGAACTGAATGATCTTGTAAGAGAACTGAATGATCGTGTAAGAGAACTGAATGATCGTGTAAGAGAATTGAATGATCTTGTAAGAGAATTGAATGATCTTGTAAGAGAATTGAATGATCTTGTAAGAGAATTGAATGATCTTGTAAGAGAACTGAATGATCTTGTAAGAGAACTGAATGATCGTGTAAGAGAACTGAATGCTCGTGTATGAGAACTGAATGATCGTGTAATAGAACTGAATGATCGTGTAAGAGAACTGAATGCTCGTGTAAGAGAACTGAATGATCGTGTAAGAGAACTGAATGATCGTGTAAGAGAACTGAATGATCGTGTAAGAGAACTTAATGCTCGTGTAAGAGAACTGAATGATCGTGTAAGA
This sequence comes from Meghimatium bilineatum, assembly GCA_034231615.1. Taxonomy (NCBI): domain Eukaryota; kingdom Metazoa; phylum Mollusca; class Gastropoda; order Stylommatophora; family Philomycidae; genus Meghimatium; species Meghimatium bilineatum. The sequence goes on from CM067314.1 coordinate 1,241,800, forward strand.
GAACTGAATGATCTTGTAAGAGAACTGAATGATCGTGTAAGAGAACTGAATGTAACGGATAACATGTAGGATCTTTTGGGTGCCAGATTACAACAGTGGAATTTCCTAGCAGAAGAAGTTACAATGGATATGTATACAAACGGCCAGGAGCTGTCTTTGGCTACGTATGTATGAGGCGTGGTCTCAACTTAGTTTGACAAGTTGGACGTGTGCCGCGCAGTGGTTCTACCAACACTGCTTTATGCTGCGTCATCCTGGACAAACACATTGAAGATTCCAGAGTGTTGGTTACTAAACACAATAACAAAAAGAAAACTACACCTGTTTGTCATATAAAGAGACACAGCTGTTTAGAAAGACAAATAATGGAGGGAAGAGTGGTGCCTGGGAAGAGGAGAAGGGGCAGACCAAGAAGACGATGGACTGGCGACATTAAAGATAACATGAATATGCAATATATAAAGATAGATAGAAAATGCAAGCCACATCGCCCAAGACAGAGTGAGGTTCAGAGAGTTCATTGGGAAGACAACGTTCTAGAAGGAATACGTCACGTGACATCCTGGACTGTCTATGCGAGACACACTCGAGAGTTTAACTCTTTCCACCTTCGGTTCTTAAGAAACCTCATGGGAGTACGTTGGCAGGATCGAGTACCAGATACTGAAATCCTTCAAAAATCCTCCAACAAAATTGGAATAATGACATTAATATAGAGCGCTTTCAACCATCAAGCCAGAGTTCTTTACTACGACATTACTAACCCCTTTACTACGACATTACTACCCCTTTACTAGATATTACTAATCCCTTTACTACGACATTAGTCACACTTTTACTACGACAGCACTAATCCCTTTACTACGACATTACTAACCCCTTTACTACGACATTATTAACCCCTTTACTACGACAATATTAACCCATTTACTACGACATTACTACCCCTTTACTACGACATTACTAACTCTTTTACTATGACATTACTAATCCATTTACTACAACATTACTAAACCCTTTACTACAACATTACTAAACCCTTTAATACGACATTACTAAACTATTATTACGACATTACTAAACCCTTTATTACGACACTACTAACCCCTTTATTACGACACTACTAAACCCTTTATTACGACATTACTAACCCCTTTACTACGACACTACTAACCCCTTTATTACGACACTACTAACCCCTTTATTACAACAACAGTTTTCTTACATGCTTAATCTTATTGTTCTGAAGGAATTACCAAATCCTTCTCCAATACATGCCCTACGTGCTGAACTGACACATCGTCTGATCTTTACGTATTCATTTTCCGTGACTTTAAGTGAGTGGTCACACAGATTATACGCTTGGTGACCAATGAATTGATCAAATGCAGATGCAAAGATGAGTGAAATAAGTTGGCATGATCTATATTCTAGTGAAAGTCTTGATATTAACACGACTTGCAGCTGAAGATTAACGCATTCAAGTAGTTCAACCTAATGGTTGAGCTTGTTGCACTGTAACGCATGACAGACTCCTATATTTTATTTCCTGTTGCTACAGCAACGCTTATCCATGTTTTACCGGGAAGTCTTTCTCAGACTAAACTTGCAACACATAAAACAATGACGTCATAAAAATACAAATTAAAAATAAACTATACTATTTTCTTTTATTACCTTGGTTTTCTAAAAAAAAAATAATCCATATATTCATTGTCTTTAATACTTTTATCATTTCCTCTTTATAACTGTGAAGATTGATGACATTTTCTCAAACAGGACTTGGATACAGTTGTTAAGTCATTTTCCACGTTCACGAGGCGATTAGCTCGAAACTGTATTGTGGCACAGAGATTAAAAGTGCTTTTTCTGAAATAACTGCGACTATAATTCTGGGGGCTATGGTGTTTCCTCGGAGATATCATCTCTGTAGGTGGCGCATTCTATTGTCTCGTCTCATCTATTGTCTGTCTATTGTCTGTCTATTGTCTGTCTATCGGCGCATTTCTCTAATGAAATAAACGGAGTAAATATGGAGAAACGGGAGTAAAATGATATCAGAAACATAACTTGTTTAGCCAACTTTAAAACAAGTGTGCATTTTGGAACTTTCAGAGACCAAAGTGAACTGTCTATATTTAGAGCAAGTGAATTTTGGAACTTTCAGAGACCAAAGTGAACTGTCTATATTTATAGCAAGTGAATTTTGGAACTTTCAGAGACCAAAGTGAACTGTCTATATTTAGAGCAAGTGAATTTTGGAACTTTCAGAGACCAAAGTGAACTGTATATCTGTTCTCTCTATAAACCTGTAACCCGTCGATGTCTAACCACATTGTATGCATCAACATGGAATCCTCCAGCGAAGTTGAACTTATTCAACGATACAGGCACAAGTGAGGAAAATTCATGTTCTGTCAAATCCTTGATGTTCTTTGTCCATGATTGTATTTGTGATTCTTTTGTCTTGTCTGGTCCTGTCTTATCCATGTGTGCCGCTAGACGTCATGGGGAGCTGAAGTCTTCTTTCGTTAGCTAACTGTGATGCCGCTGCCATGGTGCAGCCATTGTGTTCTAGTATTTGTCATCCTCTGCGTCTTCTATATTTGACGGTACCCCATAGAATTGTTTTTGATAAGGCATCTAGGCGGCATACATGTCCAAACCATACAAGATTTCGTCGTTTCACTATTGAAAGCAATGGTTCTTGTGGACATATTTGTATTCTCTTTCCTACGTAGAAATTTCTCGTCAGCTCTCCATATACGGTTCATACAATACGTCTGTAACATGTATGTTCGAAAGTTTGTAACATGTATGTTCGAAAGTCTGTAACATGAATGTTCGAAAGTCTGTAACATGAATGTTCGAAAGTCTGTAATGTTTGTTCGAAAGTCTGTAACCGTCTCTCCGTGTCCGCAATGAGTATTCAAAGTTCAACTCTTATAACCATACAACATAATATTTAAAAAAACGAATAACCACGATGTACGGAAAACCGAATGTATGTCATCAGTTAAACCATTCGCTGACTGAAATATTTCAATGGATATTCAATCAGTAAAGATAGAGAAAGACAAAAGGGGAAATGTCTGGATTGGTTGTCGTTGTGGCATGTGAGAATGTCATTAACTGGATTTTCTAATAACATAAAAGTAATGAAGACAGGAAGAGCAGAAAGAAACAGCAAACACCAAACAGCAAACAGCAAACAGCAAACAGCAAACAGCAAACTTAATCAAGTGGCAGAATTCATATACATAGGACGTAATAAAACAAAAGACGGCAAGAGCAGCAAAATCTTCCGAAACAAACATGTAGATTTAAACATCAAAATAAAAAATGTAGATTTAAACATCAAAATCAAAAATGTAGATTTAAACATCAAAATAAAAAAATTAGATTTAAACACTAAAATAACACTATTCAAAACGATTATTATGCCAACGCTGTGCTACCATGCCAAACATGGACAACGACAGCACAAGACAAACGTAAACTAGTCTATTGTCTATTGTCTTAACCCAGGTGTTTTTTTTTATCTTCTCTTGCCGTTAAATGTAGGGGTGATTGGAGCTATAGCTTGCGTTCTAAAGCCAGATTTGTGGTCTCGGCTGTGCTATGACCGTGTCTTACAGGTAAACTTGTGACAGCTGTTTACGCAGAATCCTAGGAATATAAGAGACAGAGTGATAAATGAGGACATTAGACAAAGAACCGGCACCAACCAATCTTGGAGTTTATTAAGAGACAACAGATCAAATGTCGTGCACACATCAGCAGACTACCATCAGACAGTATACCACAGCAAGCTATGCTACACAGATACAGTCAAGACAGACCTAGATGCCGACCACATCTCGCTTTGTCAGAGTTTCCAATACTTTTCTTCTCTCACTCTGTCAGAGTTTCCCGTACTTTTCTTCTCTCACTCTGTCAGAGTTTCCAGTACTTTTCTTCTCTCATTCTGTCAGAGTTTCTCGTACTTTTCTTCTCTCACTCTGTCAGAGTTTCCTGTACTTTTCTTCTCTCACTCTGTCAGAGTTTCCTGTACTTTTCTTCTTTCACTCTGTCAGAGTTTCCCATACTTCACTACCTTGATAAAGTAGGTAATGTCGTTTCGTACTAAAAACAATCAAAGACCACGGATTACTCCCCTCTCTCCCCTATTTCTTTTTCCCAAAAAAAATGTACAAACTAAATTCTTACAAATTAAGTGTTTAGCATTTTTCGTTTAAAGGTTGCCCCCTCCCTCCATTCATTCGCCACATTCTTGATTATTTTCGGGACTTCCGTTGATCTAGTGGAGTCGCATGCCAATAAAAATCAAAGTCCGACAAACGAAATCAACGGAAATAATAAAAATAAATTCTGCCTGTCAGTTCATGTTTACTTTCTGTATTGTCACACACAATATCTAACTTTTTCAAATATCTTCAAATAATTTCATAATTATAAACTGAACCTAACACAAGAACAAAATATACTTGACACCTCACGGAGACGTTTGAATCACTCATTTGCCTCTCATATTAACAACGCTAACCTGTGTGGGCGCAGGGTTGCACGGGAGATTTCTTGCATCAACGCACGCGCAAGCTTGACGAATACATCAAATTAATCCTACGCCGATATTTCTTGAGTCAGTAATAGACAAAAGTATTGAAGTGGTGAGTCACAAGCAGAAGGAGTCCTGTGATAAAAAGTTGATCGTTAGTGAAAAGAAAATATTTAGGACTACTATAATCAGACAGAAAAGAATCAAGTTTTTGAAACTAAAAGTAAGTTTTCGTGTAAGTAAGTTTTTACGTGATAAAATAAAATACATTATATTAGTTTTCTCGTTTTATGTGTTAAAAAATAATACATTATATTAGTTTTCCGTAATCTTGTACAATAACGGTACCGGACTTGTACCTGACTATTGCACTTGAATAACGGTACACTACTTGTATCTGACTATTGTACCTGATTAGCGGTACCGGGCTTGTATCTGACTAGTGTACCTCAATAACGGTACACGGCTTGTAGCATGATGATACACGGCGTGTAGCACGATGATACACACGGCATGGACCACAAGAAGAAGAATGGTGAAGTAAGTTGCTTTCAACCGCGGACGTTAGTGCAGTTTGGTTATATCAGATCTTTGCAACCGTCGAAAAATAGTGGAGTTCGCGGTTCTGGTAGTATAGTTACTACTGAGTTTTGATTGATCTTTGGGTATCTTCATTTTGTTGTTGACATCGGAACATCTTATCAACCGTGTACATTTAATTTACAGTGGTCATTGTTGCCATTGTGGTGAGGAAATAAAGACAGACAGGGACAGAAAACACATAGGCCAATCAATTAGCAATTAATTAATTAAAAATATTAAGATAGTGCTACAGTAGAAATATATATAATTAAATTACGAATTTGGTATGCTTTTGGAAGTAAGGTACTAGTTTAAAAAAAAGTAACCGTACCTGGGTCGATCTAGCAGTCGGTGGTGACTTACAAAATATTTTTTAATTGATTCGGAAAATTCAACCATGAATCACCCGAGTAGAATGTCAGTTCACTAACAACTGAGCTACCGCGATGCACGGTGTTAGACCCGTACACTGTCTTTGATCAGCAGTATATCTAGGGATGATGTGGTCATTGTCACGCTCACGGAATTTACTTTTATCAGAATATGTTAATCTTGTTAGGATTTTTTTAACAATGGTTAATAATTAATACTTTTGTTGTTTGTAGTACGCTTTCATTTGTATTAATATCAACTTTATATAAATTACGCATACAGTTTTTCACAAATTCTTGCCACAATTTTGGCCTTCCTTCACTCCATTTTCAACAGACACGAATTCAGGAACCCACCACACCTGCTTAATTATGTCAAAATTTCCCCAACCCCTCACTCACCTCCAAAAACTGTGTGTAGAAAAAAGGACTAAATAACTGCATGATTGGTTTCAGATTTTCCTGAACATTTTTTCCAATATGGTTAATGTTTTTGATGAAAACTTTTGTCAACAAACCCCGCCCACTTCCTTTGTCATAAATTGTAAAACCTCTTCAGTCCCTTTTTCCTTCGAATTATTTATGTACTGTATGGAAACACCGTAGCACTTAGTGTTACCTCTTCTGTGTAAGTACGACATTAATAATCATGCAGTACACCACCGCTTGGCGCATGTGCCATGGGTTTACCACCATTTCTATAATTCATGCAATCATTTTATTGTGTGTCCTACAAATGACTTGCACATCTCCCTAATAAAGGTCCTTAGTTCGAAACTTCTATTCAATTTGTTTTGTAAATTGTAAATCATTTCTGTGTGTGATGTCGTCTAGTATTTGACATGTATGTACAATTTCAATATTCAAATTGCCTGTTTCCACTTATTAAGATAATATTAAAAATTATATAATTCGAATCCACCCATCTATGTATCTATCCACCCATCCATCCTTCAATTCATTCCTCCATCCACTCATCCACTCACATATTCACCAACTCATCCATTCACCCACTCATCCATCCATCAATTAATCCATCCTTCATTCATCCACCCACACATGCAACCATCCATCCATTTATCCACCCACACATGCGCCCATCCATCCATCAACTTATCCTTCCATCCATTTGACTGTGTTTCTATCTACCTGAAAATCCGTCATTCTGTCTGTCAATCCATCGATCTGTCTGTTTCCTTATCCGTCCACAAGTATGTCTATCCGTCCATCTGTCTGTCTGTTGTTCTATAAATCCTTCAGCGTCGATTCGAGCAGAAACCAGCACTGTCAGTTCGAGCGCTGTGATGCTGCTGTTTGTAGTTCATGTACATCGTTGTGACCCATAGTAATACCCTCTTTCATGGTTGCTCTGCGAAGAGTTTCTGCGATCTGGTACCCATTTTAATGCTTGCAGTGATAATCTATTTTCATTTATTTTAAGTGTGCGTCGGATATAAGTCCTTTGTTTTCTTCTTATTACTGTAGAAACATGTTGATGTTTGGTGTCTTCTTTGACTTGACTTCAGGTCTTCCAGACCAATTATTGAAGAGTTTTCTATGACTATTTATCCTATTAATTTCACTTTTGTCTCCAGTGATTTTCTTACTAGTTAGTCGATTGAGTTTGGATAATTAGAACTATAAATGAATGCAAGATTTTGTAGTTTGTCTGTCACAGTCAGTATCCACATTTAGACGCAGTACTCTGCTAAATATTTTATAAATAAAAACACAAAATAAGCGATAATTGTAAAATAAACGCAACACAAGAAGTGTGAATTATTGTGTTATTGAATTATTATAGAATTCCGTCATGACATTTGGTTGACATCTGTATTCTATAATTTCTGTTAGAGTTCAAACTTGCAGGAAAATATCTTTTCTAGCAGGATGTTCGAATTATTATTCTAGCAAAATGTCGTCTACTGTACAGTTACCTCTAAACCTTTTGAAAAGAACCCAGTTCCGAAGCAAAAATAAATAAATTAAGTTTCGCTCTTTAATAAATTTTTTGGCATGCAAATTGAAACATATATATATATATATATTCAACATTTTTGAATAATACAATACTAAATAAAACACTTGTAGACAAATAAATAAAACACTTGTAGAGAAATAAATAAAACACTTGACAGTGTCGCTTGTAGAGAAATAAATAAAACACTTGTCAAGAAATAAATAAAATACTTGTAGAGAAATAAATAAACCACTTGTAGAGAAATAAATAAAACACTTGTAGAGAAATAAATAAAACACTTGTAGAGAAATAAATAAAACACTTGTCGAGAAATAAATAAAACACTTGTCGAGAAATAAATAAACACTTGTCGAGAAATAAATAAAACACTTGTAGATAAATAAATAAAACACTTGTAGAGAAACAAATAAAACACTTGTAGAGAAATAAATAAAATACTTGTAGAGAAATCTATATAATACTTGTAGAGAAATAAATAAAACACTTGTCGAGAAATAAATAAAACACTTGTCGAGAAATAAATAAACACTTGTCGAGAAATAAATAAAACACTTGTAGAGAAATAAATAAAACACTTGTAGAGAAATAAATAAAACACTGGTAGAGAAATAAATAAAACACTTGTCGAGAAATAAATAAAACACTTGTCGAGAAATAAATAAAACACTTGTAGAGAAATAAATAAAACACTTGTAGAGAAATAAATATAATACTTAACATTGTCACTTGTCGAGAAATAAATAAAACACTTGTCGAGAAATAAATAAAACACTTGTCGAGAAATAAATAAAACACTTGTCGAGAAATAAATAAAACACTTGTCGAGAAATAAATAAAACACTTGTCGAGAAATGAATAAAACACTTGACAATGGCAGTGACACCTGTAGAAATGATGTCTTCTACACCGTGTTTTTTCAATGACACATCTGTTAACACAGCAAACATCACATTGTATTTTATCGTGTTTTCCATAACCTAGCTCCCCCACTCATCCTCCTCCTATTTTGTGTTGTGAAAATACCCCCTCCACACATTCAGATAAATCTGACAATGCCAATTTGCCAGAGAAAAAAAATTGAAAAGGCATCCAAACTTCAGCTGCAAGTGGCCATTCTTGATTGACGATAACAGATTTAAACCAGAAAGATGTTTCTAGATCAATGTTATTCCAGGTTTTATAAACCGGGTGAAACAATTTTCAATTCCATATTCAACTATGAATATTCCTAGGTTAACCCCTTACCCTAAGGAAATATTTTCCTGAAAAGTAAAGGCGGCGGGTGTGATGCTGACAACATCATCCTTTGATATGCTGTTGGTCAACGATGCGCCTCGTTGCTGAATACATGCATATTTATTCAACAACAGTTTCACATTCGATGTTTTAAATAAAATATTCTGTTACAGTTGAGCTCTCATGAACTTATACGTATTATTATTATTATTACTCCATGATCTTCAATTTAGACCCACCACCCGCGCCAGAAAGCTTGTATATACAACAGTTGTACATTCACTTGTAAATATACCTCGATATAATATCTCGACTCATTCCAAGATAAAGAGTTACATTAAAAACATCGTATTCTTCTTCTGTCGCATTTCAAATTCTTAGTTGTTGCCAGTATGCAGTTAATAGAATGGGACATGATGCATATTTCCAGCATCGATAAGATCGACGTTCCCTCTAAAGTGCTAGGATGCGCGACATGTAATTGTTGGATTATATTAACTTGAGGAAAAAGTAGCAAATTTCCAGAACTTTCTTACATAGTTTCGTATGTCATTAATAGCATGTTACAGTGTCTCATAATTGTTAACTAAAAAAATAGAAGCATATAATTGTAATAATGTCATAATATAGTAGGAAATAATTGTAATATTATTTCATATATCCCATCCAGCCGCAGGTAGAGACATGTTTAAACAATTTAATATATTGTTGAACATCATTTACGCATATCTTCCCGGTCTCTAGCTGTGTCAGGTCAACTAGCCCACAATCTCGGATTGTTCATAGAATCCATAAGGAAGACCGAGTTCTGGAAAGAATATATCACATGTTTATGATATTCTATCCTACATTAATGTTTGTGTATACTCACTGAAATATCTTTGGCTGAGTAGTTAGTGCGCCGCATTCTAGTCAGTGTGTCCAGGACTTAATTTCCAGAATATCTGAAAATAAATTTAAGTTATCAATTGCTGCTAGGGAGAGTCTGAGATAGGGTAGGGGATTGAGAGTTCAAACTCCCGTGACTTATAAAACAATAGAATATAATACTTAATACCGTGTGACAGGTAAAATACGATGGTAACGTCCCGTCTGGCGGTTCCCACTAACAAAATTATGGTAACGCCCCTTCTGGCGGTTACCCATTAAAAAAATAAATCCTATAAAATCCCACTTTTAGTTAGCTTTTTCATTAGAACATCCTCTCCTTTTTTCAGAGTCGTACCACTCCCCTGGTACTTGGCCGTTACAGTTTTACCACACCCCTGGTTCTAGGTCGACACCCGCTACCACGCCCCTGCTACTAGTCCGACATCGTCTTAGAGAATAATTAAATGGATCAATCTTCAATGTGTGTGAACAGCCCTACCCACTAGAGATGTGAGGGCTGGGGCAAAACAGGGAAATAAGCGAATAAACATAAATATGTAAGAATTATTGCCAGAAACAGAGTACATAATTTTACTAACAACAGACGATGTTTCGAAAAAAAAATTATCCCCCCCCCATAAAAAAATGAATAATGCAAAATTATCCCCCCCCAGAAAAACACGAATATTGCAAAATTACCCCCCTCCCATAAAAACATGAATATTGCAAAATTATCCCCCCCCCTTAAAAACATGAATTTTGCAAAATTATCCCCCTCATAAAAACATGAATAGTGCAAAATTACCCCCCCCAATAAAAACATGAATTTTGCAAAATTACCCCCCCCCACATAAAAAACATGAATATTGCAAAATTATCCCCCCATAAAAAATATGAATATTTGCTAAATTCCTCTCCCCCATAAAAAATGAATATTGCAAAATTATCGTCCCCCTCCATTAAAAACATGAATATTGCAAAATTATCCCCCCCCTAAAAACATGAATATTGCAAAATTACGCCCCCCATAAAAACATGAATATTGCAAAATTACCCCCCCCCCGCATAAAAAACATTAATATTGCAATATTATCCCCCCACTATAAAAAACATGAATATTGCAAAATTATTCCCCTAAAAAAACATGAATATTGCAAAATTATCCCCCCCATAAAAAACATGAATATTGCAAAATTATCCCCCCCATAAAAACATGAATATTGCAAAATTATCCCCCCCATTAAAAACATGAATATTGCAAAATTACCCCCCCCCCCATAAAAACATGAATATTGCAAAATTCCCCCCCCCCATAAAATACATGAATATTGCAATATTATCCCCCCCCCCCATAAAACATCAATATTGAAAAATTATCCCTTCCCAATAAAAAAAAACATGAATATTGCAATATTACCCCCCCCCCCCCCCATAAAAAACATGAATATTGCAAAATTATTATGTTTCTATTTATGTCTAATGTGGTATTTCTTTTTAACTTACAGTTATACTCGGGGGGGGGGGAGAGAAACCCCTTCCGAAACGTCTGACTGTTCCCGTGACTATATCGATATTAATATACAGACTATAAATATTGCCAGAAAACATCTGAAGTACACAGACATGTGGTTTTATAGAAGAATGGTGGAAATATCACGGACAGCTAAACAGAGCAATGTTATAATTCTACAACTGGTCAATTCAAATAGAGAACTTATTAAGTGTATTAGAAGACGACAATGATACTTTCTGGGTCATGTCATGAGAAGATGTGGGTTGGAGAACATCGTAACAACTGGAAAAATCGAGGGAAAGAGAGACAGAAGAAGACAACGTGAGAAAATGTTGGATGGCTTGACAGCCTGGCATGATGCAGAATCATCAGAAACTATATTTAAATGTATAATAAACAGAGGACTGTGGAGAGACATGATCGCCTACGTCGAAAGTCATGGTACCAATAAATGAATTAGTCGACACAGTATCATAGTGACCAATCGATCACGGCAAAAACTCTAATAAGTCATTTTAGAAAAGCTGTTTTTTTAAAAATAAACCAACATGTCTTATATATGACGTTGTGGTGTGAATTACACTTTATTTGTTTGATAAAGCATGATTCCCTCCCCTAGACTAGGCTAGGTTAAAGAAGTCTGGTTTACATATAACTTATTCCTGTTACGTATAACTTATTCCTGTTACATATAACTTATTCCTGTTACATATAACTTATTCCTGTTACGTATAACTTATTCCTGTTACATATAACTTATTCTTGTTATATATAACTTATTCTTGTTATAAATATTTCTTGTGCAAGATGTATTTAAATAATTTTGTACTTCTGATAGTGTTCATATTAGTAAAATGCTACTTTTGAGTATTTGTTCTACACAAAATTAGTAACATGCAAATAAGAGGGATCTTGTAGGACCATTGTCCTGTTATAAGAGACAGCTTATAAGACCATTGACTCTTTTGCTGTAGGTACCCATTCAAGAAATCGGTGGTGTATTTTCAATATATACATAGATACAATAATAAAAGAGGCAAACAGTACAGAGGGCAACATCGCCGACTCAAGTACAGATAACTAAGTGCAACTAAACAATGAACTAAATGAACTACTTTTCGCAGACGACCAGAGCCTCTTATACGAAAACGAAGAACAACAGCGAAATCATGTTAGCTCACTATCTGCAACATGTAGAAAATACAACATGAAGATCAATACATAAAAGACGGAAACTATGAACATATACAGAACACCGAGTCCACTAAACATACAGATAGACAATATAAGAGTAAAACAAGTAACAGAGTTCAAATATCTCGGTAGTATTTTTACAGAAAATGAAAACCTTGATAGACAAATAGAGATGAGATGTCAAAAGGTAAATACAGTAACATACCAACTGTCACCACTACTTCTTCATCCCAAGATCGAGATGGAAGTTAAGAGACAAATGATCTACAGTATATTCCTACCAACACTGTGTTACCAGTGCCAAACCTGGTCTCTCTCATTTTCACATTACAGAAAGATAGTGACATGTGAGATGAATTGCTTGAGGAAAGACACATGGGTCACCAGGCTCGATAGATTGCGAAATGAAGATATCAGAAAAAAATAGGTATTACATCTTTCACAGATTACTTAGAAAGGCAGCAGATCAAGTTGTTTAGTCACATTATGAGAATGCATCACGAAAAGTTGCCCGTACAAGCATATAACCAAATGAGATCAGGGTACAAAGCCCGAGGAAGACCACGGAAAATATAGATAGAAAACGTCAGGAACATCCTGAACAAACATGGTCATAGCAAAACCGAGGCCACAAATCTAGCCTTGGCACACGCACGAGCTTCAATCACCCCTACACTTAACGGCAAGAATGGACAACAAGCCACGTGGGGGAAGACAACAGACAACGCATGAGAGTGTAGAAGCTACATTATCCTAATTGATAAGACTGCGTGTAGAAGTAACCTTATCCGCAGTCATAAGGATGTGCGTGTAGAAGTAACCTTATCTTCAGTCATAAGACTGTGCGTGTAGAAGTAAGCTTATCTTCAGTCATAAGGATGCGCGTGTAGAATTAAAGCCGCGATGTTTCCTTAATGTCCTATCAAGCCAAGATTTTATTTATGCACATCTTCCGATTCCTCTATCAAGTATCCCATGTATGGTCACCTATCCCAGTGAATAATAAATCATTATATTTTATTGACGAACGAAATAATAATCATAATAATAATAATAATTATAATAATAATAATAATATAAATAATAATAATAATAATAATAATAATCATAATAACGATAAACCGCTAGTGTCATCAAGGGTGCCACGTTGGAGTACATCAGCACAAAATGCCTTATATACATCTCTATCCTTAGCTATTCTGAGGAGTGTGGAAAATCGCACCCATACCACTCTTTCTACCATCGACAGTTCCTTGCAAATTAATTTTAGAATATGGTAGTGTCACGTTGTATGTGTAACCGAAACACGTTTTACCACGGCAAATTACAGCAATTAAAAAGTTTTCTTCCTGTCAATAACTTGCATGCATTATCGTTTATATAAGACTCTCCCTCCCCACCCTTACTACCTCTACCTCACATGCGTTTTTTCTCAGTATGCATATCTTAAAAAAGTCACCAAACTAATCCATTTATAAAAAAGTCACCAAACTAATCCATTTATAAAAAAAGTCACTAAACTAATCCATTTATAACAAAAAGTCACTATTCTAATCTATTTATAAAAAAAGTCTGTAATTAAACCATTATACAATAAAGTCACTAAACTAATCCATGTATACAAAATCCATATTTATGTATGTGAACGTATATTTGTATAGAAAATAAATAATATAGAAATGTAGTATAGTATATGTATACGGACATTACAAATGTATAGGATTGACTTGGGGGCAAAGATTTGCTAAAGCTATGATTAGCAGCGAGATTGAGTTTAGACCATGCTGGAATTTAGACCATGCTGGAGTTTAAATCATGCAAACTTCATATCTCCTGACATTGACATTTCGTTGGATGTTTTATTCCCTGACAAGAATAGAAAAATACTTCATCATTGTGATGCTTTCATTCCGAATAATCATCTGCAGCCATTTTCAATCTTCCTAGGAGACATTTTACAACCAACCTAATAATGAGCTAAAACCTGCGTTTTAGTTTCTCCTTCCACAGAACTCCACAATCTCCTGGGACAAAAACTCCATGAGCATATACCCAGATCAACACACACTTTAATTTGTCTACCTCATGTTCTACACTCTTCAGGGACTAAAAAACGTCGAGAATTGTTAAGACTATAATCGACTGAAATTCCCCTAACAATTTTTATGTTTCCAATTGTTGATTTTAGGACGTAGAGAAATCATATTTGTTATAACTCTTCATACCCATAGGTAATCTCATCCACGCAGTTTGAACCATTTCGCATGACGATTGAATGTACGCATTATTGGCAATTCTTCATGCGTAGATTACGTGACAAAAGCTCTCGACTAATCAATCGGACAGCATAATCGATAGATTTATTGGTTGTAATTTTCATCACAAAAGACAGCGTATTCAAACATGATGAATAAAAAGTAGCAAGTAGAGAGAGGTGTACATGTATTTCAGAGAAATGTCGTCTAAATATTTAAAGAGAGAAAAAATACAGTAAAAATTACCACCAATATTTCCAAAGATGCTGGAGTTCAAATACTTGCGTAAAATATATTAAGACTAGATTTATTGGGATCCCGTCGGGACCCGTCGTCTCGTCGGGACGAAATTTATCGAGCTGCTTACCCTGATATGCCTCAAATTGTCAATGTTCTTGCCAACCCGGCTCACCGTATGGAAAAAAAAACAAGGAGGATGACAACGTACAGTCCATGACCAATATTTTATGAATGAATAAAGGAGAATATCACTGTGAAAAGGGAGTGGGGGGAGGTGGCTCTCCATCTTCGTTGACGAAAACCAGTGCAACCTCGTTAGATGTCAGTTCATTATAGCAACGCTGATCAGACGTTTATTCCAGAACCTCAGATATCCCACTGTGCTTGATAACCTCAGATATCCCACTGTGCTCGATAACCTCAGATATTTCCTATCACTGAATATCTCAGATATTCTTCCTCACGGGATATCCTAACACTGTGTAGTTATATGGAATGATAAAGCTGATGCTCTGCAAATAGGTGACGCTTGAAAAAGGGTAACGACGTTTTTCTAATAACTAGAAAAACATATAATCACACACACAAATCAACGTTTCAATCACACGGCCTTTATCAAAGGTTACATAAACGTATACATAAAAAATGACGAGAAGGGACGACACAACTGTCGTCCACATGTCTAGCGAGATGTGGAGGTAGGGCATAGCAAGGAATACTATATTACCCGCAAGACTTACATATTATCAACTCTCTATAAAGAAGAGTTAACAAAATGAAACAACACAGACACCTACTGTTCTACAGAACAGAATCCAGAACATATACACATCAAAGTGGAAGAAACAAATGGAAGTGCAAGAAACAAATGGAAGAAACAAATGAAAGTGGAATAAACAAATGGAAGTGCAAGAAACAAATGGAAGAAACAAATGGAAGTGGAAGAAACTAATGGAAGTGGAAGAAACAAATGAAAGAAACAAATGGAAGTGGAAGAAACTAATGGAAGTGGAAGAAACAGATGGAAGAAATAAATGGAAGTGGAAGAAACAAATGGAAGTGGAAGAAACTAATGGAAGTGGAAGAAACAAATGGAAGAAACAAATGGAAGTGGAAGACAAACCGGAAGCATTACATCACCTCCAAAGATATCAAAAAAGAACACTATTTTATCTTAGAACAGGCCACTGCAGACTGTTGTGCCACATTTATCGAGTGAAGATCTGGTGAACAGATGAATGTTCGGAATCCATACTCCCTAACACATAACGAATAAGTATAGTTTTGCCCAATATGCACAGAGCAGAGAAGGTGGGTCTGGTTGGTCAGGTGGGTGAGCATAGACTTCTGAGGCAATAGCTATGGAATATCTGTTATGACCTGGAAAAGTCAGAAGACTTCTCCCTGACTACTGGACTAACAATGTAACATGACCACAGATGTTGTACACAGAAGAGGAAGATATGTAACTCACAGTGGCCGTATTGGAATATAACCAAATGTGAATCTAAAATAACAAGCAAAATATATTTTACTAAATAACAACACATTCAATTAGATTTGGCTGCGAAATTTTACATTAACATTCTTGAGGGTTACAAATTGAAAAATCACGATACTTAGTTATAATTATTTTCAAATCACGCACAAATATGTCCATCATTTTGCGTGTTCAGAAGTCAGAATGTAGAAATCTGTTCCAAGAATTTGACAATTATATTCAATCTGAGAATTAAATATGATGTTTTTGTCTGTGCTTGAATATTTGATATAATTTGTTAATTTTCTTCCAACGAATAGATTGTAGCTTAAAGCTGTGTCCAGTAAATGTTTTAAAAAAAACACCATTAAACATTAGAAAATGAACATTTACTGCCAGCGAATAGAGAATATTAGATAACAAATAGAACTTTGAGAAACAATAACAACGTTTTGACCAAAATGCTCGATTCTTACTCAAGAGTTGTGGCATTTGATGTATTCTCTCCAGAACGTTGTCTTCCCAAATGAACTGTCTGAGCCCTTCTCTTTCTTGAGCCATGCGGCATGCATTTTTCAACGATGAATTCATGTTAATTTTAATGTCATCAGTCCATCGTCTTCTTGGTGTGCCTATTCTCCTTCTCCCAGGTACTCTTCCCTCCATTATTTGTCTTTCTAAACAGTTGTGTATCTTTATATGACAAAACAGGTGTAGTTTTCTTTTTGTTATTGTGTTTAATGACCAACACTCTGGAATCTTCAATATGTTTATAATATCTGAGTTTCTATTTGTTTTCCTTCCATGATATAAGTATCTTTCTGTAGCATTTCATCTCAAAGACATTGATCTTCTTTGCCGGTGTTTTACGTAGGGCTTTATTCCAAAGTACAACCAGAAAAAAATAATACGTTTATATATTTGTATTCATATATTTACGGTTGTACGTCGAAACGATGAATAATATTCTGTGGATACTGTGAATGCGGAATCAATGGTATGTATGTAGGATGAAAAGGGGGAGGGGGTGTGGGGTGGAGGGTGAACTGAAAAATTCGTTATTTTCCCATATTCCTCTTCTTGGTCATAGTAATGTTGGTGAGATCTTTAGAAAAATTGTTCAGTCGGTGGGATGTTCGAGGTTGTTTGATGAATTATTAGTGCTAAAAGTTCTGTTCTGATTTTCAAAGGTGGGTGGGGGGATTGGGGTAGGGTTGAATGCGCCGGATTATGTAAAAATACTAGATTATGTGAGCACACTGGATTATGTGAATACATTGGATTATGTGAATACACTGGATTATGTGAATACTCTGGATTGTATGAATACACTGAATTATGTGAATACACTAGATTATGTGAATACACTGGATTGTAGGAATACACTGAATTATGTGAATACACGGGATTATGTGAATACACTGAATTATGTGAATACACTAGATTATGTGAATACACTAGATTATGTGAAACACCTGGTTGAGTGTACTGTTCAACAAGAAAATAGTATTCAAACCATTTTTACTGTTTTCTGTTCAGACAATTTACTTACCGTACGTTGAAACATCACAAGGCAGCAAGCAGAATTTGAACCAGGCCCTCTCAGATGTCACCCACTCACTTTGCAGCTTGAGTCTACAGCCCTTGCCGTCTTAGACCAAACCGCATCGATATTTTTCATTTACCGTATGATGCGCATCTTCATTTACCGTATGATGCGCATCTTCATTTACCGTATGATGCGCATCTTCATTTACCGTATGATGCGCATAGTTTGATGAAGTCTTCGCTAATTATTTATTTGTCTATTTTGGAATGATTGTTTTGTTGAGTCTGGATTTTCTACGTATCCAAGACTAGAGCCAAAAAATAACTGTCACACAACCTGCAAGGTTGGTTTGTATATTTGCGCTGTTCCGATTTATTACATCAAAGATAGGTCCGGTTATTGCTGGAAAGATAGATCCGAGTTATTGCAGGAAATATAGGTCCGAGCTATTGCAGGAAAGATAGATCCGAGTTATTGCAGGAAAGATAGATCCGAGCTATTGCAGGAAAGATAGGGTTGACATTGTCTCATTCTCCCTTCCAGTAATTACCTACTGGTTTTGTCAACTTTTCTATGGCCCCAGGTTTGACTTTCGACAGTACTATAAGATCTGTCACCAGAAAACTTAAACATGACCGGAAAGTCCCAATTTGATTATTTCCGTGCAATTCTTTGGCCGATCTTGGCTATTTTTGGCATGCGACTCAAGGTATATAAATATTGAGCAACGTAAATCACGACAATAATCTGAAACGTAAAGAATCAAGTCTGAAGTAATTATGTTCAAATGTCTTCTATTGTAAATTGTTATACCTGAACCATTGAACCATTTTATCAAATCTACAAGCCTGCATATCCTTATCCACTGTGCCTCTATGATGTCATTTCCTGAGCCAATGTGCCTGTATGATGTTAAGTCCTGAGACACCGTGCCTCTATGATGTCATGTCCTGAGTCATTGTTCCTCTACGACGCCATATCCTGAGTCACTGTGCCTCTATGATGCCATATCCTGAGTCATTGTTCTTCTATTATATCATGTCCTGAGTCATTGTGCCTCTATGATGGATCTTTCTTATGACAACAATGTAGCTTATATGTCCTCCACAGTGGTGATGTCTCGCAGTAAAATTCTGGCTTCCTCCAGCCACAAACGGTGCAAGCATGTACACACATAATAAAACATAACAACCCACAAGAAACACACACAATCATGATGCATACTTGTCATAAGAGGAAACCTTCAATATACAGGCAAGACATCTCCTGAGGTTTTCTCTTACATTCTCGGTTTGTTTACAGTCCAGCTAGTGAGTGTGTCACATACATTCTGCATGCTGTTAATTTGTGAAATATTTAAACCTCACCACAGCAACAACAAAAATTAGGCATACAAATAAAATATAAATGAATAAAACTAAACTTAAAAAAAAGAGATAAGCAGATTGTTTAAAAAAATATTGATAGTCAATAAGTAAATGAAACACAAGAAAATTACATTTGAGTTTTGTTTTGTTTTAGCTTAGATGAGCTGCATTTTTTAAAATTTGGTTCACTTAGTTTAGGTTCGAGTAAGTTAGTTTAGTGTAGTTTAGTTGTTTAGTATAGTTTAATGTATTTTATTTTAGTTGTATAGTTTGGCGTAGATGAGTTTATTTTAGCTTAGTTTAGTTTAGTTAAATTTAACTTAATTTAGGTGAGACTAGTTTATGTTAGTTAAATGTATTTGACTTTTATTTAATTTAGTTTAGTTTAATTTAGTTTGGTTTATTTTAGCTTAGATTAGTTCTGGTTTATTTCGTTCAATTTAGTATAGATTAGTTCACATTACTTTATTTTAGGTTATTTCAAATTAGTGTAGTTTAGTTTTGTGTTCAATTTATTTTTATTTAGTGGTCTGAATCGTTGTTGAGTCACTCTAGACAAACTATTGTCCTCGATTTTTCCTACCACACGAGAACGAGTATAAATATTGATGGTACCATACAGGATGGCCCAAATGTAGGTTTACAGTTATTAGGTAGACTATTTATTTGAAAATTCTACAACAGAACAGGGGGAAATTCGTTATACCTGTTAACATAAACATAAACAATTGAATCTCTCAGATGCTTATATATACATTCGCACGCACGTACATGCATACATGCATATACACATACACATACGCCTCCTACATACATGCACGCATGCATACATACATTCACAAATACATACATAATTACACCCGTGTACCAACATGTCACTGAATGTTCTAAGTAGTTATGCCACGCCGTCAGTAAGCTCAACTACTGCCACGTCTTCGGCCCGGATCAATGGCAATCAGTACAAATCAGCAGGATAAGGTTGACAGCTCTCAGTGCTAGACCTAGACTGGAATGTAACGGTAACATTTCGTCTTTGGAAATCTAGGGCCCGTGATTACATATAAAATCTGAGACCAGTGAATACATTTATTACGACACAAATACATATTTCCAAATTTGTAATCCTTCACTTCTTAGACAACAACTCTTACAAATTGAATTATCATATTACAAATTGTATAATTTCACTATTATTACAAATTGTATAATTCCCTCCTATTACAAATTGAATGATACACTCCTCCTAATTATTTCAATAATTTCATAACCCCCTCCACCCGAAATAAACAATATAAAGCAGGTTAAGGGAAGACAGAAGGAAAATTTTTTAAACTGTGTTTCTAAAACATATTCGAATTCAAGTGATTTCTATAATAACACAGCGTGATGAAGTTAACATTTGTCAAATTTCTACAACAACACAGCTTGATGAAGACAACTTTTGTCAAATGGCCACCTATCAGAACCCCACCCCTTCTCTTTGTGTTGACGTAATTTATAGGCAACCCTTTCCTTCAATTTTGTCGATCTATTGTGTTTTAATTCCTGGTGGAGAATAGGTGTACAAATGTCATTCTCCAGAGAGTTCTGGGCAGCGCTGTACTGGCCATCTGTGTCCACCAGGTTTCAATATATATGGAGTTTCCTCCACTATTCGTCTAGGTATTCCTCTCGTTTCCAACTGTCTTCCCCTGAGGGTTCCAGCCTAACGTATATCTATGGTTTTCATTAGACTTCGTCATGGATCTTAATATGAGGTTATTCACAGAGTCCAGTTCGCTGATCAAATCGATATAGGAGATTATTCACAGAGCCCAGTTCGCTGATCAAATCGATATAGGAGATTATTCACAGAGTCCAGTTCGCTGATAAAATGGATATCGAGTTTTCAATTTATAATAATTGAGACTGATGTGGCACTGCACTCGACGTACGGCACTAGAGTTTTCCATTGCACTTTGTGCGACTATTATTTCACAGTGGTCAAGTTGTCAGCCAATGCTCCAACTTTCCACATTTGTTTCATTTGAAATACTTAGAAAGAAGATAAGTCTATGTATTCTGGATTAGAAGTTCATACCCTGGTTGTCACACGGATTATTGAATTCTGGACTAGAAGTCAGTTCATACCCTGGTTGTCACACGGATTATTGAATTCTGGACTAAAAGTTCATACCCTGGTTGTCACACGGACTATTGAATTCTATACTAGAAGTTCATACCCTGGTTGTCACACGGACTATTGTATTCTGGACTAAATGTTCATACCCTGGTTGTCACACGGACTATTGAATTCTGGACTAGAAGTTCATACCTTGGTTTTCACACGGACTATTGAATTCTGGACTAGAAGTTCATACCCTGGTTGTCACACGGACTATTGAATTAATGTGGTCAATGCAAATTTAATTAAATGCATATGCTATTTCTAAAGATATTCAACGTTTTCTTAGTACATCTAACTACAGAATAAACAATAAATATAAACGTGGTACGTCATGGATGGCAGAAACTGAAAACACACTGCGAAGAGTATGTGAAATAGAAGAAGTGGGAAAGGGCAGCGATTGGGTGGAGATTGACACTCAGAAAAAAATCACTGACTAACGTAATAATTAAACTAGATACATCGTGTCGGAAATGGACTGGTAGGATGGCAGAGGTTACAGTGCAAGAGTTCGCTTAGCTACACTCCAAACCACAAGAAATAATTATATACGCAGATCGGTCAGTCAACAGAAATACAAATAAATGCGGATGGGGTTTTGATACCTACAGAAACGGCTTGAAGTTAGTGGAGAGATTATCTGCATCGACCGTGACACCGGACATGAAGACGAAGATAGAGGGAGTTACACCAGCACTAAGTTGGTTGATCAACTCACTCTGTAATAATTCTCAAAGTATGCTGCGCAAGATAGGAAGGAGTATGATGAGAAAGGAATGGGTTGCGTTATTGTACAAAACAATTTTACTGAAAATTACATGAATACACTGCCCAAATCAAGCTGGGATCCAAGGAAATGAAAGAGCTGATCCATTGGCAGGCACTGCTGCAATGGATGCACAGTACTGAGAAAAGATAAAGCAGACTTAAATTCATTGCAACATGAAGATGGTGACAATGTGAGTTAAAATATACACATACAAAAATGGCAGAAATGGAAGTGATTAGAAGTGATGGAAGCAAATATAACTTTGTTGGAAAAAGTCGAATATCACTTAATCAAAATCTGACTGGGTCGCTGAGTCTACGTACGCTTGAACGGCTGCTGCAACGGAGAGCTGAGCACTTAGGGAATGTACTGGTTTCTAATCAAGAATCAATAAACAACAATAAGATATAGTTTCTCTTCTCCCTTACCCGCTCTTGTGTGGCCAGCGCCCGGAAGAAGAACAAAGAGTATCATATAGCTATTACTACACCCTAGTGGTCGTGTTTCGCTAAAACTAAAACATCTATTTAATATGTACAATCTCTATAACAAAACTGAGCTGAATTAAGCGTACCCCACCATATTAGGTACATTTTATTGGAAAACAACATAAGGACTGTTACCAGTCATGAATGCCGTAAGAGGCGACTAGAGTGTTTTGATGCGAATTTGACTGTCTAATCCGATAGAGTGAATTTGACTGTCTCATCTGATAGAGTGGATACTCTTCAACGGCGGAAAGTAACTAAACAATCACGGGCAGACCGACCAAAAACCATCTCCATTGGTCATCTCATGCCTGAACTGTCCAAGGACTTTTGCTGCCAGTAACGTCTACGAACACAAAATCAAGGACATAAATCTAACTGAATTTCAAAATCAAGGACATAAATCTAACTAAATTTCAAAAGTGGATGTAATAAATGGTGATTATCATCATGTAATGGACGAACAACAACAGTGTCAATCCAATAATTCATGCTGGATCCTGGTGTCACAGAATAAAAAGCGCCGACATCGCATCTAAGCTGTAAACTATGACACAACGCAGTCTCCGGATTACATTCTGCTGATCGAAGGAGTTCGAGAATGAACGAAAAAGAAGATGAATATCCATCTTTATAATTTTGTAGAGAATGGTTTTTGACCATGTATGATTGTAACTTGACATAAAATAGTTTTTGACCATGCATGATTGGAACTGGACATTTAATTGTATTCTACCATGTATGATTGGAACTTGATATCACTGATATTGAAAAAAACAAATATCAAGTTGATCCTGTTATGAGGTACGCTTTTTCCAATAATAGAAGTTGGTTCATTTTGATGATATCAGAGCTGTGTTCATAAGGAATGGAGGGTGCGAATCAGGTACTTCTGCCACAAAAAATATAGCTGTTATGATATAACTGTGAACATCGCCTTTCCTTACTTATCCTGTGTTCGATTATTTTCTCTGTGATGCTAATGTAATGTTTACACTTCAATCACTTCCACACAATCTGTCTCAGAAATGTCATGAACATTAGATGGCATGGCAAAACACGATTCCGCATGCAATTGCTCTTGAAAGAACTAGTGTCTCTATGATTTTCCGTCACCACAGGCACAGCCTTAATCCGCACAAACATCTTCCGTCACCACAGGCACAGCCTTAATCCGCACAAACATCTTCCGTCACCACAGGCACAGCCTTAATCCGCACAAACATTTTCCGAATCCGTTACATCTTTCACTATAGTATTATACACTGTAAAACATTATTTGTGACCTCACAGGCAGGCAGGCAACCTGTGTGAATCTTTGGGTTAAGTGCTGCCTCACAGGCAGGCAACCTGTGTGAAAATGTGGGTTAAGTGCTGCCTCACAGGCAGGCAACCTGTGTGAATCTGTGGGTTAAGTGCTGCCTCATAGGCAGGCAACCTGTCTGATTCTGCGGATTGAGATTTGATCGTAAGGTAAAGAACCGAAAAGCTTTTTTTTGTTAGTTATTTGAAGCCTAAGTAAGATTTTCTGAGCGTTGCCGCCAGCTAATATAATAAATGTAGATCAGCCTTCCTGGCCGGAACAAATGATGTTGCACGATATGTGGCTTCTTGGTCCACGGGCCGTATTTTTTTCGCACCACTTACGTACGTCAAGTCTGCTACAGTATTGCTGATCATAAAAAAAAAATATAAGAATAAAATCATATTTAAGATTGTCCTTGAGTTTATCAAAGAAAACTCGAGCCAACAACAACAGAACAAAATAAAAATATTGATACATTTCTAGTCACTGTTACGTGACAATCAATAACATTAACTTACTTCCAGTACTTCAGTAAATAAGTTTAATAACATGGTTCAATAGGAGACCGAAGTTTTCAGATATTCCACTATTTTTTCATTGCTCTTGTTGTTTCTGTAATCTGTGATAGTCTTCTGTAATTACTTTGTGGAGTTTCAATTTTTATATTATTCTGTGCGTGTTTTAAACAAAAAATATATTTCTGATGTAGATTCATAATTGTGGTGTGTGTGCGCAGATCAGATATTTAGAAACATGTACTCAATCAGGTAGAATTGCGTCAGTCTTGGCGTTCATATACGTACAATGACGGTTTACACACGTACAATGACGGGTCACATACGTACAATGACGGTCAATTACGTACAATGACGGTCACATACGTACAATGACGGTCACATACGTACAATGACGGTCACATACGTACAATGACGGTCACACACGCACATGACGGTTCACACACGCACAATGACGGTCACACACGCACAATGACGGTCACATACGTAAAATGACGGGTCACATACGTACAATGACGTTTCACACACGCACAATGATGCTCACATACGTACAATGACGGGTCACACACGCACAATGACGGTTCACACACGTACAATGATGGTCACATACGTACAATGACGGTTCATACACGTACAATGACGGTTCACACACGTACAATGACGGCTCATACACGTACAATGACGGTTCACACACGTACAATGACGGCTCATACACGTACAATGGCGAGATAAAGTGCATTGTATTTATCTGCATAAAGTTTACATTTTCAATTCTGAATGGGTGGCTAGAAAGTCGATGTGCACTGACGCCACACAGATCGGACTAACCACTCACAATTATTTATGCGGTATTGTTCTGTATGGAGACGATAGTTTGACCATCACATAAGACATAGAGAAACTAATGCAGGTCTTTGAATAGGCATACGAACGTTATATACGAATTCTTCGCGCATACATTTGTGAGCATAAGACAAATAGTTACGTAACAAATAAAACCGAGATGCAGTTAGGCGCGCAAGAAACCATTAATTTTAACAACAACTATTGACAACTTGAATGGTTTGTACATCTAAGCTGACATAACTGGCTGTCGAAAATGATCCTGCAAGGAAGAATCAAAGGAAGAAGGAACAGTTACAGAAGGAGAATAATCGATCTATTATGTCTACGTATTGTCCTTCCACTGCTTGTGCTGTTCGGCGATGCAGGATTGAGTGACCATCGTTTGTCTGGCTATGGCACATATTGTTGCTTGATATTGTGTACACTTATGACGACTCAGAATGTTGGTAACTTCTTCAATCCACTTTCTTCTTGGTCTTCATTTGTTTCTCAGTTCATGATCATCATCATCAAGTGCCGTCTTTGCAACGAAGGTTGGCTGCAACGTATCTCCAACATCACCTGTCTCTTGTCTTGGTGGTGCACTCTGCTAGACTGTAACCTGTCCATCGTGTAATGTTACTCTCCCACGTGTATCTCTGCCTACCTCTTGCTCGCTTCCCTTTGACTTTACCCTCAAGTAAGGTCTTCAACAAGGTGTCATGTTTCTCAGTTCAGTATGTCCTTAATACTGACCAAAAAGGGTTCATTCTTATTAAGTGGTCTATTGCATATTGTCTATTGTCTTTCCCCATGTGGGTTTTTATTCACTATTGCAGTTAAGCGAAAAGGCGATTGGAGCTCGAGCTTGTGTTTCAAGGCCAGATGTATAGTCTCGGCTGTGCTATGACCGTGTTTGTTCAGGACGTCCATGGCGTTTTCTATCCATCTTTTTCATTGTCTTCCTCTGCCTTTGTACCCTGATCTCATTTGGTTATTTGCCTTAGGGCATCTTGTCGTGATGCATTCTCATAATGTGGCCAAACCACATGATCTTCTGCCTTTCAATGTATTCTGTGCAAGGTGTTATTAAGTGGTCGAACAATTAAGTCTTTGTTTTCAATATATTTGACCACAGATCTTGTTCCAACAGCTCTTGTAATCTCATCATTTCTCACATGGTCTCTGCCTGTTCTATGTTCTGCTTTTCTTAGACATCTCATTTCACACGTAATAAGGTTTCATTCTGTTCATGTCTGGCATTGATACCACACTTTTCATATGAAGATTGCATTTATGATTTGCCTTTTGGTTGACACCGGGATAGATATGTATTTCAAGATTAGTTAAGTTCATCATTTGCGTTGTTCCCTTTTAATATTTTTATTGTAAAATTCATAGAAAAAGATGTACAAAAATTGATATCTAAACTGTTTTTACTACATTCAAACCTGTCACAAAATATGGATATTGGTGAATTTTTCTGTGCTTTAATGCATCTATTATAGTAAATATAACATTACAGTAAATATAACATTGTAGTAAATATAACATTGTAGTAAATATAACATTGTAGTAAATATAACATTGTAGTAAATATAACATTGTAGTAAATATAACATTGTAGTAAATATAACATTGTATTAAATATAACATTGTAGTAAATATAACATTGTAGTAAATATAACATTGTAGTAAATATAACATTGTAGTAAATATAACATTGTAGTAAACATAACATTGTAGTAAATATAACATTGTAGTAAACATAACATTGTAGTAAATATAACATTGTAGTAAATATAACATTGTATTAAATATAACATTGTAGTAAATATAACATTGTATTAAATATAACATTGTAGTAAATATAACATTGTAGTAAATATAACATACTTGTGTAAATTTGACCTTATTTCTCTTCGCCTTCTTCGTTCTGTCTCACTCTCCCACCATACTATATACGTTTTATTTAAACAAAACAGACAGAATACAGAATAGTTCTATGAAAGGTAAGACTTGGGCTTCATGTTGACCAGATTACCCTCAACATGCCGAATTTTGCCGAATATATGTCAGCATGGTACCCTTTTAAGGAATCATGACATAATTTAATTTGTGGTAATACATACTGATTTAGAATATCACGTGCTACTTGGTGTGAAGTATTGTGTTTAATGTTATCTTCGTAAGCAAGAAGCCCTTACTGTGATCTAGATAGATTCCTTCGTGTTGTGATATCTGCGCTCTAACGAATTGGCCACATAATCGGTTGTGCTAATATACTCTCGCCTCTCATACAATAAACTTATAATATTTTCACAACTTTCTTTCACTTTCTTTCCTGTTCCACAGGCGTAAATAACATTTCTTCTGTAATGGAGACTCAATGTGAAGGTACACACATTACATATTTAATCTTTTGTTACTGTCTGCGTATGAAATCTCTATGAAATCTTCGAAATATAACCCCCACATCTCGAATCTCATCCTCCCAAAATCTACGTGTACTATGTTAATATACAACATCCAGATTACGACTGCAGATTGGCTTGGATGAAAGCGGATAGTTTACCGAAGAGATGTTCGCCCCAGGGAAAAGTGAAGCCCACTCAGAAATGGATTGTCAGAAAGCAGGAAGATAGAATCAGATGTCTCTGTGGAAGTGAAGCTCAGATATCATACTTTTAGTGTGACACATTGGTGCGGCATACCGTTACTATGGAAACAAACGCCATGAGTATAGCTGAGCTATAGGTATGGCTGGGTCATGAGTATGGCTGGGCCATGAGTATGTCTGGGATGATTACGACCTACAATTCTCGTACTAGTAACTATAAAAACATTTATTGGCTCATCTACAACACTGGTAAATATGACATAAATGTCACAATAGTTGTTCAATATTGACCAACCAGTGCAAAAAATATATTCAGAGAAAAATAACATCTACAACACATTGTACAATATTCAGAGAATATCCACGTCACTACAATGACGGAATGATTAACGAGTCAACAGTGAATGAAAGAGGGTGCGAGTTCAAAGCCTTTTTAAAGAAGTTAATTTTTTCAGTATTTCTGTGGTATTAACCCAAATCTACAGAGCTACGGAGATCATTTGTAAAACACATTTTAACTATAACTGGTGCCCGTATCTACTGAATACACTTTAGAAGAGTGTATTTTGTATGCAATAGTTGAGTTTGCAACGACCATTTTTAAGTCGGAAGATTGTAACGTGATCTCTTCTTGGCAATGAGTAATGAGCATCCATCGGATCAATTATGGATGCTCTTTGAGCAATGTTTCTCTGTTTCCTGTGATTTCTTGTTGTTTATTTCATAATATGATATATTGCATTCATTTTGTTATTTCCCGTCCCTCTATTTAGCCAAGTTATTAGTCTCATCCGAAAACTTATGTCCTGGGCCAGAAAGGTGGAAAATATGCGGAAATTACACGAAATTCGAGTTGGTTATTATCGAACGAGCGTAGAAGAAGAAGAAGAATGAACCTTATCAGTTACATATAAGCTACAGGTAGCTGTAATCAACAGTGTTGCAGCGTTACCACAACTACTGCTAAGTGTCGCCAGCGCCCCTGACAGACAATCGAGCTTACTATAAGCATGGTTCCTCAGTCTGTAAGGAACACTATATTTTCGTTAGTATATTGTTTGCTCTCCGGGACAATTATTGCAGCTATTGCTTCAACATGAGCTCCGAGAATAACCTTTCAACTATGATGTTACACAAGCTCTGAGAATGACATTTGAACTATGATGTTACACAAGCTCTGAGCACGAAATTTATATTCTGATGGATAATGTATAGCAGTGGTTCTCAAAATGGTTGCCCGCTGGACCCCTTTTAAAAGAAATCTTGTCCTTTTGTATTCTTAGGACCTATATAATAGTAAATGGAAGTATTTACAATCATCGATGGTTTTTAAACCGTATTCATATAAATATTGTTGTTCATCAGTGGTTGTTTGGTATGTTGGTTGGTTGGTTCAATGATTGGTCGGTTAGTTAGGTGGTAGGTTGGTTGATTGGTTATTTGGTTGGTTGGATGGTTATTTGTTTGGTTGATTAGTTAGAGGGTTAGTGTTTTGGTTAATTATTTGTTTCGTTGGGTAATTAATTGTTTGGTTCGTTGGTTGGTTAGGAGGTAGGTAGGTTGGCTGATTAAATGGTTGAATTGTTAGTTCGTTTGTTATTTGAGTGTTTGTTCAGGTGGTTGGTTGTGTGGTGTGCTGGGTTTTTAGGTTGGTTGGGTGGTGTGCTGGGTGTTTAGGTTGGTTCCACGATCTCATGTTCTTTAACCACATTGTTTATCGTTCTCATGGCTATCTTCCTCGAGCACGAGACGAGTTTGTTACTCCCCAATTTATAAACTTTTTTCTACGGGATCTTCTGGAAATTTCCATGGCCTCCAAGATGGTAATATGTCCTACGTTAAGAACTGTTGTTCTTGAAAAAGAGAACAATACGGCAAACACTGACAAGAATGAGTGCATCACATGAGAAGAACATAAATCTATGTATAATTACGTAGACAATGGGATGCATATTCTGATCATTAGTATAACAAAACAAAAATCATAGCTGGCAATAAAAATATAACATGAGAACATCCCAGAAGGGTTTCAGTTTGTTAAACACATTCCAAATTCTTCTTTGAACTTCCAAACGTATTCAGGAAAATATCTTTATAATAGAAACGTACGGGTTAAATATCAATTAGTGAACAACATGCAAACTATGACGTCAAATGTAAAAATAGAAAGTATGACTACTGAAACATTTGCCTATTTTTTTACATCTAGTGTAAACTAATCATTACCCGATATAATCCCACAGCTGTGGTATACACCGGCTGTCAACTTGCTTCGGTAAGAATACCCCATTAAAATGTCGGTGTTGATCACTTTCAGATACGCAAGAAATACTAATTGCAGATAGATTGATTACCTTAATACGAGTGTCAATAAACGTTAGTTAATTTTTGTTTTTTTTTACATTGGTTCAGAGTCACACAAGATAAGGAAGTTTTTGTAATTTATTTTAATTATGTCATTTCTGCTTTCATATCTTTTTGAAGTTAGTGGATAGCAAAGAGTTTCCAAAAATAACAATGCTGTGGTATCATTTCTTTATTTCCTATAAGATTTTGCTAGTTCCGATGTATCTTGTTTAGGAACTAGCCACTAAAGAATATTGAACGTGTAGCATGCTAATCTTTTCGTTATAGTTTTCGTTATGTTCTTGAACGGAATGCACACATTGAAGCTATTTCTCTTTTGTACTTCGATATGCCGCTACACGGACGATTTGTGATTTGTTATTATTTCTACCCAAAATTGCTTAGTCTATGCGATGACAGTATTTTGATCGGAGTTCATCCGGGTGTTCCGGTTTAGGGTTTGAAGTTGAAAAATATTGTTAGTAATGAGGAGGTCATGTTCGTCACATGTTTGTGGAATACGAAGTCCATTGTTGTTGTATTGAACCACCCCATGATTCTAGAATACGAGGACCATTGTTGTTGTATTGAACCACCCCATGATTCTAGAATACGAGGACCATTGTTATTGTATTGAACCACCCCATGATTCTAGAATACGAGGACCATTGTTGTTGTATTGAACCACCCCATGATTCTAGAATACGAGGACCATTGTTGTTGTATTGAATCACCCCATGATTCTAGAATACAAGGACCATTGTTGTTGTATGGAACCACCCCATGATTCTAGAATACAAGGACCATTGTTGTTGTATTGAAACATTCCATGTTTCCCTATTGCATCAGTCCAGGAGAAATTGTCTACTCTATACGTCATCCGTATATGGTAAACTTGTTGTTTTCCTGGAAGGCCGAAATCACTACAATTAAATTAAAGAGCTGTCTAGTTCTTATAGTCGTAACCTTCGATAACAGTAACCATGTTGTTCCGACAGGCCGACGTTGTGCTTGAACTAGTTACGGGCACACATGTTATTTATTTCATATTATTATACACTTTATTCTTTTTGGTACATCCCTTCACACTCTTTGACCAGTTTATTAGTCTCATCCGAAAACTTATGTCCTGGACCAGAAGGAGTAAAATATGCGGAAATTAAACATAATTCGAGTTGGTTATTATCGAGAATTTTAATTTATTTTCTGCCGGACAAATATATTTCTCGTGTGTTCTGTATAACGTATTCTCAACAAACGTCTGTAGCACTTGTTTTCAAAAGCCTGACGCCTTCTTTCGGTGTCAGCATTGACTATCCATCTTTTACATCCCTTTAATGGCATACTTAGCACTAGCACATATGAATAAATTGATCTTCACTGTAATACTGAATCTGACTTTTCCACATCATATTCAATTCTGCGATGCCAGTCATCGCCATCTCGAGTCTTCACTCGAGTCTTCACTTATTCTCGAGTCTTCACTCGAGTCTTCACTTATTCTCGAGTCTTCACTCGAGTCTTCACTTATTCTCGAGTCTTCACTCGAGTCTTCACTTATTCTCGAGTCTTCACTCGAGTCTTCACTTATTCTCGAGTCTTCACTCGAGTCTTCACTTATTCTCGAGTCTTCACTCGAGTCTTCACTTATTCTCGAGTCTTCACTCGAGTCTTCACTTATTCTCGAGTCTTCACTCGAGTCTTCACTTATTCTCGAGTCTTCACTCGAGTCTTCACTTATTCTAATTTCCATAAAATTGACCAGGTTAGAAATTTTCTCTTAAAACATTACACATATCTCAGAGTTAGTCTACTGGAGATAGCTGTTATCGAGACTAACGGGAGTTGAATAGGGTCCTGTCAACGGCACCAAATCGCATAGAAATTATCGTACACGTGTTCTTCCCTACCTGACTAACCGCATCTCCCAAAAAAATATGCGATTTTGTCAAGACATTCGAACTGTTTACCTTATTGCAGATAGGAAGTAAGAGCTAATCGCTAGAGATTCCTGGAAATCTATACAACAACAAGACTGCATTGTCCAGCTCTGAGACTTGCAATTTTCTGGCTGTGAATTAAAGCTATGGACAAACAACTCTATTGCAAATAGGACAAAAGAGCTAATCATTCGTATTCCTGGGTTTTTCAAATATAACAGCACCAAAGTAGAAGAGGATTCACACATGTTTGCCTTTTGTGTTCTCATGTTTTCAGACACATCTTAGGAACAAATATAACATCATCAACAACCACAAACATTTACCATTCTCAGAATAGCATCGGGAACAGCTAAAACCTCACCAGCAATCACAAATAGATACCATTTAATAATTGTAATAAGCACTAAGTAATCGTAAAGAGGACCATTAGCAATATGAACGAGGCTAATATATCCAGTAACAACGGGCAGGCGGCTACAGACACCAGGGATGCTGTGTTACTCTAATCGTCCACAAATGGAACTATATAAAATCTGAACGCCCGATTTGATTTTCTCACGGAAGCTAAAATCTGTTACTTCCGACAACGATGCCTTCAAATGATACGTCGAAGGTTCTCAAATTATTTCGGTACAACACTGTAGCATACGTTAACGTTGTTCGGCTATGCTGTTCTACAAGTAGTCCAACAAGTAGACATATGCAATTTTGTTAGTGGTGAAGATAACTTTGAATATGTGATACAATGGGTCTGAATCACGCCGTCACAGGTATAGCAACTTCTGCGTTTGCAGTTTATCATGCCAAAATAATTGGGTATATGACTGGGTACATGACTGGGTACATGACTGGGTACATGACTGGGTACATGACTGGGTACATGACTGGGTACATGACTGGGTACATGACTGGGTACATGACTGGGTACATGACTGGGTACATGACTGGGTACATGACTGGGTACATGACTATGTACATGATTGGGTACATGATTTGGTACATGATTGGGTACATGATTTGGTACATGATTGGGTACATGATTGGGTACATGACTGGGTACATGACTGGGTACATGACTGGGTACATGACTGTGTACATGACTGGGTACATGACGAGGTACATGACTGTCTACATGATTGGGTACATGATTGGGTACATAACTGGGTACATGATTGGGTATATGATTGGGTACATGATTGGGTACATGATTGGGTACATGATTGGGTACATGATTGGGTACATGTTTGGGTACATGACTGGGTACATGATTGGGTACATGATTGCGTATATGATTGGGTACATGATTGGGTACATGATTGGGTACATGATTGGGTACATGATTGGGTACATTAAGATTGAGATGAATACTACCAATATATTGGTAAACACAAATAAAGTAAATCGGTTACTGAAGAAAACTGTAAAATATAAAATACTAAAATATAGAAAATAATAAAACAAAGAACAAATACAATTGTCAACTTTTCCCAATTGGACCGACACGTTGACAATTGCATTTGTTCTTTGTTTTATTGTTATTTTCAATAATTTATTATTTTATATTTTAAAGTTTTCTTCAGTAACCTATTTACTTTATGTGCATTTACCTCTATTTGTCTGGTTACTGCGAAACTTACTTTTTGTCGGACATCCTCCGATATTTGGGTTATTTATAACCAATATATTACACAGATTCGCTCTGTACCATTCACTAAAGCTACCTTCGCCACTGAAGAGAGTTTCACATGTGTCTGTCTCGTAACTTGCAACATAACTTACATATGTGAAACTGGCACGACGCTTCCATACCATTCTGTGAATATCTATAAACAATTAAAAAAAACCCCAGATTTATACTCCTGTTGCTGATCACAAAAATGACACCGACCAGCAGGAGACACATGATGTACCGTGATGGCCATTAAGTCGTACTTCTCAGATGTCAGAAACTCAACAATCGTTACATAAGTTTGAAACTATATAACACTTTGGAGTTAATGCCCACCAGTCCTACATGTATATAAACTGCTATTCGTCATTTATTTCTTTCATAACTATTGTTTGTGTTCTTTCAATTTTCTGTTTGTGTTATTTCACCTCAGACCTCGTTTTTACTCTTCCGATTTGTATGTATATCTAATTAAGTCATTACCATGTGAATGTGGACAGTTCTTACCTGTCATATTATGTTGTGAATGTTCTCTTGATAAAGGCTTTGAGGTCAAAACGTCGATTTGTGCGTGTTATTATGTACGTGACCATTGATTAGCAAAACTACATTACCTGTTCCACGTTAGTACTAAATATCCAATTCTAGTTTTCCAAAGGGAAAGGGGTTTTCAAATCGATACCCCCCTATACACCCTACACTCTATCTACAAGAATGCTGATATGATCAAGAAAATATGGTTTATTAAACAGTGGTTTAACCGTTTGTATCCGGAACTTGTTGTGGCTGGATTACCAGAACCACGACATTCACAATTGTTTTATAGCTAACTCTGATATAACGATATTGGAATAAAATCATCGTTTGAAAGCAACGTACCTCACAATAAGGGGTTGTTCATAAATGACGTCAACGAATAGGCGGAAGGTGGGTGGGTGGGGGTCTGATAACGTTAGAAAATTGTTGTCAAACGATAGGGGAGGGGTTGACAAAATGTAGGATCAACAATATTGTTTTCATACACTGAAGAAATTTTGTGAATTTTAACATTTAAAAAAATATTGTTGTGTTTAACATTCATGCTTATTTTGCTCATCCTTTTTTCTGAGAATTATATTTGGGAGGTGGGGGGGGGGTAATGTTTACACACAATTAGTCTGAGGTGGCCCATGAATTCATGACATGGAAGGGGGGGTGATCTCTAAATTCATTACGTGGGTTGGGGGTGGTACCTAACTCATGACATTGGGAGGGGGGGGGGGGTAAAACATTGTCAGACGTTGTTGATGTAATTTATGGACATACCCTAAGAAGTGTATTTAGTTTACCAAATACGGTACTGAAACAAGGCAACTATATAGTTTACCAAATACGGTACTGAAATAAGGCAACTATATAGTTTACCAAATACGGTACTGAAACAATGCAACTATATAGTTTACCAAATACGGTACTGAAACAAGGCAACTATATAGTTTACCAAATACGGTACTGAAACAAGGCAACTATATAGTTTACCAAATACGGTACTGAAACAGGGGGCAACTATATAGTTTACCAAATACGGTACTGAAACAAGGCAACTATATAGACGGTGTTGTCAAAATTGCCTAATATTGACAACACCAACTATGGATAATTATCGATACCAGTAACTATTACTAATATCGATACCGTCAACTGTGGCTGAACCAGCAATCCCTTATGTGGAAGCCTGAGCGTGAAAGAAAAAGAGGAAGTCCCCAAATTACCCTGAAAAGCACTATACTTAAATTATTGGATAAAGTTAAGCAAAGTAAAGTTATACACATGCTAGAGAAACAATGGTTTATTGAATATCGATAATAAGGATTTAAGAATCATCAAGAACATGTACTAGCAACAAACAGCGGCAGTAAGAGTAGGAAATCAATATTTTCCATTTCATCAAACAAAATAAGGTGTTAGACAGGGATGTGTACTTTCACCAGACCTGTTCTCTTTATACATTGAAAACATAATGTTTGCAATAATAGATATCCCAGGGATATCAGTGGGAGAACATAACATAAATAATTTGAGATGTGCGGATGACACTGTTCTGATTGCAAAAAGTGAGGAAGACCAAGAATTAATTAAAGTAGTAGTCACAGAAAGTAAAGAGAAGGGCCTCTTCCTAATTATCAAGAAAACAGAAGTAATGGTTATTTCAAAGAAACAAAATAACACATCTTGCAAGATCAAAGTGAATGATATAATATTAAAACAAGTCCACCAATTCAAATATTTAGGTACAACGATTACAGCAGATGGAAGAAGTTCAACAGAAATCAGAAACAGAATAGGCCGGCAAAAACAGCATTCAGAAAAATGAAAAATATACTGTGTAATATGACATTGTCATTAGAGGTGAGAAAGAGAGTGCTAGTGTTATATAACTCCTATACTAACATATGGGTGCGAGTCTTGGACAATAACAAACTGGAAAGTTGGAGATTCGAGAAAATAGAGATGTGGGTCTGCAGAAGAATACTGAGAACACCATGGACTGCCAGGAAAACTAATGTGGATATGTTGGATAATGTGGATAATGTGGATATGTTGAAATAGTAAAATTCGAAAAATGCGACCTCAATCAATAATATAAGAAAAAGACAATCTTCATTTTTTAACCACTTCATGAGACAGGCAGGTTTGGAGAAAATAGTCACAAAAGGCGAAATTGAAGGCAACAGAGACAGATGGTGAAAACGTAAGAAAATATTACACAGTTTGACAACCTGGAAGGACAGGAAACAACAACGATCTTGATACATAATGCTGGAGATAGAGAGCTATAGAGAGCCATGATCGTCTGCGCCAGCAGGCATGGCACCCGATGATGATAACTTAGAGAAGGTGAAATAATCGATTGCAAATCCATACAAGAACTAAAAGTACAGGCAGAGGACAGCAACGTATGGAGAATCAAAACATCTACCTTATGTGCCGCATGTGGCACGACAGGAAGAAACGAAGTCACTGTGGCTTTTTATTGATTTTGTTTGTTTGTTTGTTAAGTAGGGGTTTATGCCTCATATGGTCGAGGCCCGCCTCTTTCAACCTAGGACTGGTGTCCATATTGGTTATATCGAGGCGGTTGGGGACCTGTGGTTTTTGTGGCTTGTCTGCCTGGTTGTTGCTAGGATGTGGCTCTGTTAGCCGGGTTGGCTGTTGGGCCTCCTAGCTGCAGTCCTTGTATGGACTATGTTGTGGCTCTGCCTGTCTCCGGTATAAGGTGGCTATAAGGTATAAGGTATTATGAGACTATAAGGTGGTAGTCCTTAAAAGGGCTTTGTGGTGGATTGGTTGGAGCTCTTTCTTCTGCTATTTGCTGTGTTGTTCCTTCGCTGTGTTTGCTTTTTATTGATACCACTAACTCTGGCTTATATAGTTACCACCAACTGTGGCTAAATATGATAGTGCCAAATGTGGTTAATATTGTTAACAGAAACTGGATAATATTGATACATAAAATGTGGCTAATATTGAAACCACCATCTGTGGCTAAAATTTAAACCACCAACTTTGGCAAATATTTATAGAACTACATGTGGCTAATATTCATTAATTCATTGCTACCATGAAATCCGGCGTAGGCGACCATGTCTCTCCACAGTCTTCTGTTTGTTATACATTTAAATATAGTTTCCGATGATTCTGCATCATGCCAGGCTTTCAAGTCATCCAACATTTTCTCTCGTTGTCTACCTCTGTCTCTCTTAACCTCGATCGTGACTAATATATATATATGTATACCATTAAATGTCCTTACTTGTTATATACCACAAAATGGTTTCAGGATTTCACGTCATTCAATGTCTGCATACAGAATTGTGGAATCAACATTCTGCAAACACATATTTCTTCTGAGTAGAAGGCTGCTTCCCAAAGCATTGAGCCGTTGAAAGGTAACGTCTTCTGAGTATGAATTAGATCACATACGAAGAAACACTAATCACACAGGGAATAAAAACTGCATAGCCCGTAATTCCTGGGGATCATGGGGATCGAATTTATATTATGTGTTCGTTCGATTTTTCTGGATAAAGACATTTCGGTCGAAACATCGAACCTGTGTATTATTTTAGAAACTGCTATTTTAACCCTTATATATATATATATATATATATATATATATATATATATATATATATATATATATATATATATATACGAGGCGTGTTCAAATGAAAACGGGACTTGTGGATTTATTTAAAAAGTATCATACGCAATTTAATATTTTCAACGGAATTGAACAAAGCAACCACTCGTATATACTGTTTAAGATATTTACTTACTATACGGTACACAGTGTTTAGGAGTATCTCAATATCTCATTTTTGGGGATAGAATAAACAACAGCCACACGGTGCCTTATTTTGTCTCAAAGTTTGGGATTCCCTTACGTGTAATGTGAAAGCTTTCTGGACAATGCGATACCTGCGCATTAAATTTGCATTGATTTTCCACAATCCTGTACTTTTCAATCTATTATAAATTGAAGTTTTTTTATTGACTGCATATTGGCTAGCTGCAAATAGTTCCAACAAGTGCGATTCAAGAGATGAGTTCACAAGGCACAAATACGAGAACACATGGAAGCGTACATAAATGGTTACATTCTTAATAGAAGGGATATATATTTAAGTTATGAAGCAATGTCTTGGAGCACAGAATTCTTGCCTAGAGAGTGGTGTCGAACTGTCAGATACAAGAATTAAGGGTGAAGGCAACAAAAAAATTACACAAAGACTAACTACACGTTAATCTAGTGGTGTAAACCCGAAAAATAGTGGGAGCACAAATGACATGTTTACAAAGAATACTCGGGATGTCATTAAGAGATATAATTAGAAATGATAACATCAGACAGATAACCAAAACAATACCAGTATTGGAACACATCAAAAGACAACATATCAAGTGGTTTTCACACGCTTCCATATTACCAACAGACAGCATGCCACAGATGGCCATAAAACATAGACATAACCGCAATGAAGCCAGAGGCAGACCATGTAAACGATCACATAAATCAAAGAAACTACAGGAACATGCTTGCAAACAGCACACAGGAACAAGCTTGCAAACAGCACACAGGAAAAACATCTTCAGAGAACTCTTCTACCTCTGACGCCGCAAGGCAAACAGGGGCTACAGCGTAAAGATAGATAGATATATAGACAGATATATAGATAGATAGATGATAGATAGATAGATAGATAGATAGATAGATAGATAGATAGATAGATAGATAGATAGATAGGTCTATCTGAAACTGTTTGACAAGTCTAGCACTTGCTCATTTGCTTGGTTAACATTTCTCGAGTGTACTCTCTTGCTCAAATGCTCTCTTGGCTGCATGCAGCAGATGAGTGATTGTGTGTTCTAACCATAAACGGGAGAATGCGATGTGTTGTTTGTAAATGTTTGTTGTTCGGAGATCCTCGTGGATTAATGTCTCTGAGTGTGGTACCCGTTTCTCTAAAATGTATGATTTGATGGGAAAGAGTGTATATGGCTAAACAAAGTAATGCATAAGCAAACCAAAGTAGTGTCAATATTGATTATTGATTATTGATTATTTAAATTTAGTTCACTCAAGTGAATATACACAGAAAATGATAGATGTTTGAAAAGCATACGAAATACGATGCTGAAATATCTCCACGAATCTCTATGCTCTAACAACCTGATGTAGGGGTGTCACATCTCTATTCTCTAACAACCTGATGTAGGGGTGTCACATCTCTATTCTCTAACAACCTGATGTAGGGGTGTCACATCTCTATTCTCTAACAACCTGATGTAGGGGTGTCACATCTCTATTCTCAAACAACCTGATGTAGGGGTGTCACATCTCTATCCTCTAACAACCTGATGTAGGGGTGTCACATCTCTATTCTCAAACAACCTGATGAGTTTGGAAGATAATCATATCACGAATGGCTATCATGCTTCTGCTAATGCACAACATTAAGAGAGTCCAGCATTGAGCTTCACGTTTGGGGAACCAGATGAACTTCGGATCTGACCATGGTCACAGCTATCATCGAGCCTGTGGTAACATGGCTATGCTGGACACAGCTATCAGCGTGTATGGTGGTGACACGGCTATGCTGGAAACAGCTGTCAGCGTGTATGGTGGTGACACGGCTATGATGGACATAGCTGTCAGCGTGTATGGTGGTGACACGGCTATGCTGGAAACAGCTGTCAGCGTGTATGGTGGTGACACGGCTATGATGGACATAGCTGTCAGCGTGTATGGTGGTGACACGGCTATATGGACACAGCTATCACAAAGCGTAGAAGATTAACTGCCTTATATTCTGTTTCTCAATATGTACTCATTCTCATCAACGAAGTGGCAAGCTGCCTGCCAAGTGTACTACTCGAGTACGTAAGAAACGGCAAAATTCAGAAATCTCTGGAAACATTGCATTTTTATACTAGGTTTTAAAAGTTGGATTCGAACCCGCGACCTCATAAACTCAAAATCATC
Source organism: Meghimatium bilineatum (assembly GCA_034231615.1). Classification (NCBI taxonomy): domain Eukaryota; kingdom Metazoa; phylum Mollusca; class Gastropoda; order Stylommatophora; family Philomycidae; genus Meghimatium; species Meghimatium bilineatum. Next base: position 1,282,170 of record CM067314.1, read on the forward strand.
CGGTATCATATCCTTGTTACGACATAAATCTTGATTCTTGAATAGAAACTGGCCTCACAGAACGTGGGACATTCCCATAGGTGCTCCGTCCTCTGTTTCAGCAGCCACTCGACTCAATGGTGTTTCGAGTATAATTTTGCCGAAACAGACGTCGACATCAGGGCACAACTCTGGCCCTTGCGACAGGTTTCTTTGTTGCTACGCCCACCCACGCCGTGCCCGTAACTAAGGATAAGGATCATACGACATAAGGATCAACCAAATGTTTTTTTACTAGTAATTGTTTCTAAATACGCTCAGAAGGTTGCCATTGCTTTTTGAACGGTTCGGATACAGAGTTTCTTAAGATCGGCATGTTATATATTCTTTCCAGAATGTAGTCATTGTTTATGGATTCTTTGAACACTCCGCGATTCTAGGCTAGTTGACGTGCCTAAGCTAGAGACATGATTAAACAGTCTGATATATCACTGCACCATCGTCGTCACGGGCGCCCTCTTCCCCTGTTGCCGTTAACTCTGCCTTCAATTATTAATCTTCCATGCAGTTATGCCTCTTTATATAACCCCTCCCCCGAAAAATAAGCTTTCTTGTTATGCTGTTGCTAAGGAGCCAGCTCTCTTTGACGTTTATTGATCTTAACACTAGCTGCTTATATCGGTGTTTAATCCCAAGTACCTTGGCCACAAGAGACGCGAACTGTCCCACTCAACCACAGAGCAGGACTAGAGCACAAAACGAATGGTTTAATCATCACGCCATGGTGATCCGTATCACAAAACTAGTAACCAATTGAACTCAGGAGAACTAGTAACCAATGCAACTCAATGAAATAAATCTATTGAGAACCACCCCATTGCACGTAGACAGAAAGGACTCATCGACTCAAGTCTATACTAATACCGCCAGGGTTTGCCACCTGGGTATGAAATAAAACACTGGAGGTAGCGCAGAATTTCACATAGAGAGTAAGAGCTAATAGACTCAAATCTTGAGAATCGAAACACCATCAACAACAATACTAATACCATTAGAGTTTAATCATAATATTCAACACGATAATCATATTTTCCCATACTTGATTCAACCTAATTATACTCTAAATACCACTCTTCATTCTCCGGCCTTATCTGGATTTGCGTGCCTAGTTTAGACATCATGAAATGAATCGAAAATAAAATACAACGCTAGAAATGTCAAACGATAAATTTAATTGACATATGACAAATGAATGATTATCATGTAATGTGATAACGCTATTGATTAAGGTAATTGCCGTGAAATCTTCAAGTGGTATGGAATGCCTATCAGAAATATACAATCTTCGCCATTGCTCATTACTGGGATGTTATTTTGTATTGGTGTTCTCACGCTCCCGTTGGAAATCTCTTGTATCAGGACAACGGTCCTACTAGATTTCTAACAAGATATAGTCCGGAGGAGGGATATATGTTGTGTCAACACTTTATTTTGCTCCAATGCCCTGAGACATCCGACTACGGCAGTGGCAACTAATACGTCTAGTGTTTTAACAACTTTCCCTGAATGGTGGTTGTCTGAAACCTTATAAGTATTGCTCACACTGCACGATGGTCGTGTGTATGTGGACCATATTGCTAGTAGATCATCTAAATGTGGAAGTCTGTTTTTAAGTATTGCTCATACGCTTGTAATCAATGCTCATGTAATGCTCTGGCGTTATTGAGAAGATTGACCCATTAAGTTATGATCATACACTTTTCTATCTCGCTCAGCATACTTTGAGAGTCCGATATAATCACTGAGTCTGTTGGTGGTTGAGTCGCCATCCAAGTGAGAGCTGCTGTCCCCTCTTCTACCTCCAGGCTCATACTCGATGTTGTAGGGGATGGGAACGAAATGGGGATGTGATTAAAAATTAATCTTCTCTTGTTAACAAGAAGTAATAATCCCGACACCATTTATCCATACCTGTCTATATTCGATAATAGGAATGTATTACAACCTATAGCACTTCTATAACACGTATGCTGGATTCTATTCTGATGACTGAAATGTGGCACCTCTGTAACACTAACGGGATATATGTATTATAACATTTTACTTTATCTTGATTCTATGGAATCTGTTTCTCAATGTATTTTCTACTGTATGAAATTCAAATGGTTCAGGATTAGAAACGTAGAGGATTAACTTCACTGTACTTGGTGTTCCACATGTACTCTGTCAATCTCAATGAAGCATCACGCCGAATTATCACTCATAGCACGTAACTCCGTAGGTTAAATCGACCGGGATTTCCGAAAGAATTCACTTCGTCAATCGACGACACGAGTCGGTTTCTAACCCATGACCTCTTGAACACAAGGCAAACAGCTTAACCACTACGATAGGGAGATCCCAAATTATGAAATATTGTATAGGTTATAGAAGAAAGACGAACAAGAAAATATTCGATGTCTCGCCGATTGAAGTAACACTCAATGTCTCGTCTTGCCGATTGAAGTAACACTCAATGTCTCGTCTTGCCGATTGAAGTAACACTCAATGTCTCGTCTTGCCGATTGAAGCAATGAATGATTTTATACGATATGTACGTTTTCAGTTGATGGAGACAATATAAGAAAAATTTGAAAGGTAGATGAAGACGGAGTTGATACCAAAAAAAAGAAGAGAAAGACTTAGAAATGAAAGATGAAGAGCACACACAATTGACGAGATAGATAATGAAAAAGAAGAAGCTAAAGAAGAATAAGAAGGAAGAAGAAGAACATTAGATGAACGGACAAGAGAAACATGAACAAGAAGAAGAACATTAGATGAACGGACAAGAGAAACATGAACAAGAAGAAGAACATTAGATGAACGGACAAGAGAAACATGAACAAGAAGAAGAACATTAGATGAACGGACAAGAGAAACATGAACAAGAAGAAGAAGATGATGATGATGTAGAAGAAGTGCAAGGTAAAGAAGAGGGAACAGAAACATAAGAATACAATAAATAAGAAATGTGTGCATCTTGTGCGTGATGTCTCAATCGTCAGCTGGCTAGGAGGATGTTGTCAAGGAGGATGTTGTCAAGGAGGATGTTGTTGAGGAGGATGTTGTCAAGGAGGGTGTTGTCTAGGAGGATGTTGTCAAGGAGGGTGTTGTCTAGGAGGATGTTGTCAAGGAGGGTGTTGTCTAGGAGGATGTTGTCAAGGAGGATGTTGTCAAGGAGGATGTTGTCGAGGAAGATGTTGTCAAGGAGGATGTTGTCAAGGAGGATGTTGTCAAGGAGGATGTTGTCGAGGAGGATGTTGTCAAGGAGGATGTTATCAAGGAGGATGTTATCAAGGAGGATGTTATCAAGGAGGATGTTGTCGAGGAGGATGTTGTCGAGGAGGATGTTGTCTGGTGGACATGAGTGTGCTGTGTAATGTTTACAATTTAGCAATGATATCTGCGCTATTAGGTCTGACATATCCGATTAAGCAATTCTTGCATCTCATTTTGATCTTAGTTAGGAAAGTCAAATTGAACCCTCACAGCTTCTTGGTCGCTTCTATCGACATGCATTGCAGATCAAAACGTATATTTTATGTGCTTGTTTCTTGGATTCCAGCAAGAAAGGTGCCAAGTGAACCCGTTATCTCCCTTACATAGCCGGCATACAAGTATGGTAATGTAGGGAGAAAAAACCATTTCATTTCACATGTTCGTTTTTTTACATTGCGGATGTCATTTCCTGATGCATATATACCTCGAAATGTTGATCTAAACTAGAAGACGACTCTGCATACTCTAATGGTCACATTCACAAGAATAAATAATAAAGCTATGCCACCAATAATACATACGTTTAAGAAACAAACGAAGTGGTGAAGAGTCTTAATACCATATGGTTTATGAATACCCTCGTTATATTTCTGTTCCTTCTTCTGATTGTGTTTACTAGATACACATTTTATATATGCTCAGATATACCATCTGTATACACACAGATTATTCCGCGAAATGGCAAAGAAATATTTATTGACAGCAGCTAAATCTGTCTGACAATCCATTTGTTTATTAGAACTTTTAGAACATTCTAAAGTTAAAAAAGTGCGAAGGGATTTACTATGTTGTCATTTTTTTTCCGAAGTAACGAATGAGGTAATCATTTTATACGGAAAAAAATAACGACGTAGAACTGGCGAATTGGAGGAAGGAAATTAAGAAGAAATTTAAGACGTTGGCAATGGCAAGTAACACTCTGCTGTTGTGCTGTTGTGCTGTGTCACATTTTAGAGGATTGTGAACTCTTTACCTCCGATTTTGTTCCGCTGTTACAGATACAACCAGTATATATCACTTTGCAAATGCACATGGACGACTTATCGCGTGTATCTGCAATTCACGCGGTACGGAGGAATACTCTACGTGGAGGCTTATCAGCGGTAGTTGGTGAATTATTTAGAAATATTAAAGGTTACATTATATTTATATTCCACTCAAGGCAGATGTGCCGGACCATTGGCGCAAATAACATGACGACATAAATAATGTATATTTTCTTCCGCCGAAGACGGATGTGTCGGGCCATTGGCGCAAATAAAACGGCGGCACAACGCATTTCCATTCTCTGGACTACATCCTGCTGGAAATATATTAGGACAATGGTCCTGCTACAAGAGAATTCAGCAGGAGTTTGAGAATGAACGCTGAAGAAGAAGAAGTATATTTTCTGGACTACATCCTGCTGGAAATTTAGTAGGACCATTATCCTACCAAAGGATAGATCAAGTGCAAGATTTAAGAGTAAATGATTAAGTAAAAGACGTACATATATACACATATAATAGATGCGGTGTACATATCAATCAAGTGTCATGCTAAGTGGCGTAGGCGATCATCTTTCTCCACGACTCGTTCTCTCTTGTGTTGTCAATAAGCTCGGTTGGTGAACTTCTACCGTGCCACAATACTAAACATCTAGTAACTTTTCTCTTTGTCTCTTGTCTTTGTCTCTTTGTCTCGGTTGGTGAACTTCTACCGTGTCACAATACTAGAACATCTAGTAACTTTTCTCTTTGTCGTCCCATATCTCTTCTCCCCTTGATCTTTTCAGTGGTTATTAAGTGTTCAAGCTGTGGTGTTCTTCTCAGCATAAACGCTAGACACCCTGACTGTCTGCCCCTAATGTTTGATATGATTAATCTTTTTACGCCAGCATCAATGAGAACCTCTGCATTAGTTTTTTTAGCTGTCCATGGTATTTCCATCATTCTTCTCAGAAACCACATCCCTGTAAATTCAATTCACTTTGAATTTTTCTGCTTACAGTCCATGCTTCACGTCCATAAAAAAGAATTGGTTAATGCACAATTAATTGAGCATATATACATATATAATAGAATATATGCACATATAAACATGTAGAATATACAATATACAAATATATACATATATAATATGCACATATAAACATATAGAATATGCATTATAAATATATATACGTATAGAGTTGACAATATAAACATATAGAATATACAATATAAACATATAAAATAGACAATATAGCTATGACATGTTGGATTGGTACTTCTTCTTCTTCATCGTTCATTCTCAAACTCCCGCTGGATCTCCCTTGTAGCACGACCATTGTCCTACTAGATTTCTAGCAGGATGTAGTCCAGAGAATGGAAATGCGTTGTGCCGCCGTTTTATTTGCGCCAATGGCCCGGCACATCCGTCTTCGGCGGAGGATTGGTACAATACGGATATACATTTCACGTGTCGGGGGATTAACCCAGGGTACTAGATCTGTGAGGGCTGGGTCAACACAGAGTAATATATAGAAGAAATGGAAATATGTAAGATGTGTTGGTAATACTAAAGTGCACAACAAACTAAAGCCAACTAAAGGAATAAAATATATACTGTTTCATTAAAGAGCCTTTATCAGGACAACAAAAAAAGCAGACAACACATTTTACATATTAATCTGATACACACACACACATGAAAACACACGTATACACACACACGCATACAATCATACACATTTACTCAAGCACACACACACGCACGCACGTGCACGCACACACAACCTACCGAATCCAAGAATACAAACGCACACACGTTTTGTGTCTTATTCTGTGTCTAGTCTAGAAGGGGGGGGGGTTGGGGTGGATTGCGTTGTTTCATGGCTAACAGCTCGGCTTGGATAGCAGAGACTTTCAGTCTGAAACTAAAAATTCCATGATACAATGTTGGGTCATTTTTATCGATATAGACCACAAATACGAAATCTTTCTTACTATGGACCATAAATCCTTATATCATTATCACTTAATAAATGCTATCTGGCAGTGTTGTCACTTTATATATGCTATCCGTCAGTGTTGCCACTCTATAAATACTATCTGACAGTGTTGCCACTCTATAAATACTATCTGACAGTGTTGCCACTCTATAAATACTATCTGACAGTGTTGCCACTCTATAAATGATATCTGAATATGTACATGATATGCGGAGAGAGGACGATGAAGTAGATGCAGATGTTGTGTAATTAGAAGAGGATGAAACAGAAAAATAGCAAGACGAAGTATAAGAAGAACTAGATGAGGAAGGAGGAAAAGAAAAGAAGAAAGAAGAAGACAATAAGAATAAACATATGAAGAGAACGACTAAGATGAGTACCAACATGATTAGAACAACAAGAAGAAGATGAATAAGAACAACAAAAAGTATGTAAAAGTGTCATGTATCTATAACATTCTAATACCATTTCGAAATTGTTTTATTTCTCAAGAACTCTTAATGTTTATTATTTGTTTAACTGTTATGACTATTATTTATTTCTCTGAATTTATTAATTTGCTCAAATTAACTTTCGACTTTATTTTTCTGTTTTACAGCGCAATCAAACAACATGACTTGCTGTATGTAGGGCGCACACACCCAGATGCCTTCCTTGTGATATGTGACACCAAGACAATTACTAACACAACTAAATAATCCGAGTCAAATAAAAACATTAACTTAGTAACTTTTAATTAGTAACTTCAGCAAGTACTATTTTTAAACGATTTACTAATTTACAGATGTGAGTTACTGATTTACAATTTTAAAAAATTAAATATTTATAATAATTGATTTCAATAGTTACTATTGACAAGTTCAGAGAATTTTATACAAATTGTGAGTTTTTGGAATTAACCTCAAATAATTTCTAATATATGTAATGTAAATAGTTTTTCTCAAAAAAGCGATAGAACAAGAATCGAACAACTGTGCGTCATAGAAAATAAAACTAACATAAGCTTGTTATAACGCATACTTTATCACAGTGCTTCACAGTTCAAGCGGAATAATTTTCATAGGGTTCACTTAAAATAGTTCGTCAATATAATTTTAATACTTATTGAATTATTATTTTAGAAACACACAAATTACAGCTGTTTTTTAAGGGGAAAACATCATTGAGATTAATTAATTTAGTTTACACATACAAATAATTCATACTGTTTTTTAATGCAGGTATCTTAAAACGAACTATTAGCACAAAACTTATAGATGATATTTTGTGAACTCATACATTTTTGTGGACTACATAACGTTAAATTATTCTAGTGTACATTAGCAGGTGTTTGTACGGAAACACATTTTGTTATTTTTCTGTGTCCCGTGACAGGACACAATTTTAAAGTAACCTACGAGAAGGATTTTCCAACTAGTCGCTGTCACCCTACAATTTCACAGATAATTCTGGAAAGATTGTGTGTCTAAAGACGTGACCCTGCTTTGAAAAAAAAAGAAAATATCTCTTCAAAAAATGGTTTATTCTAGGAAATCTGCACACTGTTGCCTACTATTTTCTTTCATGATAGTTCATCTGACTGCTTCCTTTAGCGTTGAAGAGTTATGTGCTAGACGATGTCTCTATGGTCGAGGCGGCGTACTCTGCAACTGCAATGCTAGACATTTTACAGGAAAACGATCAAGCTTTTCTCAAAATCCAAAAATATACACCGAAGATGAAAAGATACACGAACATCGCTCTAATTTTCTACAAAACAGAGTTATAAGAGATAGCCTATTAGTTTCTGACCATAGCATGAATGATGGCTCCTTGCAACAAACAGAAGGTATCTCTCGCAAATACAACACCGAAGGTGTAAACAGATACCTCGACGACTCTTGGCATCATCAAAATTTTGAAGACATTTCCAATGTCCAGCAGAATATTAATTCTAATTCTATGGACGCATCAGATGGTAGCGCTGAAGATAATGACGATATAACCAACATGAAGACAAACGATAATGATGCATTTCCTGCACTTATCTTACAGGATGATGATAACATTACTAAAGATGACCTCTCTTCTGCAGAGCCAACAACAAACGACGAAACGGCAAAAGTCAACCATTTCGCTTCTAGTCCCTTCATAGAAAAGAACCAACCATCCGCACCAGATAACGCAATTGCTGATTTACGAGACCACAACATTGATGACGTGATACACAACAGTGCAGAGCTGGGGGACAATTTAACAGAGTTACGGAGAGTTCTGAGAAGAACTTTTCATAGAAGCTGAACAAAAACAATCATGTGTTTTCTTGCTAAACGATGCTGTTCGTTATATAAGTTCATTTATTTACTGTTTCTTTCAGTTCTCACAAAGCCCGCTTTACACTCCTGCTGGGCATTCATGGAACCTAAAAATGCTTTCTGACTCCAAAATCCCATATGTATTAATTAAAACATCTAGCGCTTTTTGTGGTTGTCTTCACTTTAATATTATATTCAAACTGTCTAATACGAAAATGTGTGGGATTTACATCAATGGTTATCAATATAATAAGGGCCCCCAGGGGCCGCTAGAATTTCAGATGCGCCACAGAGAATACATTAGAAAGTAAGGGGACTAAACACCATTTGAATGTGCAAAACATCATTCTACCTGGTTGTACACCTTTGTGTGGATCAACATCCATGTAGTGGACTAAACACCATTCTAGGAGTCATACACCTTTCTGTGTGTGTGTGTGGGGGGGGGTTTACATATTGTTCTAGCTAGCTAAACACCCTTGTTTGCAGCCACACATACTTATAGGTAGTCAAACATCGTTCTAAGGGGTCACACATTCTTCTAGGGACTACAAACGCTTTTGCGGGGCATATAGCTCTAAGAAACCACAAGCCTTCTAGGAGGCAGGCAACTTTTTGAGCTTACATACCCTTCCAAATTATCATTTCTAGGCAACCAAACACCCTTCTAGAAGACCAAACACCCTTCTAGAATGCCAAACACCATTATAGGCAACCAAACACCTTTCTAGGTAACCAAACACCCCTATAGGCAACCAAACACCATTCTAGGGGAAAACGCTCCTCTAGTAGAGCAGGCACTCTTTTTATGTACCCTACACCCTTACGGTGGACTGCATACTCTTCTAGTGGATCACACAATCTTCAAGTTGGCCACACACCCTTATAGTTGACTACACACTTTTCTAGTGGTCCACATGAAGGCTACTATTTGGAATATGGTGAGGTATCATTAAACAGTGAAGAATGCCAACGTTTGGAGCCAACAGACTTTACAAGATCCACGTAGGAAAGATCCCAACAAAAGATGCTGAGATAGGCAAAACAGAATAACAATGAAGACACAATGTTTTAAATCACCTGGTGTTTAATAAACACTTCTCTAGCTCTTTTGCAATTCTGTTTTTATTTTTTATATACTGCTTTTTTATCGCAATAATCTTTAAACTTTTTTTTCCATTTGATTTGTTGTGTTTTCAAGAAGTGAACATTGTTCTTCTATTAGCCTGAAGTAGGTGAATGTTTTGTAAATTGACAGTAGACAAGTGAATCAATAGAAGGACACCAGAATTTATATTCTTTATATGGAACTCTCATAATGTAAGAGGTTATGTGTGTCCGCCAAGTAGAGTGTTGGAGACACTTCACTCTTGAGAATACCAACAAAACACTTAGGGGATTCCCGTATGTTCCGCTCTTCGTTTTAGTAGCCATCCAAGAGTACGCTTATTCAAAGTCCCAGTCCGATGTTAACTTTGTGATCCCTAGATGTTTCAAGGGAGTACAAGCTTTACACTTCAACCCTGGTCATTCATCCACATTTCATATCCAACAGAATAATAAAACTAGATATATCGTGTCATAAATGGACGGGTGTCCGGGCCCAGGTTACGGCGCATGAACTCGCCCAGTCACACCCAAAATAAGATATAATTATATACACAGACAGTACTGTCGACAGAAATATACGCAGACAGTACTGTCAACAGAAATATACATAGACAGTACTGTCAACAGAAATATACATAGACAGTACTGTCAACAGAAATACAAATAAAAGCTTCTGTGGTTTCGTTGTTTTAATTACAGTGCTATAGGAGAAATCCTGTGAGAGAATGTGAGAACGATTTCATTAAAGAACTACTACCAAGCATGTCAAATATGTAGGACCACACCATCATGAAGTATGGAAATTATGTAGGACCACACCATCATGAAGTATGGAAATTATGTAGGACCACACCATCATGAAGTATGGGAATTATATATGACCACAGCATCATGAAAAATGGGAATTATGTAGGACCACACCATCATGAAGTATGGGAATTATGTAGGACCACACCATCATGAAGTATGGGAATTATGTAGGACCACACCATCATGAAGTATGGGAATTATGTAGGACCACACCATCATGAAGTATGGGAATTATATATGACCACACCATCATGAAAAATGGGAATTATGTAATACCACACCATCATGAAGTATGAGCATTATGTAGGACCACACCATCATGAAGTATGGGAATTATGTAGGAGCCCACCATCATGAAGTATGGGAATTATGTAGGACCACACCATCATGAAGTATGGGAATTATGTAGGAGAACACCATCATGAAGTATGGGAATTATGTAGGAGAACACCATCATGAAGTATGGCTATTATGTAAGACATCACTATCATGATGTACAGGGAATATGAAGGAAAATGAATTAACCCATAGCATTTATTAATGCCGTAGGGTGGATATGTTGTTAGTGATCTTATATTTTAGTGGATCTGCAAATGAGGGCAGTAGCCATCTCCTCTCCCTCGCAGTGTTTACTTCCTGCATTAATCCAGTACATATTTAATGCTGGGTCGACTCGGAAGCCGTTGCGGTCTCAAAAACATTTCCGCCTCAACTGGAATATGAACCCAGGACAACTCATACACGACGTTTGTGCGCTAACCACTGCGTTCGTGGCACCCCCATGGACAACCACCGTATGACCACTACGGTGTATGGAGGTTATGTAGGACCACCACAGTGTTGAAGGTTATGTAGGACCACCATGGTGTTTGAAGGTTATCTATAATCCTCATGATGAATGGGGGTTACGTAGAACTACCACGACGGACATGTCTTATGTAGGACCACCTTAAAATACACACGAGTTATTTCTCAGAAATTAATTTGTACATGAAATATATTCGAACTGTATTAACCTCGACTTTCCTATAGGGAACATAATACCAATGTGTACGTAAGAAATAAAGTAGAGATGTGTGCAGGTGTCCAGGAGCCATTGCTTTCAATAGTGAAACGACGAAAACTAGCATGGTTCGGACATGTATGCAGGCACGATTCCTTGTCAAAAACAATACTGCAGGGAACTGTCGAGGGTGGAAGAAGCAGAGGAGGACAAATAAAGACATGGACAGAGAACATCAAGGAATGTACAGGGCTAGATATTTCCACACTCATCCGCATCGCTGACGATAGAATTCGCTGGAGGACTCTGTGTGCAAAAGCATCCAATGTGGCACCCCTACGACCCTGAATGGTTATGGGTTTATTGATTGATTGATTATTGAACCTCGACTACCAGCCTACCTGTTCTATTATATGATTTTTATGTTCTCAAGAGGTCGTAAGTTAATACACAAATGGCCAGATACAACCGTCTTTGGCGGTGTGCGCTTTATTGAAATCGGAGGAATAAATATTGGGAAGCATGAGTTCAATTAACGAAGATCCACTGCAGTATTTAAACGATCTAACGACAACTCTCTGCAACTTTTAAGCGATGTAACGACAACTATTTGCAACTTTTAAGCGATGTAACGACAACTCTCAGCAACATTTAAACGATATATTTTAAATTTAAAAAAATAAAGCCATTAAAGACATTTTGACATCCACTCAAATAAGATTTACGATGGAATCAGTGTTACTACTGTCATTTTATAAATAACCCCAGATCGCTATGTAGACAATATAAGCAAGGCAGGGGCAGTAGGTAATACACCTACTAAAAGGGCATCTGTCCATTTCTGTGTAAAATTCCATCGTTTTCATGAATCTTTCGGTAATATATATTTTCTAAAAATCGGAATAGTTTACCATCTGTATTTGACATGTCTAGGATTGGTTGGAAATATACCTAGATTTAGGCACATTTTGACAAAATAACCCTGGGATGCTGTTAAAAATCCTAGATCTATGAAACCCCCACATCTCTTGCAACACAAGATAAAATCCCGCAAGCATACATTACCTTTAGTTAAATTGCATGCTTGGAGTTGACAACAATAACTAACATAATAAACAAGACGACCACAAGCCAAGCATGTAAACGCCTATTTGTTTTGACGCGGAGACCCTGATAGATCTTAGAGGATCTTTTTCCAGGGTTGAAAAAATGCACCTTCCAAAGAATTCTTCAATCCCAAATTGAGAAATAACTAATTAACGTACACTGTGCTCATCCGTCATATAAGACCTATCGACTAATAGGAAGCAAATTTTAAACAAATTACCCTTTTGACATTTTTCGTGATTTTTATCAGCTGTCGACACAAAGTATAATCATATCGACACGAAGTATAATCATATTGACTAATGGATATCACGAGAAACGTTATATACGATATAAAACTCATTCCGATCCACCAACTAGAAAACGTTGCCTGCTTCTGTGCTGTATGAACGAGTGTGGAGTTGCTGAGAAATATTAACACAAATAGTAAGCTACTTATCCAACATGACAAAGCAACAGTTCAAAGTAATCAAGTTACCGGGTTCAAATCTCGTTCCCATTCGTTCCCATAATATTGCACACAGACCATTCACAAAGCAATGGCAGACTATCGGAAGTATTTATATTGCCTAGAAAATCAACACATCCAAATCATACTGTGTTGTTGGCTACGTCATAAGTAAGATATGCTACTAGATTTGAGACATTTTATAGGAAATATTGTTATGTTTATCAGGTTATCGTTTCTGTCAGAAAATTACGGATACAAAGTTACCTACATTTGAGCCTGGGGCATTGTCCGACTGAGTGCACTCTGCACCGCCGAGTCTGAAATGATAAAGTTTAGCAGATAAAAATAAAGTTAAGTGTAACTGACTTATTGGTCGTAGTCATATCGCAAGGTCTCTCATTAAGTGTTCATCCAACTGGCCAGTCAATGACCAGAGATGGTCTGTGTAGTGTTGTCTTCAATAGTTTGTCAGTAGCTATGACAACATTCTTCCACCTATATAGTTTATAGGACTTTGAAATGAGACATCTGGTAGACGGGAAACTAACATTGGTCAACTGTACTCAACATGTGATAGCTGGTTTATTTCAAGACGTGTTACTATATATATAATTGTTGTGTTAGTTCTCTCCCTTCCACCCGGATCTCTTTTATAACAGGATAATTGTCCTACAAGATGTCCATCAGGATGTAGTCCAGAGATATAGCAGGACATTGGTCCTACAAAGTTTTCAGCAGGGTGTAGTCCAAAGAACAGAAGTGCATTTGTTGACGTTTTATTTGCTTCAATGGGCCAACTTATTTAATATTTAACACTACTGAAGTAATCGCCTTTCTGTGGCCCCCATAAACGGATCAGTGACCGACTGATGTGTTTTCCTTCGTAACCTGGACATTGACTTACCCTCATGGGAGCACATGATCCATGTTTATAGTCAATGAATTAGATTATGTAGTACAGCCCCTCTCTAAGAGTGCCAGTAAAAACAGAAACAAAACTGAAACAAGATCGTCAGCATCCGCCTCCCTTTCAAACTATCATTATCATCACAGTATTAGAAATACTCCTTGTCACACATACACATATAGGTAGTTATACATAAATACACATATAGGCAGTTATACACACATACACATATAGGCAGTTATACACACATACACATATAGGCAGTTATACACACATACACATATAGGCAGTTATACACACATACACATATAGGCAGTTATACACACATACACATATAGGCAGTTATACACACATACACATATAGGCAGTTATACACACATACACATATAGGCAGTTATACACACATACACATATAGGCAGTTATACACACATACACATATAGGCAGTTATACACACATACACATATAGGCAGTTATACACACATACACATATAGGTAGTTATACATAAATACACATATAGGCAGTTATACATAAATACACAAATACTCAAATCACCTCATACATATATGCTTGTATGTATCCACACATACATACACACATGTACAGTACTTATATACATACATAGATAAAGATACACACAATCTGAAATACACAAATACATACATATACATATATATATATATATATATATATTTATATATACATACATACGGGCTTTCATAAATACACATACATACATAAATACATTAATACACATTCACATAAAAACATAAATACACATAAATAAATAACAGAATACATACGTATACCATTATTCACATACATAAATACAGAAACACATCAATTATGAAATAGGGTTCCAAAAGAAGAATGAAATATAGTAATACTGTCAGCTGTAATGAATGCTGAAAGGGTCGACTAAACGGTTTGAGAATGGAATTGATTATTCAATTTTTTAGCTGAAGTTACCAAAACGATATGTTGATTTAAGATATCTCCCAGCCGAAAGATGCAGAAATTGCATTCAAGATGGAAACGATATCACAACTGAAGCCGTTTCCTGGCTTACATCCTACACTCCATTACAACTGAAGCCGTTTCCTGGCTTACATCCTACACTCCATCTGAAGTGTGAGACAAACGCGGGAGAAAAGCGAAACAATGTGATCTGAAATGTAAGGTAAAAGTTAACAAAAATGGCTTAAATGGAATAGAGGATTGACTTAATTGTGCCAGGGATACCCCATATGTACTCCAATAATTTCAACATAGAGACATCACGTTTGTCTACAGTACCACCCACAGCACGTAGAGAAGCTTCAAGAGATTATCCCCGGGGATCTCAGATAAAACGGCACAGCATAAAAAGAACCTCTCGAGCGGGTTTCGAACGCGCGATCGCTTGAGATCCTCCTGTGTAAGTTATGACTAGAAAGGGTGCGGCAACCCAATCTACAGAAAATGATTCACAATGATGTAATAAAGCCGTTATCTCATTAATTATTGTCACATGGACTCATCAGAGTTTAGGTAACGTCAACAGGGGAAGAGGGCGCTCAAAACTACGATTGTGCAGTGATGTCAGATTGTTTACAAACGTCTCTAGCTATGACAAATCTACTCGATCAGAATCGCAGAGTGTTCAGGAAATACATAAGGAAAACTACGTTCTGGAAACTGGAAAACTACGTTCACATGATGATGATGAACTCAGCAGATGATCGGTCAAAAGTAACGCTCTGTTGAAAAATCACGTAAAAACTCAAATTGCGTGACTTTTGAAAAATCACGTAAAAATTCAAATTGCGAGACTTTTGAAAAAATCACGTAAAAACTCAAATTGCGTGACTTTTCAAAACATTATAAACCATTTATAGTCAACAGGGCTCTATAAATGAGGAGGGATCTGTTAAAGTACATGGGCTTAGCTAAGCCTAAGTCACAGAAAGAGGTGGATGGTATTAAAAATAGTCAGAACTTCACGATTTATATTTACATAATCTCTCTCCCAAATAGTCATGCGTGCTGATTTCACAAATCGTCATTCATCTTGGCTGATGTCATATACTGCGCAAATAAAAGACACGAGAAAAGTCGGATATAAATGACGCTACAGCATTACTGTAGATATCGTATATATACCTATACCAATTTGCACACATATGTAAGGTAATCATCATCATCAGGGAGCATGCCGGCTGGCGTAGTCGATAATGGCTCTCCATAGCTCTTTCTCCAGTATTATGTATCAAGATTGTAGTTGTTTCCCTGCCGTGGCAGGTTGTCAAAATAATATTTTCCTACGTTGTCGCCCTATGTTGCCTTCAGTCTTGTGTGTTCTCCAAACCTGCTTGTTTCATGAAGAGGCCAACAAATTAAGTTTGAAGAGGATTGACTTTACTGTACTCAGTTTCCCTCTCAATGAAGCGGCACGCCGCCTGCCGAGGGTATCACTCATAGCACGTAACTCCGTAGCTTCAATCCACAGGGATCTCCGAAAAAAATCTACCTTCTACACAAGACAACACGAGTCGGATTCGATCCCATGACTTGAACACATGGCGAACAGCTAGGGAGATCCTCGTAATTAAGATTATCTTTTTCTTATATTATTCATTAAGGTCCGTTTCGCATGTGGCTTTTTCAACACCTCCACTTTAGTTTTTTTGTCAGTCTATGATATTCTCAGCATTCATTTGTAGAACCACATCTGCGATCATGTACGAGATAGCTTCAAGAAATTCTCCGAATTAGTCTATTGTATACACACAAAAGGAAACACTGATATTTGGTGTATTATATGGAAATTATTAACAATACAGTTATTTGATCATATAGAAATAAGTCACAATACAGTTATTTGATCATATAGAAATAAGTCACAATACAGTTATTTGATCATATAGAAATGAGTAACAATAGATTTAGTGAATTATACATATACAGGTAACAATAGAATTAAATGGTTACATAGAAATAAATAATATTAGAATTAGTAGATTTTATAGAAATAATTAACAATATAATTTGTGGATTATATAGAAATAAGTAACAATTGGATTATTGGATTATATAGAAAAAGTAACAATATAATTATTCGATTATACAGACAAAAGTATTGCTAGATTTAGTGGGCTATATAGAAATAAGTGATAATAGAATTATCGACACTACTTTTCCTTCCAAAAATTGCCCTTAGTCATTTTGTATACAGCTGCTGGAAACATTCGTGGAATGAATTTTGTAACACCTGTCTTGTCTTGTCGCATTGTTGATAACGTCATCTGCATCATTTACTCTCTGTCCTTTTAGTGCTGATGTTAGTCGAGGAACACAAAAGTAGCAGTCCGAGGAAGGTCAGTGGAATATAGAGGCTGTTTCGAGGTGGTCAACGTGTGCTTCGTCAAGTACTGCTTTATCAGTAGGGATCGATAGGTTACTCGCATAAATAGTAATACGGGGTCTTCTAAGATGGCAAGGGTTCTAATCAGAAGTGTGTCCTCTTGTTTACAAAGTGAATATCTTTAGCACATCTCTGGGGAATATCGATTGAAGCTACGAAGATGTACTATGAGTGATACTCACTGCCTACTGCTGTAACATAAATAGCACACAAATCGCTGATAACATACATGACACACAAATCGCTGATAACATACATGACACACAAATCGACTTTTCTACCTAAAGTTCTTATGAAGAACTCGTTTTGTGTTACCTTGGGTTCTTGATAAAGGCCCTTTGCGCGAGACGTCGATTTATGTGTGTTATTATGTGTTTTACCAGTGATTATATAACACCTTGTACATAAGTTGTCAGTACACGTATATATCCAAATGCGATCAGGATATAAAGCCAGAGGAAGACCACGGAAATGATGGATAGAATACGTCAGGGACATCCTGAACAGCCACGGTCATATCACAGTCGAGGCCACACATCTGGCTTTAGAACGCAAGCTGGAGCTTCAATCACCCCTACGCTTAAGGTCAGGAAGGGCAAGAGTTAAATCACAAACCACCTGGAGAAAGACAATAAACAATAGACCAGTGATTATCAAATCTATATTATCTTTCCCCATGTTTCGCCGTAAAATCAGTGTGCCAAAAGTCGTCGAGAAGTATTTGTTACCTACTAAAATTGTTTCAGAATGGAAAATCCCCACTACGTTAGCAACATCTGCCTCTTTCTGTGACGCACACAAAGTCCATGCATATCTAGAAGTGTATGCCCAAGTCGAGACTATCTACGCAGAAATTGGCAGATATCGCATCGCCGGAAATCTGTAAAACATGATGGGGCGCATTTTATTCTCCAAATCAAATCTATCTGTTCGGCTTAAGTTTAAGAATTAAGTGGAAAAAAAAGATTAAATTATGAATCGAACGCACACCCTTCGGGGCTGGATACAAGACTCTACTCTAAATATAGCTTCCTCCAAATATATGATATCAAATCGTCTGATGGTGACATGGTATTTCCCGAAGTTTATTACTTTCCGACTGGGGTTTATTACTTTAACCCCAGGTTAAAAGATTTATTAAGAAGCAGTTACTTGTCTCTTGTAGTGGATGATACTAGTACGAGAACGAGTGTGTAGGTATGATCGTTTAAAATATCTGGCAATTGGACATTCCTTCTCTCATTACGACAATCCATATAAGGTAATACTGCGTGAAACGTAACACCAATTCTGCTTACGTAAACTCAAGTTTTTAGAACGTCTCAGGACACGACGGACTATCACTAAAACTAGGGGGTTATGATATGCAAACAAGAAACATACAAATTACAATACAGAAAACAGTAGGAGGCTTCTCTCAGTAGGAGGCTTCTCTCAGTAGGAGGCTTCTACTTAAAACAGTCCGCACAGCTGAGAGTTAGTTTTCTGGGTACCAAAGTAAGATATAATGAAACACATTAGTAACAACATCAGTAACAACATCAGTAACAACATCAGTAACAACATCAGTAACAACATCAGTAACAACATCAGTAACAACATCAGTAACAACATCAGTAACAACAGCAGTAAAACATCAGTAACATCTTGTACAGTTACGTGTACGTTTGAACACTGTAACAACTGACATGATCTTCCTGTGTGTTCTCACACTCCTTCTGGTCTACAGGATGCAGCCCAGAGAACGGAATGCTGTGTATTTCAAGGATCTAACATGTTGAAGATCTGAAATTATGCTGGGGACTGGGTTATAGTGTGTTATAGTCTACAGCTTGGGTGCAATGTCTGAGTCCGACACATGCGACTTCTGTGTGGCTTTTGGGACTATTCGACCGAGTGGATGTGACATTTAAATTGAACTATAGGGGCATACATGAAAGAAGCAGGTGTGACACAGAAATGGTCGGTTGTTACCACAAATAGCCAGCATTTCATATATTGTACTTACAAGTCCGTCTCTTGAGAAGTCATGCTCCCTAATCTCATAAACATCCGTGTCTATCCGTGATCTTCACATACTCTCATACCTGTCTATCCATTTTATCCACATATTATTATCTGTATGTATCCGACATATTCACATATAAAGATCCATATCTATCCGCCATGTTCCATGATCCAGTCAGACTTCACGCCGTCACAGCGCATACCATTTTTGGCCTGTCTAGAAATTCATTTACGAACATGAAAATACTCTCTCAAGTTCGTGTCTTGCATACATTGTACAAGCCAAACTCAGGTCTACCAGACACAGTCTATATTTACCCCCTAAGTAACATACACGAATTTGTATACATACATATAATACATTTATACATATACACTTTTAAGATAGCATATTGTTGTGGTCAGTAATGTTGTTAACTGTCCTGGTTGTCGTCCTCATCAGTTAGGGTCAGGTATCTGGTTAGACAATCGCAATTTTCTGTTGCTTTTTGCAATATTTCGATGTTAGATTGAGTGGCTTTGAACAATATTTCGATGTTAGATTGAGTGGCTTTGAGCAATATTTCGATGTTAGATTGAGTGGCTTTGAGCAATATTTCGATGTTAGATTGAGTGGCTTTGAGCAATATTTCGATGTTAGATTGAGTGGCTTTGAGCAATATTTCGATGTTGGATTGAGTGGCTTTGAGCAATATTTTGATGTTAGATTGAGTGGCTTTGAGCAATATTTCGATGTTAGATTGTCTGTGAATAGTGACAGTGTGTGTGTGTGTGTGTGTATGTGTGTGTGTGTGTGTGTGTGTGTGTGTGTGTGTAGAAGGGGAGAGGGGTATTGAGCGAGTCTCAAAGTATAGTAGAGCATATCTCAGAGTGGTATAGACCGAATCTCAGAGAGGGTAGAGTCTTAGAGTGGTATAGACCGAATCTCAGAGAGGGTAGAGTCTTAGAGTGGTATAGAGCGAGTTCAATATATAGAGCGACCCTCAGAGTGGTACAGATGGAATCTCAGATCGGTATATAGCCTGTCTCGGGGTGATATAGAGCACGTGAACAAATATATATATATATATATATATATATATATATAATATATATATATATATATATATATATATATATATATATATATATATATCTGTTTATATGACAGTCAGTCGACCACCTTTCTTATAATAGGCATGTCGTTGTATAATGTAATCTTACCAGCCTCTCTGTTCACCCTCACTCCAAGTCAAAGTGGAGGTCAATACATCACGTCAAAGGTTGGGAGGGAAGGTTACTCTGATACAATTTTGATAGTTGTTGACAAGAAGAAGGGGGTGGAGTCAAAAGTTAACGTCATCAATAACATTTTTTACATCAATTAAATGTATTAAATACGAAACAGTTATCTAAAAAGTCTGAAAAAAATAAGTAGTTAGTTTGTACTTTTTCTGTGATTTTTTCTGCAACTTTTTCTGGGCCTGTTTCTGATAATTTTTCTGTGATTTTTTCTGCAAATTTTTCTGTGCCTTTTTCTGCTACTTTCTCTGGGATTTTTTCTGCGACTTTTTCTGTTACTTTCTCTGCAACGTTGGCTGCTACTTTATCTGCCACTGTTTCTGCAACTTTTTCTGCTACTTTCTCTGGGACTTTTTCAGGTACTTCTCTGCGACTTTTTTCTCCTACTTTTTTTCTGCGACTATATCTGCGGTTTTTTATACAACTTAATCTGCGACTTTTTCTGCGACTCTTCCTGCGACTTTCTCTGCGACTTTTTCTGCTACTTTCTCTAATACTTTTTCTGCGAATGTTCCTGCTAATTTCTCTTGGTATTTTATTCTGCGACTATTTCTGCGACTTTCTCTGCGACGTTTGCTGCTACTATATCTGCGACTTTATCTGCGACTTTCTCTGCTATTTTTCACTGCTATTTTTCTGTTTTTCATTCACCTTTGGTGTGACTGTCTGCGACTATTTCTGCAACTTTGCGATATTTTCTGCTACTTTTGTGTATTTTTTTATGTCTTTCTGTAACTTTTTCATCGATTTTTGCTGCGCTACTTTTTTGTTTTTCATCTACCTTTACTGCGACTTTTTATGCTAAGAAGTGTTTAGTTGCGGAGTTGGTGCTAAGCGTTTTCATAAAATTAAGGTGGGAGGTCCTTGAACTATTGACTCTCTTGACAGTGGTTGACAAGTGGTAGGAAGGGGAGGTAAATAGATTCTAAATAACTTGAAGTAATGTATAGACAACCAACTAATACATCAATACATTTATTCTGTACACATTATGTGATCTATATGTCTATCTATTCTTCTCTGTCAGACCATCTATCTATCAATCTATTTGTCTGCACTTTGTATAACTAATGATTCTTTAAACGAGTAGATGCATTGGTCAGATCCTGCGGAGGTCTAGTCAAATATTTTTCTTATGTGTGTTTAAATCGCATTTTTCTAGCAACTCGAATATTTCTGATGTAGATAATGAAATGTCCAAGACGGTTTCAATGTCCAGAAGTCCCTCCGGACATCCTTTTACGTAGAGAGCTTCATGAAAAATGTAAGTCTTAGCAAGTTGGACAAGAAAATTGATTTAAGTATAGACGATACTGCTAAGAGTTAAACACCGAGGAGTTACAAGCAAACCCGTAACATAACACATGGTTTAACCCATACGTGTCAGCGTGCGTAGTGAGTGGGTTGTCCAGAAACCACAACTTTACTAAAAGCATGTCCACTAACTAGTTAAACACGACGTCACATATCTTATCTGATGATACTGTTACAAGCTTTTTCATTTGATCACTTTGCGCCTCCAGCCAATGAAAAGTCGAATTAAGCAAGTTGATTGAAGATATAGAAAGTTGGCAGGGCATATTACAGGAGATGGTCTTGGGCTAACTATTGTCCAATACTGCACTTTTTTCAGTACGGATGAACTGTTATTTGACCTTGCCAGAGTATAAACACTTATAGTCACGTTTTAAATGTTGTCTTGTAGCGTTAAGTGGTTTATTGTGCACACTACTGGTCGCCTCTCTGGCAATCAGTACATGGATTTCTATTTCATGGTGCAAAGAATTGGAATACTGTCTTTGTTCTGGTCATGTTGTTGGAATCAAGTAAGTAAGATTGGGAAATATGCTGAAAACATGTCACCTGTGAAAATATATATATATATATATATATATATATATATATATATATATATATATATATATATATATATATATATATATATATATATATATATATATATATTCCCTCAATGTCGTGTCTCATTTTCTTACTTGTGTCATTTGTCTTTCTTATTCACGCGCTGCCTAACGTATTAACACGTCAATGTCTTATGAAAAAGTAGTAAACCCCTACAGAAAGTCAGAAGGGAGTCGATCATGTTTTAAAGAATCTTCTTGTAACTCATTTGTCTCTTGAAAGTAATCGCCAGCGCCGAGAAGCGGGTTAGTGCAAATGGACAAGGCACTTTCTACAACAAACCTGTTCTGAATGGCAACAATGTGTGTAGGGTCTATGCGTCTTCATCAAACCTGTCCTCAATGGCAACCATGTGTGCGAGGTCTATGTGTCTCCACAAAACTGTCCTGAATGGCAACCATGTGTGTAGTGTCAATGCGTCTCCATCAACCTGTCCTCAATGGCAACCATGTGCGCTAGGTCTATATTTCTCCATAAAACCTGTCTTCAATGGCAACCATTTGTCCGAGGTCTATGTTTCTCCAAAAATTGTTCTGAATGGCAACCATGTGTGTAAGTTGCACGTGTCTCAGCGATGTATTCTGATCTGTTTTCTAACTGTATGTAAAGACGCAATAGGTCCTCAATAATTTGATGTGAATGTCAACCCAGGTCGCATGGCAATTGCGTATCGCGGATACTGTTCCCACAATTTTGGAAACTAGTAAAAGCCAAATGAAATCACCAAAAACAAACACCATGGCATCTATGTCGTGACTGCATCGTGACATCTAAACGTAAACATCTAAGCGTCTGAGACCTTTTTTGCACTTAATTTTTAACATACCAACAGAAAGACGTCACAATACTGCCATTTTGCTGGTCAATTCATGAGAAACACGTCACAACACTGCCCTATTGCTTGTCACTTCATGAGAAACACGTCACAACACTGCCCTATTGCTTGTCACTTCATGAGAAACACGTCACAACTCTGTCCTATTGCTTGACATTTCATGAGGAACACGTCACAACTCTGTCCTACTGCGCGTCACTTCCTGATGATAGTAACGTGTCACTAATCAATGAAAAGAACGAAGTAGACTCTCGTAGTGACGTGCAATAGGGCCATGTTGTGGCTCTTTCTTATTGATATGTCAAGAAAGGTTAATGTTTACACGTTCTTCACCTTCTCTCTAGTTCGCCTTGGTCTGATTCGACAATCGTTTAGATACACTAACAAGTTTCCCGATCTCCGCCCGGGAAAGCATGGCATAAGTGCTACAGTGATTGTCTTTGATATCGCGTTCGAATCCCATTGCAAACAAGAAACATGCTGCCTCAATAATCTTTCCTCTGCTGTAATAAAATATTGGTTGTTTTTTTGTGGTAGTTTTTCGTTTAAATTATTCGTTCACAGTTAAACATGTTTGCACATCACGTCTGGTTTGATTGATAAATTCTCTTATATTTGAAAGCACTTCAAAGATCCCACAAGCTTTCTGTTGATGCCTGCCTCTTTTGTCCAGTGATCCTCCCTTAACTGGTTTAGTTCTGAAGACAACCTCATGCTGCCTGTTTGAATTTACATGTATTAGCTAGTTTCGTGTAATGCAGTTTCGGCCTGTGCTGCTTACCCATTTGATGTTCATTCTGTTTATGATTTTCATGATACTCCCAATTCTAACATTCTCTGCATGTGTGTGTTCTCAGCCTCATTGACATTTCTAACATTCTCTGTATGTGTGTGTTCTCAGCCTCATTGACATTTCTAACATTCTCTGTATGTGTGTGTTCTCAGCCTCATTGACATTTCTAACATTCTCTGCATGTGTGTGTTCTCAGCCTCATTGACATTTCTAACATTCTCTGCATTTGTGTGTTCTCAGCCTCATTGACATTTCTAACATTCTCTGCATGTGTGTGTTCTCAGCCTCATTGACATTTCTAACATTCTCTGCATTTGTGTGTTCTCAGCCTCATTGACATTTCTAACATTCTCTGTATGTGTGTGTTCTCAGCCTCATTGACATTTCTAACATTCTCTGCATGTGTGTGTTCTCAGCCTCATTGACATTTCTAACATTCTCTGCATTTGTGTGTTCTCAGCCTCATTGACATTTCTAACATTCTCTGCATGTGTGTGTTCTCAGCCTCACTGACATCATCTTCATCTTGAAATGAAATTATTACTGCCTATAAATTACGTGTTCCAAAATAATATGATAATAAAATATTTACACAGTTAATTAATGTCTGCTAATTTGCTTTGTTAATGCTGCTATTTGAATAAGTAAACGAGTTTCCCGTAGTACAAGCGTTTACTCATATAATTTATGCACAGACATACAAGACAGTATGATGTTTCAGACATAACCGTTGCAGTTCATCCCATCATTGTATCGATTCATCATTTGTGTCTTTGTTTAGTTGAAAGATAAAGCGTTATTGAACTCTGGAAAAATGGGTTCTTTTCCCATAATATGTCCATATGTGGTCAAATTCGACTAATGGTCACTTCTACTTTAGACAATTATTCCTCTTTTTATCATCGAAGTGGTGACCATACTCAGCTGCAACGTATTAGGGAGTAACTACAATACAACATAAGGCAACATAATACAACATAATACAACATAAGGCAACATAATACAACATAATACATACTGACAAGTTATCTGCTGAAAAAAATGAAGGATAGATCTAGGCAGAGGTTTGCAGATGTCCTACCAGTTTAATAGAGACCCACCAGCCATATCTTCGAGGTTTGGGTTTTAACCCACCAGCCTCTTTGTATGAACTTGGGGAGTTTGACCTACCAGCAGGGCCAGCCCTAACGATTGCGGGGCCCAATGCGAAACGGATTGCGCGGTGCCTAGTCTGGGTAGGGAAGAGGATAATAAAATTAATTCTAATATTAATTTATGGGCCTATGAAGTGCGGGGCCCAATGCGGCCGCATAAGTTGCAATGGCCTAAGACCGGCCCTGCCTACCAGCCCCTTTTACCAGCTTGGGGGGAAGGGTTTGACCCACCAACCATTATCTACGATACTGGCTACATATAATTATAACAAACATGCAAGGTTAGGACATGTATTCTGACATAATTCCCTGTCAAAATCAGTTGTTAATAAAGAATTTGAGAGTGGAAGAAAAAAATGAGGCCCCATAACTTCATGAGCAAAAGCACGACCATCAGTGGTACAGTTTTTCCCCCGTACTGATCACCTTTGATAGTAATAGAAATTAATCGAGGACTGAATGTTTAAGCATCCACTGTCGTTTTTCTGTGACTCTGACGACTGATAGGTTTATTGATGGATGGATAATTAACACCCAACTACGTTTACATTTACACCCATCTACATTTCCGTGATTGCCTTAAACAATTACACTCGCTCTATCCTGTCGATGTTTTTTTATTACTCAATATTTATTCCATTACCTCACCCATTGCTTGCTGGTTATATTCTTCTCATCTGTCACCTAACTTGTCTAAACTCACTCTCGTAAATTTCAAGTTTGTTTCATTCAGGACAGACGGAAAGCAATTACATTTTTTAAACTGTGAAAAGTTAAAATATCCGGAAGCCATTATTGCTCAAATTGAGAGAAATAAATGGCGTATCTTGTTCGGACATTCCTCTATTTTTTTAATTCCCAAGTGAAGATAAAAATGAAGAATATTATATTGATAAAAATACAAAAAAAGAGAAATTAAAGAAGGTGATAAGATAACAATGTACCGTCTCCGTTTCGGGGTTATCTTTTCGTTAGTTAGTCGTTGATAGATAGTCGTCCGTCCGTCTCTGTGGGCTAGTGTCTGTGGATATCCGTCTCTGTGGGCTAGTGTCTGTGGGTTTCTGTCTCTGTGGCCTAGTGTCTGTGGATATCCATCCATCCGTCCGTCCTTCCGTGCGACCGACCGTCTGTCTGTCAATGGTCTAACTAATGTAAACATTTGATTTCGGCTAGGTCTATCGAGTAATGGAAATTAGTATTATTTCATGTGTATCAACGTTTACCATGTTTCAATCAAAGTTTACTATGTATTTACATGTTTGCTATTGTTTCTACTTAAGTTGCTATTATTTATTTTGGTAATTGAATCTACAAAATGAACAATGTCAATATCACATCTGTCTTCCACAAGCTTAATGTTCACAATTTGAAATTCAAGATTACACACCGTTCACTCTGGACAGTCATGTAAATAGTGCGTCGGACTCTTGTACCGTCGGTCGGTGTTCGTTCTACAGAGACTTTTATGTTTTTGTCGCTACATTATAAGAACAATATTCGTATTTTATTTCCTTTTTATATTTAAACTCGCCCGGCAAACACGGGCAGTGCTTCTAGAAAAATTGAATAGATGGAATATATTTCTTCATTTATAGAAATATATCCTAAATGTGAGAACCCCCCCTCCCTTTTCCGTATATGTATGGAAGGCCCCAACTACATATCTGTTGCCTCTAATTTTCCACTCCACTATTATGTTTATTTAGTATTCAAGACTCGCATGAATATATTAGCTTCTTGAGAACCTGCTACAGTAGTGTGTTTGAATAATTATAAGAAATATATTCGCATCTATTATATTCTTCTCTTTTGTTTTATTCTCGCCCGGACAACGCCGGGTATTGCTTCCAACACATATATATATATATAAGTATATAAGGATTAATTTCTCGTAGGCTTGAATTTCTCGTGCCTGATACTTCTCGGATCTATCTATCTATCTATCTATCTATCTATCTATCTATCTATCTATCTATCTATCTATCTATCTATCTATCTATCTATCTATCTATCTATCTATCTATCTATCCATCCATCCATCCATCCATCCATCCATCCATCCATCCATCCATCCATCCATCCATCATCCATCCATCCATCCATCCATCCATCCATCCATCCATCCATCCATCCATCCATCCATCCATCCATCCATCCATCCATCCATCCATCCATCCATCCATCTATCTATCTATCTATCTATCTATCTATCTATCTATCTATCTATCTATCTATCTATCTATCTATCTATCTATCTATCTATCTATCTATCTATCTATCTATCTATCCATCCATCTATCTATCTGTCTATCTATCTATCTATATATCTATCTATCCATCTATCTATCTATCTATCTATCTATCTATCTATCTATCTATCTATCTATCTATCTATCTATCTATCTATCTATCTATCTATCTATCTATTCGCTGAAACCCTTTGTTGCCTTTCATCGTCAGGTGTAGAAGGGTTTTCTGGAGACGGCCCTCCTGTGCGCTGAGTATATTGTGGTATTTGTCGCATCTTTTATTTCAGTGGTCCATCGTTTTCGTGGTCGGCCTCTAGGTCTGCCTTCGCTGTATCTGTGTAGCATAGCTTATTGTGGTATGCTGTCTGATGGTAGTCTGCTGATGTATGCAAACCATTTGTTCTGCTGTCTCTTGATCTATTCTAAGATTGGGGTGGTGCCGTACTTTATCGGATGTCCTCATTACTCACCCTGTCTTTTAACGATATTCCTAGGATTCTGCGTAAGCGCTAGGCTTCTGCCTCCGCTGTTTTGTTAGACAAATGCTGGTTATAATTGTTAGTATTTTAAAAAAAACCAAAAAAAAAACCACATACTAAGGGAAATAATCTAATTTAATAGATTCTAATGTTGTCTAGCCAGACTTATATATCCTAATATTAAATTGTGAAGGACACTGGTTTGTAATATTTTGTCCCGAGTCCAAATTGGATACGCTGTTCAATATCACATCTTCACACTCGATTCAAAGAACACCTTAATCGTTTTCTTTTTTTTGGTTCGCAGTTGAACATGTCTACACAGCAAGTTCGGTTTTCGCAATAAATGCTGCTGTATGTGAAATCATAGGACTCGCAGACCAGACCCCAGGTCCAACCACTAGTTCGAAAGAGGACAGCTCACGTCATAATCCACAATATACGCCCTGGTATAGACACAGGAAAACCAGTCCAACGCTGAAAGGGTCGTGTCTTACTCCAGCATGACAAATCTATCAGCAAACACACAAAAAGCTTACCAGTGCACCCATAAAACTGTCTGTGGATATCCGTCTCTGTGGGCTAGTGTATGTGGATATCCGTCTCTGTGGGCTAGTGTCTGTGGATATCCGTCTCTGTAGGCTAGTGTCTGTGGATATCCGTCTCTGTGGGCTAGTGTCTGTGGATATCCGTCTATGTGGGCTAGTGTCTGTTGATATCTGTCGCAGTGTTCTTCCCTTGAACGGTTACCTTTATATGTTAATAAATTTGAAAATAAATGCTAAGAAAATCATTTCATGTTGTAATGGGTAAATGTTAGTTGCAGTAGGCACCTATCCGCCTTTCCCGACAATTGTTTGTGCTAGATGGTGAAATGGATTCTACGATCCATCGCGATGTGTCTCATAAGACTAATCTCAGATATAAAGAGTTATATATAAGGAATAACAAGCGTACGTGTATCATCGTGTGTTGGAATGTGTCTTTTAGACAAGTGTTAATTAAACTGCTACCAATTTCTTCCGTGTCTTTAATACTATTTCTGATCTTTCCCCTCAATTAAACACGATCCATGACACTCTCAACGTGACACTCTATCCACACGACACCCTATCCACATGATACCCTATCCACATGACACCCTATCCACATGACACCCTATCCACATGACACCCTATCTACATGACACCCTATCCACATGATTCCGTATCGATGTCTGTATGATTCATATCGTATTCGCATGCAGCTTTGCACCAAAGGGGAGATGGACCCTGACAAATTTTCCAAAGACTGTAATTCTCAATAAAGTAGATCCTTCTGTATTCTCCCATAGTCCATCTACTTAGTCACATCATAAAAGATTGCGGAGTGCATAAAAAAACAGCTGCAGTGCATGTTCTTTCCAATACACCAGTGTTAATGATTTTGTCTTGCCATTCATCATTGTTAGTGGCTCTGTTGTACCATACAACAGTGTTAGTGACATTGTCATGCCATACAACAGTATTAGTGACTGTGTGCTGTCATACATCAATGTTAGTGAATGTGTGCTGTCATACATCAATGTTAGTGACTGTGTGCTGTCATACATCAATGTTAGTGAATGTGTGCTGTCATACATCAATGTTAGTGACTGTGTGCTGTCATACATCAATGTTAGTGAATGTGTGCTGTCATACATCAATGTTAGTGATTGTGTGTTGTCATACATCAATGTTAGTGAATGTGTGCTGTCATACATCAATGTTAGTGACTGTGTGCTGTCATACATCAATGTTAGTGATTGTGTGCTGTCATACATCAATGTTAGTGATTGTGTGCTGTCATACATCAATGTTAGTGACTGTGTGCTGTCATACATCAATGTTAGTGATTGTGTGCTGTCATACATCAATGTTAGTGATTGTGTGCTGTCATACATCAATGTTAGTGATTGTGTGCTGTCATACATCAATGTTAGTGATTGTGTGCTGTCATACATCAATGTTAGTGATTGTGTGCTGTCATACATCAATGTTAGTGACTGTGTGCTGTCATACATCAATGTTAGTGATTGTGTGCTGTCATACATCAATGTTAGTGATTGTGTGCTGTCATACATCAATGTTAGTGACTGTGTGCTGTCATACATCAATGTTAGTGAATGTGTGCTGTCATACATCAATGTTAGTGACTGTGTGCTGTCATACATCAATGTTAGTGATTGTGTGCTGTCATACATCAATGTTAGTGATTGTGTGCTGTCATACATCAATGT